>KN167984.1:0-64262 GCA_000757745.1 Steinernema scapterisci
GGACAGTCCTTCGAGTCATACGGCCAAGCGGCGCCACTGCTCTCAACCACCGCCGAGGAGGAACCGGAATCAGAACCTTCCCTACCAGCTGTACCCGCCATGACTCAAGCTGAGCTGCCAACGGAAGGTCTGACCCAGGAAGAGATGGAGCACATCGAACGCGTAATGAAGATGGCTCAGCAATCGTCCTTTGAACGTCGTCTGGCGCAAGGAGCCACTGTCCCTGCTCCGGTAGACGCCTTCGAAGCAGAACCTTCCTTGGAAGAAACAGAGCCTCAGGCCAGTTTTGATGAAGACAGATCCAGTGCCACCTCGGGAGCAGACGCAGAGCGCTCCTTTGACGCCGACTACGGACAGTCCTTCGAGTCATACGGCCAAGCGGCGCCACTGCACTCAACCACCGCCGAGGAAGAACCGGAGCCAGAGCCTACCTTACCAGCGGTACCCACCATGACCCATGCCGTGTTCCCAACGGAAGGTCTGACCCAGGAAGAGATGGAGCACATTGAACGCGTGATGGAGATGGCTCGGCAGTCGTCCTTCGAACGCGGTCTGACAGATCAAAAGAGCATACGAGATCAGCTTAAGCCCCGTCTGGCTCATGAGTCAAAACCACTGGTTAGCTTTGAAGAAACCCGATCAGAAGAGACTGCGGCCGAGAATGAAGAACCCAAAGTTCAGTTAACAGATTACGATACTGCAGCCAACATCAATGACTCTGAAGATAGTGTTCAACTTTGCGCATCCGATTCTCTTTCCAATTCGTCTCAGTCATTTAGCGCGGATATTATCATCAATGACCGAATCGCCCTAATTGAGAAGCTGATTAAGCAAACGGAAGCAAATGTCACTCAAGACGCGAAAAACTCAGACCGTTCTGAGAGTCCTGCTGAAAAGTTTGCTTCCTCCAGACCACGCTTTTCTACAACTGTATCCTTTACCGACAACTTCAACAAGCGTCTACCATCTAATTTGCGCTCTTCTTGGTCAGTTTCGTACGGCGACGAACCCAATTTTGATCGCCGGCCCACCGTCAATGTCGGTTCAAACCAAGTTCATATTGTTTACACGAACAAGACGCTTCATCGTTCTCAGTCTGTGCGCTCCGACAGCGAGACTCACAGGACATGCCATCCTGGAGAGACCGGAAAGCCTCGCCGAAGCAGTGAGAACAGCAATCGACTATCAAGTCGGGATGCGATGCATTTCCGGTCTGGACGTTCCAGAGAAAACTCACCGAACAAAGAGAACCGATCGTCTAGATCAAGAAGACGTCATTTTGAGCAGAACGCTTTCGAGCATTGCGAACTGCTAAGTTATAATGCTCCCAAAGCGTCGTTAATCAACATCGACTTCCTTGTGAAGCTTAACTTCTTCGCTCAGCGACTCACCGAAAATATCGCTGAAGTAGCCGCAATCGAACTGATGCACATGATCAAAACTAAAAAGAATCCGAGAGCTCGGTATTTTCAACCGGACAAATACGAAGCGGAAACCCCTCAAAACTTGTCTTCAGACAGCGAGACGTAAGTTCACATTTTGCAATGTTTATGTTCAGACCAGTGATGTGAACTCACAATTATATTAATATGAGTCGAGTCATGAGTCGACCCAAAATTCGAAAACCATTTATGAGTCGAGTCGTGGGTCGACTCAAAAATCTGAAAACAATAGTGAGTCGAGTCATAAGTCGACTCACAATTCCAAAAATAATTACGAGTCGAGTCGTGGGTCGGCCCGACTGTTTTCGTACAGATTGAGAAATATCAGGTCGAACTCATTTATTACGTACAAAACTAAAGCAAAACCCAAATTATCTCAATTTTCATCCAAAATTTTTGCGTTTAACGATAAAAATGACCGCATCTTAATAATAAGACCGGTTTCGTCGACCGCTACTGATAAGGTTGGCAAAAGAAAACGTTCTTTCAGACATAGAACTTGAAGCCGGTACTGCAAGAGTTACTTGCATTTGTAAATGGAAGAAGTTCGACCTTTCAACGTTTGACTCACAATTCTAAAATTAATGAGTCGAGTCGTCTCATAAATCTGAAAAGAATAGTTAGTCGAGTCATGAGCCGGCTCAGAATTCCAAAAATAATTGTGAGTCGAGTCGTGAGTCGGCCCGACTCAGGTCAATGACTTGAGTCAGCGACTCGAGTCAGTGACCCATTATTATCACTGGTTCAGACGGCTGTTTAGATCCCCCGTTGGGCCACCGGAAGAGTGCTTATTCACAGTCAGCCGCGCTGAGGAACTTCAACCACCAGTTACGGACACGTTCTTCTCATTCTTCCGAAGACGCAGTCAGGACGATAGGCCTAAGTCGGCTATACCCTTTGTCAGCGCCGTCGGGTCTCGCAAGTCAACAGCTAGTTCGTTGTTTGGGTGGAACGATTCCCACAGTCGTCGATCCTCTAATGAGAGAGGCACCGATATTTTGGACCTTGTCCGCCGTCCCTCTACAGCCGACTCTCGCGCGAGCACTGATTCGCCATTCCGCCTGCCAGAAAACGCGCTAGTCGGATTGTCTGAAGAAGAACGAAAACATGTCTTGCAAGTGCTTAACAACGCGCGGAAATCTACGCCTTCGCCTTGTTCCTCCAGGAGGTTGGTTTGCGATTTTTATGATTAGCATGGTATATTCAGATATCGAAAGCAAAAACACAATTTCGAACATTATTAATAAACAGTTTTTTGTGGCTTTTTATGTCTTATTCTTTGAGAAACTTTTAAATAATTAACGGTTTTAATAGTAATATTCTCTGAAGTGCACACGTCTGATATGAGAGTTTTTCCCTCGGCTTTTTTACAGTAAGCCCCCTAATCCCGAATTTTTTGCCAGTTTGTTTTTCTTCAGATTGTGGCGTTTTAAATTATTTATAATCACACCAGTCCTCTTTTTATAATTCGTCCAAGCACTTTGTGTGGGCTGCCTTATCAATAGTACGTGCAGCCGGATAGTCTCCTATTTTATGCGTATCCTGAGATTTAGTCCCCTTGCTCTTGAAACGTATTTTTCCGTGTTTTGTGTTATTATTTTCGTATGTGTTTATTGTTGTTTTCAGAGAGTCCGTAAGCCACGTGATCCCCGAAATCGACGTGTTTGACGATTCGGAACGCGAACATATCGAGTCGGTTCTGAAGAAACTCGAAAATCGGGAAGCGCCGTTTGTGGTGACCAACAACAAATCCCGCCAATCCGTGGAACAGGCTCCTCCGCTGAATAGAGCTGACTCTGCTGTGGCCGAAATTATTTATGATATCCATCCGGAGCAAGAGGAGCGAGATAGCAGCCCGGCTGAGATCAGTCCTCAAGAGCTGAGCAGTGCCGAGTCGCTCGTTGAGCATTCTGCGCACGACGAATTGACCCAAGAAGAGTTGGAGCATATTCGGAGGATAGAAGAACTCGCCCTGCAAGATGTTTCCTCAAATTACCCAATGCCTCCAATAAGATTTGGAGAAGTACACCAACCCTCCATAACATCGCCCATTCCCTCGCCCGTGGTAGCCGAAAGCTCTCAGGCAAGGGGTGACAAACTGACGGAAGAGGAGCTTGAACACATTAGGAGGGTCACGGAAATGGCAAACGCCGACGTCGCTAAATCGAGCATTTCTGATTTCCGGAATGAGCAGCCGCAGCCACCGTTGTCCGTGGATAGCGTCATGCCACCGGCAGAGCCGGAGCTCACAGCTGAAGAGCTCGAGCACATTAGGAGGATAACCGAGATGGCCGAACAAGACGCAGCCATGTTTGCGCATCCTGCCATGGGATCTGCTGTTATCGAAAGCGATACCTCAATTCCATCAACTTCGATGGCGCCAGTATCCGATTTCACCGAAGAGGAGCTTGAGCACATTAGAAGGATGGAGGAACAAGCGCGGTTAATGGAGCTTGAGTTCGATACTTATCAGAATTCGAAGCCTTATGAACCTTCACCGTCGCCCAAGCCTTCGCCCACATCGACTCCGACGCCACCTTTCCCTATCGTACAACCCGCTTGCGACGAAGAGCTAACCGCCGAAGAACTAGAACACATCCGTAGAATCGCGGAAATGGCCGAGAAAGAAAGTTTCACCCACTCTGAAGCCCCGACATTCCGAGGTGAGAATGAGTGGTTCGCCGGCGAAAGCCACCATGAATCGTATATTGACGACCAAGAGCCTCTCGAGCAGACGGATAAAGTGTGGGAAGAAGATCAACCACAGATGCCCAAAACAGATGAGCTCACGGAAGAAGAAATGGCTCATATTAGACAGATCGAGGAGACCGCGAGACGAATGGAGGCAGACGTTTATAATTACGGAGCGGAGCCGCAGCCGGTCTACCAACGGTCCTATTCTCCGCATGTCGAACTCAAATCGGTGGATGAGCTCACATACGAAAAATCGTGTGACGTGAACGAATGGTATGACAGGCAATTGTCGTATATGCGCCAATCCATCGCGGACGAGGAAGAAGAGTTGGAGAAGATCAGCGAAGTCGACGACTATGAGAACTATGAAGACGAAGAAATCACCGAGTATGTACAGGAAGAGGTCGAACGGCTACAGACAGTCACACAAAAGGCTTATTGCGAAGATGTAAGACCCATTTTTCAAAATTGATACCAATCCCAAATTTTTCAGGTCGAGATTGCACCCAAGTTGTTTGCGCCAATCATTGAAACCACTGCACCGGTTTCTTCTGCCCAGGGTAAGATTTTGTTGTTCCCTCCCGCGTTCGTGCTCATATTATTAACGTCGGCATGCATATTTTACACGCATTAATTGTGCGGTGTACGAAAATAGCGGCGCGGATTCCGCTTCGCTCCGCTCGCCAGTCAATAGCTCCACTCCCATTTTGTTTGTTTTTAAGACAAAGAGCCGAAAAAGTGGACAGTTTGCGGAAGAACGGAGGGTTTTTCTTTGTTGTTCAGTATCCTCAACAGAACGCGACAAATTTGTCTTCTACCCAACAATGACGCTCACATAACCATCCAGTCAGCTCGCAGCTAGCCAACCCTCAGCGCATACATATTGATTGTGCGTGATGGACACATGCGGCTTAGTCCGCAGGCGACATGTGCGTAGTGCACAATTTGCAGCCTTGGTCCTCAGACGACCTGATCGCTTGCAACCTGAATGCGTCCCTCCTCCGTTCCGCGCATTAATCTCGCGCTGTCGCGTTCGCCTGTTTTCGACGACGATGCGCTTGATTTCCGTAATTGTTTCCCGTGTTTAGAAACCACCGACTTTTCGACTGCTCAACTCCGGTGGGATGCGACGAACAACGCAGATGTGAAACCTGAGCAGCACTCCCAACCAAGTGCACCCACCACCAACACTTGGTCGATGTTCACCAAAAGCAGCAGTTCTTCTGGCGGCTTCGGCGGATTCGGAAGTCTTTCGAGATTCGCGAAACAGGCTGGGGAACAGTTGACGGCGAAGGCGCAGCAAGCGGCGCAAGTCGCTCAGGCCGCAAGCCATGCTGCCTCCACTGGTGACCTCTCAAAGCTCATGGCTGAGCCAAAGGTTCGTTCATTTTTTTTCGCTTAAAATTACGTGCTAAATTTGTGTCTATTGCGCCGTAAACGGAGTGTTTTCTTAAGCCCTTTCGGCCTTTTAGATCGACGGTAAGTGGGGAGCCAATTTCTTTGCGAGGGGTAGATATTTGCGTTTACGACCCACACTAAACCCGCTCGCCCACTTGATCAAAGCGCTTGTAGGAAGCGCGCAATGGCAGCTTAACTGATTGATGTTGACATGTGGTTTTAAGCAATTGCAGGAATGCGGGCAAATTAATTCTTTTTAGGGCCAAAAGACGACGACCAGCGATCTACCACCGAGATCCGTTTCCACCGTCGGAGTGTCATCGATGCTTCCGCCAGGTCTCGAGGACTTGTCGCAAGAAGAAAGAGACAAGATAATGGCCGTCATGCAATGTGCCGAGCTGGACGCCGCCGACGCCGCTCTTGCCCCGGCTCCAGCACCGAAGATGACCACATCCAGAACAGCAGAACCCATCTTCCGGTAGATTTCCCTAGCGTTTTATTCCCTAGCAAAATGTACGTTTTTTCCAGGGACATCGAACCTGAGCGACACCTCGAGCCACCGCCTCCAGCGAAGCAGCAAACGTCCGAATTAGCAACACCTACTGAGGACGACATCAACTTGAGTGGCCTTTCGGCCGCTGAGCGCGAACAGATTTTGGCTGTCATGCGAATGGCTCAGGCGGAAGAAAGCACACCTACGCCAAAGCCTGCTCCAGCTCCTGGTACGCTATTTTATTTGTACTTTTAATTTGATGTTTATATTTAGTACTTATTCACGAAGTTCTTGGTGATAAGGACGGCCTCATGACAAGAAGACTGTCGGCGGAACCACGAGAAAGTCCACACGTGGAAGTGCCACTGTACGACATTCCGGCAGACGAAGAACCGCCAGTTGACGAGATAGCGGAAGTTCCAAAAGATTTCATATCGAGGGCAGAGTACGAGCCTTCTCCTGAGCCGGAACGACAAGTTTCTCACGCGTCTTCAGTAGACACGACGTCTCCGCAGAAGGATAGTGGCTATACGACAATTGCCAGCCAATCCTATGACCAGGACATCGACAAGTTTGAAGAGCAGTTCAAGAGCTCACAGGAAGAATCGCGGACGTTGCCATTTTCGGCACAGGAAGCTGAAGAACCGATCTACTATGACGACCAACGCTTTGCCGATGAGAAGATCTGCATCTCCGACGGAGTCAACGACACGATCATCGTTGATGCCGTTGAGCTGACCGATGACGAGTTTATGGAGAAGGGAACCCCATTCCAGGTATTACTTATCGTCTCATTTCACGTTGTTTTGTTCAGTTCCAAGGTTAAAATGCGGTGTGAATTGGCAAAATTTTGTTACAGGCAAGTGACGACTGGTCGGTAAAGAAGCCGCGGATGTGGACGACGGTGTTCACCGACGACAGCGATGTGAGTGAAGAGCGGATGTCCAAGTCGCATGAAAGCGAAGATTTCGACGACGAAATCAGAGAAGAAATGAGGAAAGACGAGGTTACGGACGACTTTTCCCATATATCCACGTGTTCGTCTTCGTCATTCGCCGGTATCCACTCTAATTTCCCAAACTCGATTTAATATAATGTTTAAGCGGTTCCTGAGTCTATCGTTTCTCATCCCATTTCCCAGGCGAACATCGATCTTAGCAAAGGTTTGCTATGCCAAAGTTCAATTAACGACCAACAACTATTTAGTGATCGGAGTCAACTTCGAGGAATTCAGTCCAGAAGAACGCCAACATCTGATCGACATGTTCCAAAAGGCAAACGATGTGCAGTTCGAAGTAGAGATGGACGACCCATTATCTCCCAGCTTCACAAGTGTCCAGAATGTTGTCTTCGATAACCGAAAACTCCACGAAGTTTCCTCGTCAGCCACCAGCGCTCAGCAGTCAAGGTTTCAAGCTGCTTTGTAACGCAAAACCCATGCTTGCTTTTCAGATCTCCACCCGCGATTACAATTACTATGCATGAAGACCGAAGGAAACCGACAGACGACGATTCCGATGGAGAAACAAGTCCCAGTTCCGACGAAGACGATTATCCAGACCAGGTTTTCCGAATCGTTTGAACACCATTTACGATTATTTAAGTTTCAGATCATTGAGGCTCCTTCGGCACCTACGATGACATTAGAAGAAGTCGAACGAGAGCGGCAGGCTCAGGAAGCCTTGGGCAAGGCCGTTCTGCAGCAGATTCAGTCGTTTGGCGAAGCTGCTGACCACGAATTCGACGTGCAATGGGCTCGAAGTGAGATTCGGCAGTCTTCGCCTGCGGAGGCGACCTCGGCGACCACTGCTTCTTCGATTTCGAACGACGTAAGAATATGCGATTGCTCTCCCGGTAATTATTTACGCGTGTTTTTAGGATATCATCTCTTCTAGTTCCATTGCTCAGTCTGTGACATCTTCTGCGGCAGCTGTGAATTATCAGAGGAGGAATCCTTTCCTCGAAGAGTCAGACGAGGGAGAGGATGGTAGTGAAGACATGGTAGATTGTGCTTTATTGTTCGCTGTAGTGACCTTTGCCTCGTTTAGGTGGTTCTATGCGAAGACGAAGACATGGATTATAGCCAAGCTGCGAAGTACTACATCAATCAGCAGAATCACCGAGCTGGGCCTGTCTACACGATTCCTGAGACTGAAGAAAACAACGATGGATTCGTCAACACCGAGGGAAAATACCACGGTAAATAATTTTGCTTGAAATGATTTTCATTACGACTTTCCAGAGAAAGAGTTGAATCGGAGGCCGTTCCACGCCTCCGACATTGCTGTTACTAAGATTTCGGCGATTTCTTCAGTTTCTGCTACTTCGGGTGAAGACGCGTTTAGAGCAAGCCCGACGCAAGTTGCTAAGGGAATTCCATCTACAACATCAAGTAAGCTTAATTTCAGTATATTTGGGCTCATGGACTGCCAGAATTGTTTGCTTGAAGCAGACTTTTTGAGGAGACGATGTTTCGACGAACTAATTATAATTCTATGATTTTCAGCAACCTCTCTTCGCGATATCACCACCACGGTCAACAGCCATGACTACTACGAATCCCACCGCCACTCATCTCTCACCAAACAGCAACATGTTCCAGACACGAGCTCAATAGCTCCAATCAGGTCGGCGCCACCACCACCTCCCAGCGTAAGAAATCGTCTTCTCCAATGCGGTAAAATTCATTTCTACGCCTTCAGAATGGAATTATCGGCACCGAGAGTGTCAACGCCCGGTTTCCGGCAGACGAGAAATCGCTCGAATTCATTTACTCGCTGTCGAACGGAATAGGTTCGCACTTCACGACCGATATCAAACAACCGGCGGATCCATTGCCTATGAACCACTCACCCAGAGAAGGTAAACAAATATCGGCTCAGCTCACAATTTGTATGCCGGGAAATAAACGTCCTCGCGCTCTAATGAACGTGTCGGTTCTCATAAACAATTCGGCCTCCCCTTCTCATACTTTATTAAGAGCACAGAAAAACAATTAATTATCATAAGGCAGAGCTAATTTGGACAAAATTATTTCAGCTGCCGCGGCACCGGATTCCGATTACGAGAATGTTGCGGCGTCGCAAGTCGTCAGCTCGGCCACTTCGGAGCGCATAGCGAAGCTCTCCTCGCTGCTCTCGGATCGTATTATTGACGAGGGCGACAATGAGCATAACACATCAAGGTACTTATTTATATATCCGCTGCGCACGTAATTAAAAACGAACTCTTCTCAATTTCAGACTGAAACGATCGCCGGCCATGATTCTGAGCGAGGACGTGCCGCAAGGCAGCCCTCCGACGCGCACTCGGGAGGTCAGTTCTTTAGTTTTGCGCTTTTCAGGAAGGAGACGAAGAAATTCATTAGGATGCTATTAGCAAAGTGAGCGGCAGATGTGTAAAACAAAGGTTGCATGGGGGTATAGCTGCTGCAGCCGCCAAACTGCGCCATTGATTTGGGTCTTCTCCATAATTCCCTCTCTTCGTTCGTTGGCTCTCTTTCGGGAACGCATGCACGCAACGTCAGACGGGTGGGTGAGTAGTACGACGGAAGGCAGGCAGGGACAGAGATTTTTCTACGCAGCCACTCTCATTATGCATGCAAATTAGCTTGTGCGTATCTGGAAACGTTAGCAAGTAGCAGTTTAAAAGTGGCAAACTTCAGCAATCAGTTCTTCGGAACCCGAAAACAAATTTCATTAATGGTAGGAAAAAATAACGGACGGGTTATCCCTTTGTGTTTGCATGACATAATTCGCTCTGCCACAACCAAGCGAGCTAAGCATCCATTGAGAAGAAGAAAAAGAGAAGGAGGAGCTTGCCGAACGCGCGCTCTCTGAGATCTAAAAAGTCGGCGAATTCATTCTTGCTTTTCTCGTCTATCACGGCTTAGGCGCATTCTCTTTGCACATCGCCAGTTATGTTGTTCTCACCGATCCTTATGCACATAATAACGCACCCCTAGCATTTATTTGCAAAGAGCGTTTCCCGTTTACGTTTCCCCCCCATCACCTGCTATTCCCAGCTCAAAAACCGCGCCATGCGTTGAAAGTTTCCGCTCAATATTTGTACAACATCGATCACAGAAACGGTAACCGCTTTCTCTTCTTTTCAAACTAACTATCGCTTCCGGATTTCACTCCGTTTCCATTCATTCATTCAACCTCTTCAATTGCGCTTTGTACAATTTAATAAGTTTTCAGGATGAAGTCCACTCAAGCTCGAGTAGTGAAATGGGTCGTCGCAAACTGCCGTCAATTCCGCCTCAGGGACATATTCAGCACCATCCAACTTCGAGTTCGGCACCGGTCTACTACAGCTCTTGCCCGCTCACTCAACAATCTGCAGCAATCACGCCGTTCTCGCTGCAACAGCAGGACTCCAAGCACACTTATGGGTCGAAAGGTCTTTCCAAATCCCTCATACTGCCAAGTCCACCTGTCTCACACTTACCTTCATCAACGCTGCAGAATATTCACCGGCCCTCAACTTCAACTTCCACCGCAACTGCCACATCTTCTAAAATTGGCTCAACAATCGATCCAGCCATTTTGCCAGGCGCCACTTATTGCAGTCAATCGAAGAAACAGCCGCCAAAAGGCACTCTTGTTTCCGGAGTTCACAAATTGGCTCAATCTCCAAAGATCCCAAGTACTCTTGCCAGAGTGTTGCTGAAGAAGGAGCTGAAGGAAGCTCTCGAACGCCGGAAGGAGATGCTCGAAGCGTGCGAGATCGAAGCGAACCACCGCCAATACATGGTGCATCGGATGCTGGTCACCGGCCTGCTTCCGAAGACCACCGAATTCGACGACACTCCCAAGGTCATCCAGTGTCTTTTGCCCGTGGAACTGATTAGCGGCGTCCAGATCGTTCCCACGCACTCCACAGCCACGAACACCGACAACTACAGCAGTGCCTTCGCCCGGAAACTCGAGGAGAAAAGAGCGGAAGAAGCCGCCGAGGCGAAGAGGTCAATCGGATGCCAATCGGAAACCATGCAGCAGCCGTCGGACTCCCTGTCGAGAAGAACACCGTTCCGGTCAAGCACGCATCCTCTTCCGTCGACGTCTCTCAAGATGCAGATGGAAATTGAGAACGCCTTGCTGGAACAGAATCGACATGCCTACCGGGACAGCGAAACGCAGACAGACGGTCTTTCCGCAAACGACCCCCGCCGCCAGCTTTCCAAGATTCGCCAAGTCACGCGGCACCCTGGCGACATTTATCGACAAGAGCGCGAAACAAAAGCCAGCGGACCAGACCTGCTCGAATCCACCGCGCAGTACTTTGCAGAATACGACCGCCAACTCAAAGAATGCGGACGTCATGCCGGCAAAAAGCAGTTTTTGTTTTCTGACGACGAGTCCAATGAAGCCAAACGGGAAAGGCTGCTAAGTGAACTGGCTCAGCGAAGAGAGAAGATTTCGTCGATGATCGACTTGTCCTCCAACGTGCCTGCTCAACAACAAAGCTATATGAATCTATACCCCTCATCAGATTACTCTTCCACGGTGCCTCACTACGGTTCACTTCCACATATCGACTTCCCCATCAACCCTTCTCCTCGGTCTCAAGACTTCGCCGTGGCCTCCACCTCCACCCGGCAACCCTACAGTTCGCTTCCGCGGAACTACGAGCGTAACTGGCAGTCGTCGTGGAGTCGCCAGCAACGCGCCCCGCCGTATTCCATGCAACAAGCTCAGGGCGGCCTCTCGCGCTCGTTGGCAGACTTCCGAATGCTAGATGATCTTAGCAGCGGAATACCAAGTTACGCTCAGCAACCGCCATTCAGTCATCGCTCAAGCTCCTATCTTGACCAAGCAACAAGATACGATCAAAGTTCACTTCTTTGTGCTCAACCACTTGACTATGGCTTCAATCGATACGCAGCGGACACAACAAATTTCGCTGCTGGCCAGTCGTCGCGCAGTAATATTCCGGAAACCGTTGTCAACGGTGACATGATCTCACAATATGCCAATTATCTCAACAAACAATTCCTGAATGAGCAATCAACAGCTCAGGCGCCCATGGACCTTTACCACGCTCGGCTTCCTGCTCAAGTTAATATGGTTCCCCCGCCAATTAGCGACTATCGACAAAATGTCATGATGCCGCAAACCTACGCAACAGCCCAGTCGGAAGAAATTCCGTTCCAAGAACCCATCTACGCGCCCACCTACCGATCTCCTTACAAACCCGCGATGCCCAGCCAGGTGTACAGTCGACGTGAGGCGAATTATGGTTCGCGACCTCCAGAGTACGTCTCCGACTATGGCAACGTGTACCACAATCGAGTCTACGGAGCGCCTGGAATGCCGCGGCTTCTGGATACGTATGATACGATAAACCGCAACATCCTGCAGCAGCCCACAAACATCATTCAACCAACAAGGCAAGAAAACCTGTACGACTGTCGTCCCTATGGCTCCACCTACCGCCAACCTATGCCGATGTCCACAACGGTCCCAATGGCCGCCGCTCCCATGAGCACGGCCCAGCAGATCTACCAGAATGGCAACGATGCAAACTACTATTCCCCGTACGATGTGGTTCCCCAACGCAGCGACCCGCTCACCCGCATCTACTCCACCTTTGGTCGCCAGCAACAGCACGTTTCCGCACCGCCAACGTCTACAGGTATCAGCCCTTACAATAATTACAAGCAAAATCACATGTGTTGAATGTTTGCTAGTTGACCACATAGCCTTCTCCCTCCTTTCCTCCCTCGCCCTCCTCCATCCCTGCCCAGCTCTTAACTCCGTCTTCCTGTTTGTTTCCTACAGTTTTTTCCGTTTTCCACCCGTTTCTCTTCCTTCTTTCTGCCCTCCGATCTCCGTTCTCATTTCTTCTTGATTGCTCGTTCAGTATCGAAAGAATTATTCAATAAAAACAACGTCTCCGAAAAAGTTAACTTTCAGCAACGGGATCGCGGCATCGGAATTCCTCTCTTCTGTTCTTCCCAGGCGGCTCGCATAGTAGCAAAGAAAAATACTATTTTGCGCCCAAAAAACGCTTTAAACTGCTTTGTTTATCTGATTTATCAAGCGTTTATTAGATTCTGCTCACGTGTAAACAAATCCTTTTTTCTTTGCCGCGTCGTCTAATAGGGCGTCTGTCGCGAACCGGACAGCAGCAGCATTGGGCTTCAATGAGGTTGTACCGGCGCAAGAAACGTCGCTGCCAATTGAAAACAACAACTTCAATGACAACCAACCGACGCTTTTTCATCTTTTCCCTCGAGTGCGGCCATGTTTGGCCGTCGCAGTATGCAAATCGATGAGCGTACACACCACCACGGGGCTGAAACGGGTCTCTTGAAGCGCAAAGGCCCCAGTTAGCAAGTGAGTGATGTTGCAAACGAAAATCGCATAGGATGAAGTATAAATTTTGAAAACGAGACGCAAAAGGGGTTCGAGATTGACAATTTCTTATTAATAGTATTGACCGATACTGGCCGTCAACGAGCACATATCTTCCTTCTCAATGTCTTCCCCGTTCAACTGTGCCCGAGGCACTCGAAGGAACGTTCGAGTTAACCTTGAGGTGCATAATCCTATCTTGTTTGTGGTCAAAACTCTCGACCTCCTTTGTTCCCCCGTCTCCCTCCCTCACGCTTCATTTAACTCAATTTGTTCTGTTATGTGGTCAACGGGCTCTCCGTTTAGAATTCCACCGCACAAAAGAAGGTTTAAGTATGCGTTATAAATTTCGATTTTGCACAGACGATCGACGTCCACTCGGCGGCGGCGCCGGTGGCCACGGTTATCACTCCCGGCAACATACGACCAGCCTCGATCGAGCTTCACATCGATTTTCCGGTGCTCCCCAAGCACATACTAACGTAAGCGCGTCGAACTTGTTTGTTCGTAAAAACCGCTTGTTTGCAGAATAACGTTCGCACCAAGTCAGCATGGGATATTTCATATCCCGATGACCTTGAAGATATGCATGGAACCATTAGTTATGTGCCGAAGTCGTCGCGTAACATCAAACGCATTCTCCTCACACGCAAGTATAAAGATGCAAACGTGTACAACGACCTGGGTATCCGGATAACTGGCGGGAAGCGGCTCCCGAATGGGGAATTAGGGGCATTCGTGTCCTCCATTTCCAAAACCAAGCTGCACGAGACACTCGGGGAGATTAAGGAAGGTGACCAGGTGCTCGAGTGGAACGGCGTTCTGCTCCGAGGGAAAACCTACGAAGAGGTGGAGAGGATAATCTCCGCGAGCAAAGGCGAAATCGAAGTCATTATTAAGAGGTACGTTCGGTGATACTTGGATCATCAATTAGCTGGAACAATAAATTGGCTTAATTAGTAATTTCGGAATGGCTTTCGCGATCTGGCTAAGGGCCTATTAGTTAACGACGCTATAATTACATCCAATTTTAGTGGCTCGGCCCAAGATCGACCTGTGACAGTTCGGTCCATTCCGCCGAATCGGCGAAACCTTTACGACAACGTGCCTGAGAAGTCCAAACGACACGTTCGCCACGACTGTAAGTGAAAG
This sequence comes from Steinernema scapterisci, assembly GCA_000757745.1. Classification (NCBI taxonomy): domain Eukaryota; kingdom Metazoa; phylum Nematoda; class Chromadorea; order Rhabditida; family Steinernematidae; genus Steinernema; species Steinernema scapterisci. The sequence goes on from KN167984.1 coordinate 14,541, forward strand.
AAAGTTAGTCTGAGTATCACATGGTGTCTTCCAGACGACAACCGTGAAGCGCCGCCAGTTCCCGCGCACCGAAGCATCGACGGTCGCATTTCGCCCTCTCTGAACACCAGGGGCATCCACCGGAGAGGAAAGGAGAAGAGCACTGTAAGGGCAATGTAACCTGAGTTCAACGTGGATTTTAATGTCATCCTTTGATGTTAAATAAACATTCCATTCTAGTTGTTTTTTTGTTTTTAAGATTTAGTTAAGTGGTCGTATTTTTTGTTAGTTTGTGCATGCCGCATTGGTGAAAATTTACAGGGATTGCAGTTTTATCACATCTGCTCTTTTGAGAGATGATGAAACCATTTTGAGAATTTTCGGATTGAATAACTTGATCGCCTTTTTGAGTTTTTGTTAAGACCATTTCCGTTTTTTCGTTTTTTGTAAGTGTGGAAACAACTGAACTTAATTAGCTGAATGTTCAATTAACTTAACACTTGTGAAGGTATCCATTATTAATATTTCTTATTTCAGAGTCTCGGCCACCTGTGCGTTTCCGTCCAATACGACTACAACAGCTCTCGACTGCTTGTGAATATCCACCAAGCCAGAAACTTGAAGTGCCGTGACTACGGCGGCTCTCTGGTCTACCCGAATCCCTTCGTCAAGATTTACCTTCTTCCAGGAAGAAAGTGAGTTCCCCGAAATCTTGCACAAATAAGTCTCCTTAAGGGTCTCCAACAAACGCCGAACGAAGTACATCCAGAACAGCATTAACCCAGTGTGGGAGCAGAGCGTGGAATACTCCATCAGCTACCACGACCTGTGTTCCCATTACCTGGAATTTACCGTTTGGGACTACGATCGGTTCAGCGACAACAACACTCTGGGGCATGTCCTAATCAACCTTGCTGGTAAGAGCCAGTCGGTCGAAGAACAGACTGAATTGTTTCTTCCAGAATCGCATGTCACCAATGGCGTCGCTCGCTGGTATCCGCTTCAGCGTTCTGCTGAGAACACCGTGCGGACTGCGGCGAGCATCCCGATCTCCTCCTACATGTCCGACAGGACTAATTTCAATACGTATCGCTCAAATATTGGTAAATGAGAAGCTTTCCAGCAAATGTAAAATGAGAACATTTCAGCGGGATTTGACATCGGCTATCCAGCAATAACCTAACGAATGTCACTCGATCTCACGTTGAGTTAACTGCTCATCAGATATTTTCACTAAATCTCGGTTGTTACATAATTTGTTGGTGCTTCAAAGTATATTATTTATTAAAGCTAGAAAAATAAATTTATTTACCTATATCCCTTGGACTATCCACGTCCTTTTAGATTCCCTAACCCTCCCCCAGTACGCCCAAATCCGCCTTAGGCGAATAAACGTTTTCGGAGCTCCTTCGGCAATTTCTCCACGCACTTTTTGCAAGCAGGCTTGAAATCAATGTCGGCTATTTTACTCCTGAAACGAAGTCTTAGAAACTACTCAGAAGGGAGTACAAGCTCACTTGGCGTCCAACTTCTTATTGCACAACGAGCACATGTAACATTCGTTACACCAGACTTTGTTGAAAAGTCGCACGCAGTGCGACTTCTGAATAATTCCACACATGAAGCACACGTTACCGTTAATCTGAAAATGAGAACCTGATGTAAAGTGTCGGATTTCAACGGAACTTCGTACCTGGACGTAACATTTTTCGCAAGTTGGCTGGCCTCGGACGACTTGATGAGGGACAGAATGCAGGGGGTAGTTGCAGACGTGGCATGCGAAGCACTGAAACCAAATCTCGCATAATTAAAACGGAACAATACCGACGATTGTCTGGGCTACTGATGGTGGAGATACAGCTCTCAAACCGGCTAGGAATGCCTACGTGTGCCGATAGAGAAATTACGGGATTTATTTGCGTTTTATTATGTTTTCTTCAATTTTGTCTGAATCGATTTAAGATATCCAAATCCGATAAAAGTGGAATGCGCCGAAATCGGACTTTTAATCTCTTAACAAATATCGGAAAAGGCAGAAGCGATCATGTGGAACATGCTTTAGAAGCTTTCAACGGCGTTTCGAGCAAAACGTGCAAGTTACAAACGTCGATCAAAGAACTTCCAAAAGTCGAATTTTGAAATTTTGTTCATGGGTGCAATTACTTACCTTAGGATGATAATGCCTGTCCACAGCGAGCACACTCCGCTCCCTCTGTGTATCAATGGCCACTTTACAAGCGAAGCAAGTAACGCTTTTCTCGAGGTCGTAACACCGCAAACAGTAAACATCGTCGCCACAAACTCGCGCAGTTTCATCCACCTCCTTATTGCATCTCACGCATGTGAAGTGGTAAGGATGATAAACTTCGAGTTTATATCTAAGCAGACAGTTCTTGTCGATCGACTGGTGACCTAAAAATACAAACTTATGACAAGCATGACCATTTGGGAAAATCTACATTTCGCGCATATATAATATTCCTCCTTGACTATCGAGTTCTTACAGGTTGAGCAGTAGTTGCTGAAAAGAGTATTATTAAGGCGATGCTGATAGATTCCGAGATACCTTCCATTAACGATGTAAATACCCTCGGTGGTTTGTAGCAATTTGTGACAGCCAGTGCACCTTAAGCAGTGAGGGTGCCAGTTTCCATTGGATGCACGCATAACCACACCTTCGATAAATTCTCCTAAACAAAGACAAAGGAATAATCAGAAGCTGCTTAAAGAAAATACCGCACTGCACGCATTTCGGCGCATAAAGGATCTTAAAGTCATACGAACAGTAATTCCGTCCGCCTTCCGTGAAATACTCGTGGTCGTGGAGGAGTTCGAAGCATTGGGCGCAACTGAAATAGACAATGAGTTAGATTTGGAGACAACAATCATTTCAAAAGATTCGTACAAAACCCACCGAAAACAATCATCGTGAAAAAATCGATCGTCCGACTTGACGAACACTTCGCCGCTGCCGAATCCGTCGCCACATTTCGAGCACAAAGAGTGTTCGTATCCCGCATTAATTAAGTGGTACTTCTTGGTGTCATGCCGGCGCGTGTACAGGTCGCTGTTGTCCAACGGGAGCAGTTTGAACGAGGACATGGACCTGAAACAAAACGAAACGACCAGATGAACGTCCTAATGGGAGCAAACACTTTAATGTATGCTTATCAGCACCGTCGCGATGGAGAGAACCCTTCAGCGCTACACTTCATTGCCTTTGAAATGCAAACATCGTGGTCTGACTCAGCGAGTTTGTGGTATTACTCTGTACAATGGTTTCACAGCCTCTTCAGAATATAATTTATACTAAATGCCTAGAGCAAAACTTCATAATAGGTCAAGTTCCGCTTCGTCTAAAAAATTCACTTCGTTGTTTCTTGTCGGCTTCGTTCGGCAGAATGGACAATGACCTTCTTGAAGGGTTGCGATTTCAAAATCGTCTTGGTAAAACATCTGAACACGGGACATGAAATTGGTTTACCAAAGTCATTTTACCTTATAACAGCCTTCACACATCGTTACGGTTATTTCAGCTATCACATTGTAATAATATCGATACCGAAGCGGAGGTTCCCATTTTGCGATCAGCACACAGCTCTTATCCATGCTCAGGAGCTCATCTTGATCGCACACCAAAGCGACTCCTTTCTTCTAAAGTTTGACTTTCGGGTACATATAACGAAAAATTTCAAGTTACGAATTTCTCCGTAGAAGCTGGTAACGGTGGTTCGGCATGGATCAATTCATATGCCTCTTGGTCGGAAATAGATTCTTCAATGGAGAACTCAACGACTGGCAGAACTTCTGAACAAAATGTTAAGAAAGAGTTTCGCAAAGTACCGTACCAAATGTTGCAAACGAAAAAATGAACTCCGCGTTGCAGTTCAGACACCGAAGGCCCGCCATAACTGGATTCGCTGTGCCGCATCGGTAGCACATGGCCATCATATCGTCGGGATCCGAAAATGGCTTGGCGCGTATATCCAATGTGGCCGCGCCAATAAGTTTATCGAACCGTGGAGGAGCCTTGAGGGTTGTAAGCTGCTCCAAAGCAAAGCGAGCCATTTTGTAGGCTTCGAGAGATTTGCCTAGCTTTGCCAAAGTGTAATATACGCCTCTGAAATTGAGTCCGCAAGTATTGACTCAACTACAAGGAACTCTGACAGAACTTACACTTTAGAAATCCTCACGTAGAATGGTTGTGCCGCTAAGAAACGTGCAATGTTAATGAGATGTTCCGGTGACCGATTTGTAAACGGCTCAGCCTGAAATTAGCAGCTATTACAGCTTAACTACTAATTTTTCTAACCAAGTATTTATGGATGTAGTCATAGGCAAAGTAGCACTCTGCCTTTCTGGCAGATTCAGTGTGTTGAGCCAAGTAGCTTGGGTTCGACCTGACTATCAGAGCGTACTCCATGCTCAGCTTCCAGTAGTAGTATCCGGCGTCCTTGAATCGGTTCTCAGTTAAGGAGTTCTCCGTCAACTGCTGCAAAACTCGCAGTGCCTCTTCTTCATGGCCGGCTTTTGAGTACGCTGAAAAAAGTGCTATCATCAGACATCCCAGGAATGTATAATTCCACCTTTGTGCGCTTCATCGAACATGTCCTTTTCCGCCAGACTTCTCGCGTACGGGAGGTAGACCTCGTCATTGTACTGAGGGTATCTGGCACAAATAGCGAAGGCGTCATCCCACTGATTGGCCGCTATGTGCATTTTGATCAGTGACCGAATATCGTTAATCGAAATGTAGAGTTGGGACGCAATTTGGTACTCTCCTTTCCGAACCAGATACTCGCCGATCTTACGCATGTTGTCGATGTCGCTTTTCTCCATTCTCCGCATCAGTTGTAGCACCCTGAAACAATATATTATAGCAACCAAACCGCGTAGGCACATATTTTCAAAATCATGTCCTTCATGCTAATCCTACAGTAATCCGTCAGAAATCAAAATCCAATAACTTACATATCCATCCAATCGTGCTCGATCATGAGCTTCAGAGCCCGATCATGATCACCGGATGAGACGAGCATTTCAGCCGCCATCCGAGGATCGTTCGAGTTCTTCGCCCACTCGGCACGTTTCCTAAGAAGAGCCTTCCGTGTTTCCTCCGACGCACCTTTCATAAGCTCCTGAAAAAAATTCGAATAATTAGTCTACCACCAGCATCAATTAAATTTGCCTGAGCCTGGTCGAACATTCTCAAGTCACTGAACATATTCAGCGACTTCTGCTCGTATCCGTTCTCCTGGTACAGAATGGCGGCCTCGCGAAAGCGCCGCTGGTTGGCACAGATGTACGCAAGCACTAACTCTCGAGACTGACCTTTCGCCAACATATCCTGAATGAAATGACGCGTTTAGATGAAATTGTTCTAATTCTAGGAGAAAAACGAAATGAGTGCGTCAAAGGTGTATAATTGGGATGAGGGGTATTACCTCGATTTCATTGATGAGCAGAAGTGTGCGCCAATCCTTCATACGTAGGTAGGCCAATGACGCAGTATCGAGTTCCAGGTTTTGAAGTGCGTCTTCGGCTAATATTTTCCAGTCTGTTTCTGTTACTCCCAAAGATGCCAGATCGTAAGCATCACTGAAATGGAAATGTTACGTGTTAATCATAAGTGGGAGTCCTTACCGATACATCTTCTTTTCCAAGTACTGATACAGTTGATTCGTCAAGGGCACTTCAATAGTGGTCATCGCGTACATGTGGAGACAGAACACCGTTTTCCCGGTAAAGCCAACAACAAAGCCCTATAAACAAGAATTAAATAATAACACACAATTCAGGTGACAAATACCTGTAACCGTTGCTGGTACGGCGAAAACGAATGAGCCTTAATATTCAATACGCCATTACCGGCGTAGCAGAGCAGGTTTTCATTGTCACTGTTCCAAGCAACACTGTTACTGTTCGGCTCCTGAAAATATGCTGAAAATTATCAAGATGTAGAAGAAAGTTCTCGCCTGGAAAAGCAATTCATTGTTGGTCCCGATAAATGTCATACACGTGCTTGTTTCATCAACGGCCGCCAATTTGTGCTCCAGATGACTGATATCCAGACACCGAATAGCGCATTTCAGCTGCATAACTTTCACAGGAAAAGGATTGTCCACATATACTTTGCACACCTTAATAACGAAAGATGTAGAGCGGTTGAAAATGTCAGTACTTACAACTCCATTTTTCAGGCCAATCAAAATACCTTCACGGCCAGGAGGACCGCCAACGACCTTGATGTACCTGATCATTGAATCCAGGATCCATTCTCGCTGCTTCAGGCCTTTGTAGTCGTAGCACTGCAAGCGCCGCTCTTGGCATAGAATCAAGTGTTGGGAGCAGATGACCTGAATATCGGTACTGTAAATATTGCAAAACTTAAAATAACTTACGAGAAGCGAGCAGTCGAACGATTGGTTAATCCTGTCAACTATGCGATAGTCCAATTGGTCGGTACGATCGCTAGTTGTTTCCCGATAAATGTGGACTTTGTCGGTGAGTTGGACCTAAACTCATTTCGATAAAAATTGTCACCGAAAGCTCAAATTACAGCCAAACGATGATGATAGACAGCGACTTTCCGGACAAGATCGTTGCAGCGGATTCGAACGCTCGTTTGCCGAGACAAGTGCTGCACAACGACGTCGGTCATGTTGTCTCTGTAGGCATAGCGGTTCTTGTGAAGTCCATGGACTGTGCTGAACATTAGCTGGTAACATGCTACAGTTCCATCAATGCAGCCGACTGAAAAAAATCACATCCAAACAGAACGAAAGATTAACTTATTTACCTACAACAGTATTCGCGTTCGGACTTGCCGTTACCGTCCAGACCCAACTATCCATTTGTGCAACGGTTCCCAAAAGCGTTCCTAAAGAATGCATCATTCAAAGAATCGAGTAATTAAACTCACCTTCTCGAGTGTACAAAAGGACTTGCTTACTCGATCCAGTGATCGCCAAAAACTGTCCGGAGTTGAAGTATTCCATTGATGACGGATCATATCCGAGGTGCTTGTCGCGGTTGATCTGAAAAGCCACTCTTATAATCTATATTCTGTAAACTGCATCGAACCTGATTGCCATCTAAGTCGTAAAATCCAATGTTCTGTGACCAATCGCTGACGGCAAGGATTTCGCCCGGATACCCCCTAAATTGTTCTTTTTTAGATTTAGAAATAGAAAAATTATTGGATTAACGATGACGCGAATTGAAGGAGAGAATTGGCCATGGACCGTGATTCAATTGAGATTCGTTGATAGCAATTAATGTGGTCATATGGGACAAGGACAACACAATTTCAGTTGAAGATATGCAAATCAAAGCACATCTCTGGAGAACATTATTATTTGAAAAAAGGTTATTTTTGGACGAAGGGCAGATGGCAGAGACCCGTTGAATCAGTTCGAGCGGCAAATGCGTACAAAGCCATTAGCGTTCAACACCTTCATCAAAACGCTGAGTGACGCGACAAGTACGGTATGATGAAAAGTCGGACGTTCAGCTTCCAGAGATTCAGCCCGTGGGGTGTTTCTTTCAGATCGCAAGATTTTCTGTAGAAAGGGCTAAATTTCGGCAAATGTGGTCATGGAACCCCATGGAAAACTCTACAAAATGCTTGTAATCCGCTTCATTTTTTATTCCGGATAATTGCAAATAAATTTGCTGAAAAGCTTACCCATCATCGTAAACGGAAGCCCTTCGCCGAGGTTTTTCGTTTCTAAAATTGATTTGAAAAATCAGATATCTTTTGGCTGTATTCTTACGCATCTGCCCGACCGGCTCCAAACTTCAGCGCCCAAATCGGCTCCCCTGACGGTCTTTCTATTTTCGCCACTTCCGTCGTTGTCTGAAAACTGTCCCTATATTGTCAACCCGCCATTGTCCGGCACCTTGTAGTTTTTAAGCAGAACCGTGCCATCGTACATCCCCAATGCGTATAGATTCCCGTCCAAGCTCCAGGCGCAACAAAGAATGCGGGTGTTGACGCGTTGTTTGGTTACATTTTTCTCTTGTTGCGTCCAGAAGCCGTAGTCGGTGCACGCACAGCTGAGCAGCAGATTTGTGACTGGGCTAAACGCCAGACACTGGATCGGGTCATTGTGCCTACAATGGATGAATTCGAAGCGTTCGCAAAAGCAAAGTATCGTCCGCTTACACGTATTTCAAAGTGCCTTCGTGTTGCTCGGTCCAAATGATGACACTCCGGTCAGCGGATCCCGAAGCAAACCGCTCTCCGGTGTGTGAAAAAGCGACCGCATAAACGAGGTCCTTGTGACCTTTGAGGGACTGCAGAAGGGTTCCGTCGCTTCCGTCATAAATCAGCACCTTGTTGTCGGCGGCTACCAGCAACTCCGATCCGTCCGGCTTGAAGGCGAGGTCGTATACGGTGCACCTGAAAGGAACAGAATGGTCTTTATAGATAGAAGAGATAGATAGAAGAGAAATTCAGAAATTGCTGATTCCAAAGGCATCATGGTACGTGATTATGAACGTTGTGTGCTAATTCGGTTAAATTTCCGAAGCTTCCAATTAACACGGAAGCGCGCGCAAGAGGCTGTTGTCCAAAATGTGTGGGATAAAAATGCGATTAGGAGCGGTCTCAGATGTCCGTTGTGATGTCAACTAATAATTCGATTCATCGCTCATATAAATTCGGCGGCCCGCCGTCGGGATCCGGTATTCAGAAATGTTCCCCTTGGTGGCTGTGCTTCTGCTCGTCTTTTTATCAGTCTCACAGGTTCGCCTCACTGCGCTAGATTTCCGAGACTAACGTCGAGATTTAGGTTTTCGGTGAATGTTGCAGTGCTGAGAGCACGTCGGAGTTCTGCTCTGTTTTCAACTTGTTGTCTCTTCCCGAACAGTCAGAAGTCCGCGTGATTCTCGGCGAGAATTGCGATGGCGACATCGACGAAGCGGTGAAGAAGATGGACAAGAGGAAACCGAACTTTATCAGGTTTGGACGCTCAGGTACATCGTCTAACCGACTGTGAGCGTGATTTAAGGAAGATCATACTTGCAGCTCCGATTCAGTTTGGGAAGAAGGGCTCCGATCCGAACTTTCTCAGATTCGGCCGCTCCACCGCCGACAACAACTTCCTGCGGTTCGGGAAGAGCAACGTCGGTCACCAGAACTTCCTGCGTTTCGGGCGCTCGGACCCCAACTTTCTTCGATTTGGTATGTCGGCCAGAATTAATTATGTTCTGAGCAGGTGCTTCCAGGCCGCGCGACGAATGACCCCAATTTCCTGCGGTTCGGCAAGTCCTCCTCCGACCCCAACTTCTTGCGTTTCGGCAAACGCCAGATCGATGATTCTGAGCCAAATTTCCTTCGTTTCGGAAAACGCAACAACTTTTTGCGATTCGGCCGCGCCCCGAGTGACCAGTTCGACCGCGAATACCGCAAGCCGAACTTCCTCCGCTTTGGCTAGCTGAGCAGAGGGACCGTGTCCAATCGCACTGTAACTGTAACCACCCAACCGAACCAAACGACTTCAAAGAATGAGTGCAAGCCATAAAAGCCAGTCCAGTCCACGTATTTATATCTTTAGAACCCAAATGCACAAGCGTAAGTGATGAACGACGAGAGAATAATGAACTATGCTATTCGTAATATTATTGAATAAATCGTGACGTTACGTAGCCAAGAAATGACTTACCCGAACTCACTGCTGTCGTCATCATCGGAGATCTTGTCGACCCAGCTCAAAACAGGTCTCATCGAGGCGAATTCATCAATGAGTCCAGCCTTTACAACGCGCACATTTGGCTGCGTTGTCATGGCTACAGGGGCACACGGACTCACCGTGGATGCTGGGGTTAAGTGGGACTGCAGCTTGTCGCTCACAAGGTCATCGCGGTTTATTGTCAAAACACAACTGTCTCCGAACAAGGAGGCTGGACACTGGCACACCGTGCGGGCACGGACACACGCGCAAAAGGGATTAAGCGCGCGTGCAGGCGGCGCGAGAACCCCGAATAATATATGAAATTGTACCTGCCGGCAAGCCTCGCGCAGCCGCCTATTTTCCGCAATGAGTTCTCACGTGGAGCGCATTAAAACGCCGATGAGCTACTTGGCCTTCGGATAATTATGCTTGTTTTCAATACACCTGACACGTGGGAAGCCGAACGGGTGTTAGTCATGTCTTTTCTCTTTTAGCAAAAGAACGTTAATCCCTTTCAGTCCAATGTCCGAAGTATGCCCAGTGCAGTGCAGGTGGACGTGTCTCAATTCGCACTTTGCGGAACAGCCAATTTGCCAGGTTGTGCCTTCAAATCTACGTGCAATTTATCACTCACAAAATAAGTGGCCAGTAATGAGTGTTCACCGAAAATATCAGCAGTTACACTGACCTCGTTTTAATTTCTCGTTCCGCCAACGATGACATTTGATCACTTTGCATCCGCGTCCTGACGTCGACGTGCAAGCTGAGGTCATTTGTTGAAATCGAGCCGGTACACTCGGATTCTACGTGTATTTGCCAATAATGATTAATATTTGACTCGGCGCTGTTTGTGTTTGAAATCGTTTTTTGAGACTCACGAAAGTCGTCGTCTGGGAACGCATTTTGAAATAAAGGTGCTCCAGCCAGACTTTGCACCATATGTCATTATCGCCGACGTACATGTTCTCAAAAATGAAACAGCTGGAACATATACACTTCACAAATGCCGATTCAACTTGACCGAAATTTACAAAAATGAGATCTTTATAAAACCGCTACTACGTCATCTAGATAAGTAGATCGTTTCGAAGAATCTTTGACCGTGCCCAGTCAATGATTAAGCGGCTTCGTGGACTTTTCTTAATCCAATCGACACATTGGAACACCCAGCTCCGAGCGCCCGATTGCCAGGTACCCACAATTGTTAAGATGGATCTCTCATCGAAAGAAATTGATCCGCACGTATTGTTTGCACGTGCTCGTCGCTCACGAGTTGATCCCAAGGGATCAGGGATGTGTCAATACGTTTAAAGTATAAGAGCCGTTGACCGAAAACAAATCAATTTGTGAACCTAAGTTGGAAGTCGTTTTCTGGTGGATTTCGATATGTTTTATCATTTATTCTTACACACAAGAACAACGGCTTTGGAGGACGTTATTTTTCTTTACATAGTGAAGAGAAAGAGATGGTACTATGTGAAGGAAGATACGTAGCAGACACACGACCTGAAAACAAAACCTGAGTGATGCCTGCTGGGACTTTAGGAGAAGAGAGGTGAGGCGTCTTCTTACCAGTGATGGGGGAGACACGGATTCTGATCTTCAGTGCTCGTCCTTAATAGCGGCGTTGGCGTAGGCGGAAGTGGCCACCATGTACAAAAGCGACATGAGGATGGCGAGAATGATGACGTTGACGATCAAAATAAGGGTGTTCTTGTCGAAGGTCTTCTCGGCGACTTCGACGATCGACTGTTTGCGCGACTGGGGACGCATTATTCGGGAATCTGGAACTACACAAACGCAAAAATAGCGGCTGGATTAACTAGAGGAGCGAATATCGCACGGGGCCGTCTGCACCGGAAAAAGTTTAAATGACTGTGACAGGCTCATCGATAGCTCCTCTCCTCCCGCGAACGGAACGTAGGGACAAAAACGTCTTGGGCCCATCGTCGACTGACTGGTCGGTGCTCAGCCAACCCCTCGCGGATCTGAACTCCAGCTTGCCCGTGCAGCCTTAAGCCCAACCTCTCACCCGCACGACGGGGCCAACGCGCCGCCGCGATCTCTATCAGAAGCAGGCGGCAACTTGCCCCGCGGTAGGTAGCATGCACAAACAACAACAAGCAGAAGACGCGGCAACGCAATTCGACCTGTGGCCCTCCGCCCGATCGCCCGATAAAAACACTTTGTCTGGGTAGCTTCAGATCCTTGAGGCTCCGACGACAGCGCAACAACAGCCTCGAGGCTGCGGGCGAGTGAGCAACTGTAGAGATATAGCTGCATAAAAAGAGGCGACCACATGATAGGTTCGGAAGACATTCAGAAGTAGATAAACACTTTCGGTACGTTCTAAGGTTCCGCATCTTCTACGAGATCTCGCAACGGCGCAGGACATAGTACACAATGGATTTCGCACGTCGGCACACGATAAAGCGCACCAAGAGTGAAATTTTCGCTAATCAACAGGCGCTGTCTTTAACCTGATATACGTAGATTATGTTGGGAATCTTGAACTTCCTTGTCAAGAGTTATATGTATTAAACGGAAATTAGTTCAGACGCACTATAGCCATCAGTAAGACCAATTCTTCACATTTCAAACGGTGCTTTCAGTGAAATTCAAATTACGGTCAGCTGTCATTTCTTCCGACGATTGATGATCACATTTTCCTTATAATCATTGAGGGAAAACCACTTATCGATCGTCTAAGCTGTGCAAAAGTCTGGCCAGTTCTTTGGCTTATCAATGTTCGGACAGACGTTAAAATATCAATAATGCAACAAATATTTCAGTGTTGAAATGCGACAGCATCCGAAACGATCTTTTATAGCTTCTTAATTGTCAGAGGACGTCAGTGCGATACGCAAAAAATCCATTTTTTACTTGTGCATACATTTCTATAAGGTATGAAAATCTTGACTTTGTGATCGATAAATTTTACGAGGTCTTAAATACTTGAGTCACGTCTGTGTGAAGTCAAAAGGCCAATGAAAACAGAACTCCGCTGATCGCGTTAATAAATTTTGGGCAGGCCTCATTCGCTTGATTGTTTGCGGAAGCTTAACACAAACCGGCGTTGTGACGTGATCAGAGAAGATGTGTGGGATAGAGATTCGAGGCTATCGAGCAATTGAATCCGTGTCAATGTGTCCACACTTAAGGAATCTACAAAAAACACAAATCGGTTGCTTCAAAATCGCATGGAATCCTATATAATATCCGACTGCTTCAAAGATGATAATCAGTTCCCAGTTGTGTAAAGTCACTTTGTCGATCACGATGCCCAAAACTGTGCGGGACTTCTCCGATAGAGCGGCTTTTTGGAAACCTTGATGAAAATGTTTCATTGCTATTGATATTCACATAAGAACCCTGCGAGAGATGTAATTTGGCATCTGAGTTGATTTATCATTTTTCACAACTTCCGGAAAGTTCGCTGCATCAAACACTGAAACAGCCTGGCGATTCGACAGCAAAGTTCAAAAGCCGGAAAAACGACTTTTCAACATGTTTGTGAGAACTGTTTGCGATTCTGATTGTCAACACAAGCAGCAATGCCGAAAGAATTTCACTTTTTAATATGCCGAACGCCAACAACGGGATTGGTTATTCAACATAACAAAGAATCGAGCTTTCTGTCTGTTTTTGTAAAGCTGGCAAGCTGTACCATCCATTAGGAATATTCTTTGTACCACACGTCTCAAAATGCCAATCAACGTTAAAGTGTAAATAAATAAAAGAACAATTTGACGTGAAGCGGTTGTTTGTGCGCTCTGTTTGCTAGCTTTCAACAAAAATAAACAACCGTGAATGCGATTACATGTGATCAATCCCTTCATTGGGTTGATTCACCTTTCGTTACTTACCTGAGTTTCCTATAAAAATTTAAACGATGTTTAAATGTTGCTTACTCGATTCAAGCATATTCAGAGTCATGTAATTACCGTACTTTGAAGCTTAATGATGCATTCAAAGGATATACAGTCATGTATTGTGATCCAATTTCAATGGTTGGCGAAGTGAAAAACAAAGAACGTGATATTGTAAAACATTTCAGAAACCTCTGAATCATCTCCAAAACATCACATTTCTTATTTCCCGAAATTGTAAAAAAGAACACTTTGCAAGAGAAACACACCCAGACAGACTGCAACGCCTTCTTTTTTCTCACGTCTCCATGTTCCCGTCTGACCGTTCAGCTACAGGCATAAAATTCGCGACAGTTTGAAGGTTTCGTCTCGAAACATTGTTTGTTTACCGAACAGATTTATGACATTTACATTGTGGCCTGGGGTCTGTCCTGTTGCGTACAGTGGAGCGCACGTAAACAGAGAGCACACATATACGTTTATTAGTTGCGCAAACTCGCACTGACCACCGTCTTTGAAGTCGCGTATTGTTCATGGTTTAGCCTAAGCAGTAATCACTGTTTCTCGCGCATTTGGTAATTGCTTGTTAACCGTGAACTGCAAGTGCGCTCGTGGCTGAAGAGGCTGTCGGAGAGCGGCTGCCGCGAAAGACCGAATGCGTGGCCTATGTGTCATCGCCATATCGTCTTCTGTGGGTTTTCCGCTGCTCGCCTTTTCGTTCCTCTCCTCCCTTCCTTTCCTTTCGCCTTCGTTACCATCACCGACCGCTGATCGTGATGGTTCTCATTGAATCACAATACAGATAGAAACGAAAGACACTTAACCAGGCAGCCTGCGACACGAAACAGTGATCAAAATCCACGCATTCAGCGGTCACACGCGCCCGCGACATTGACTATACTCCTTCGAAGACGTTCTGCTGACCCGCTGGAATACTGATGGGAAAGCTGTGGAGAAGATGATGCAGCTGATGTCCGGTTCGTTTACTTATTTTCATGCTAACGAATTAATTTACATTTTTGTGACCTTCGCCGGTAACTGGCAATAACCAAAAATCGCAACCAACGACAGCGGGGGCGGCTGTACTTGGAGCTGGCAGTAAAAAGGTGTCGCATGCCTTCAAAATTTATTGTCGTGGGCCGCTATCTTTGGCGATGATTCGCGCGAAGAATGTTTACGCCCACTGTTCAAAAACGTTTCCGCTGCCTTATTTGAAGTGCAACCGCATATGCAGCTGGTGGCCGCGATCGGCGGGAAGAGGCAAAGCAGTTCTTTTCACGCTGTCTCGTCTGCGGGCCATTGTACGTTTATTTTTGTTTCGGAATTGCTAATGTCGTGAAGTGCCCTTCTTCATTCAGCAGCTACGGAAATCAGTCACAATGCGCCTTTTGCGGTTTTTCTATACATTTCGTATATTTTACAATGGAACATTTAACAGCGCAACATTTTGAAACGTGCTCATCTTAATCCCTAAAGACGCTCAAAACTGACTTATCGCAGCCACGACGCTTATCATAGCCATGTGAGGCTTAAGTGTTCTGCAATTGCTCATAACCCTCACGCGCTCTCATTATTATTGTGTGATCACGTATATTGTTTGCTTTCTTGATTCCACTTATGACCGTTTTCTCTTTCAGTTCAAGTCAGAAACGTGTAATTCGTGCTTCAACTTGCGGACGTAGAAGACCCTATAGTAAGTCTTTGTTTAAATTAATACATTCACTTGAAATTCAAAGCGTCTCACAAAGGGTCCACTTTTTGGAGAAAGTTCAGGGAATCAGCGCCTTCAGTTGAAGAATCTTCTTGCTGAACAGTATTAATACTGCGTAAGTGGAAGCCAAAATCTCGTGTGCATGACGATCAAGTGCGTTCAGTGTGCCCAGCGCAGACAATGAAACAAAATTGTCCGCGGCCCCTTTCGCGGCGGCTGCTTCTCCGTGTTGCACTTTTGGACAGTTCCAATTGCCCGATTTGTAGCCGCAAGTTGCGAAAATGCGCAAACTGCAACGTCTTGTGTGTGCTCCACTCGCTCATCACCCGAAACCGAATCCGCTCGCAGTGCGAATTTCAGTGGCGCGTCGCACATCGGAGTTCCGAGACGAAATTCGTTTTTGAAATTTTAAAACTTTGCATTTTTAATGTTGTGCTCGTCGCATCTTCTTTCCATGTTCGCTCTTGAATTTGCCGCAAGACGCGAGTGAAGCTCGGTTTTGGCTTGCGATGGCGATCATATTGCTGAAATTCGGTAAACTGATTAGAATCGCCGCGATTCGATGTTTTGACTCAGACCTTTCACATCAGTGACTAACAAAGGATGTTTCTGCCGTTTCCGGAATGTAATGAATCCCAAATGTTGTTTCATTTTATTAGTCACGGTGGGGATGTTTTATCGTTGCGGTTGCGGTGTCTGGGTTTCTGTCCAAATCTAGTCAGTCGCTTCGTAGCATCATTACAGCAATTGTGTGCATGTACTCTGTGCTGTAACAGCGTTGCATTTCAGACTTTCGAAATGCCTCCGGTAGATCAAGAACCCGAGGAGAAGGTTCTTCCTGAAACTCTCCCTGACGCTCCATGGAAGAAAATCCAGCAAAACACTTTCACCCGGTGGGTTAACCAACATCTTTCATGTGTTGAACTCCGAATTGATAATTTGGTAAGTACTTGCATTTGGATTTAAATGCATGAATCTCATTTAAGGCAACGGATTTTCAAGACGGTCTTCGCCTTATCCGTCTGGTAGAAGTTCTTGCTACTCGCCTCATTGGACGATACAACAAGAAGGTTTCTTTCCGATCTCAGAAACTCGAAAACTGCTCACTCGCTTTGAAGTTTTTGGAAGATGAGGAAGACGTCAAACTCATCAATATCGGTAAGCGTTCATTAAGCACCATCGAATGAACTGATTCATTTCAGACAGCTCTTCTATTGTTGATGAAAACTTGAAACTCATTATGGGTCTCATCTGGACACTCATTCAACACTACTCCATTTCCATGCCAGTATGGAACGGCGATGCCAAATGCAAGGAAACGAAGACCGCGGACAGTCCTCGCCAGCGTCTTCTGGCATGGATCAAGGCACATGTGCCCGAAGATGTCCCCGTCACTAATTTCAGCACCGACTGGAACGATGGAGTAGCTCTCGGAGCTCTGGTGCGTCTCAATTACGTGAAATTCTAGCTATTTATATATTGTTTTTAGGTCGAAACGTGCTATGGCCCTCTGATCCACCTTGATTGGCGGAACTTTGACCCTCGCAACGCTCATGAAAACACCACAGCTGTTATGAACATTGCTGCTGAAAAGCTGGACATCGCTCCTCTTATCAACCCGGAAGAGTTAATCAACCCCAATGTTGACGAACAGAGTGTCATGACATACCTCTCACAGTTTCCTCGAGCGTATGCTACACACATCGAAAA
Source organism: Steinernema scapterisci (assembly GCA_000757745.1). NCBI lineage: Eukaryota > Metazoa > Nematoda > Chromadorea > Rhabditida > Steinernematidae > Steinernema > Steinernema scapterisci. Next base: position 31,487 of record KN167984.1, read on the forward strand.
GAAGCGCAAGGAGGAAGAAGAACAGCGCATTTACATGGAGAAGATGAAGCACGATATGGAGATCGAAAAGCAACTCATGGAGGAAGAAGAGCTCAGAAGAAGGGAAGAACAGCAGGAGCAGGAGATCCTCCGCAAGCAAGCGGAAGAACTGGAGGCCGAGCATCAGCGCGCCGAGGAAGCAGCTCGTCTCAAAGAACTTGAGGCAGAAATGGAGCTGAAGGCTATGGAAATGGAGGCTGAGCGAATGTTCGCTGAAGAAAAGCGGCTTGAAGAAGAAAAACGTCGTCAAGAAGAACTAGAGCGGGAAAAACTGGCTAACGAAGTCACCGTCACAGACACACAATTTGATGTTGATACAACAGTGGATGTCACTCGGTCTGGACCGAAGAACGAGTCCGACATCTATGAAGTGCTTGAACATGAGCCTGAATTGTCGTGCATGGAATTCGTCGCCGAAAAGGATCAGAATGGTTCTGCCGGTCTTCTTGAACGAAAGGTGAGTCTTTGGTACAGTTTATCGACCAGCGGAGTGAGTGACAGTTACTCAAAACCGGTATGTGACAGGGCGACGTGAGTGTTATTGCGCGCTTCTGCAGTAAATCGCATGCTAAATTTCCCTGTGTATATCTATCTATATGTTTCCGCATATATATGTTCTTTCGTTTAGGGTGAAATGGTCTCTGTTGATGACGCCGAGATAGAAAATGGTTGTCAGCACCAAATCCCAAACCATTTGCTATGCTTTGCCGAAGGACCTGGTTTGACAAACGCGTATGTCAACGAACCAACGTGGTTTGTAGTCAACACTGAAGTCAGTGGTTTATTATTATGTTGTATAATGAATCATATCGATTCCAGAAAGCCGACCGCTCTGGACATCTCCAGTTTAAGCTTCATGGACCTCAGGAATCGCAGACCTCTGTTAAGGATCACGCGGACGGGTGCTGCACATTCGAATACACCGCTCTCACACCGGGTCAATACATCATCGACATTTTGTACGCGGATGTCAACGAGAAAAATGAAGAGCTTGTCCCTCAACCTATCCCAGGTTTGTTTTTTGAGTTTTGAAAACCACTTCATAGCCTTCTTAGGATCTCCATTTCACGTCAATGTGACGAACAATCCCGAATGCACTCCCTTCATCGAGGAAATCACTGACGAGAATCAGCTTATAACATTGGCTCCAAACAATGGATTGGTACGTGATTTTCAAACTTTCGAAATGTTTAAATTAAGAGCCGGAATGCATCTTGTGTAGGCCGTGGGCCACAATTGATTTGTTACGCAAGCAGAACCAGCGAACTCTTAATGCTCATGTCTTGTGAGGCGATCGAGCAGCCACAGGTGTTGTTTGGTGTGAATGAGGATAGACTGCAGAGGGGTAAGACAGCGGATGAAGGGTAGCTCTGAGTCGGGATCACAACATCTGTTTGGATCGCGGGGCGAACTATTTCGTCTTCCTCGTAATGTGCACGTATGCGCCAGTGCAATTGTTTTCGCCACTATGTGCTAAGTGAAAAGCGGCATTGTGCGGATCAGTGTATTTATCGATGTATCTTTGTCTGCGACCACTTTGTCCGCATTACGCGCATTAAAATTTCATTTTTCAGGCATTTGAGCCGAACCAAGAAAACGACTATCCCGAGCTCGATCAGTATTCGCTGATCAGACAGAACGGATCTGAGAATCAGAAGGGTGCTTACGAAGTCGCCGTCCTTGTGAACATCGTCGATAACCTTTCTGTCCAAGATCTAACCCCGATTGTCACCATGCCTAGCGGCTCTAATACGCTGAATGCTGAAATCGTTGATAATCACGATGGAACCGTTCTCGTGAAATATCAGCCATCGCAGCAAGGTTTGTTCGTTGGAAATCTTTTAAGTATTATTTTCTAATTCTTGAAGGAAAGCACGAACTCAACATTCAACACAATGGCCACAACTTGAAGGGAGCTCCCATAGTCTTCTATGTCGATGACATCAAGAATGGTTTCATCACGGTTTACGGACCTGGTCTTCAGTACGCCGTGGTCGGAGAGCCAGCTGCCTTTACTGTTTGTGCCGCCGGAGGAGTGAAGACCGATCTGGTTGTTTCTATTGAAGGAAACGGTAAAGCCAATGTGCAGTCGCACGATAACAAGGTAAAATAGTCTTTATTTTACGACTACTAAAATCACAATTTAGGACGGAACTTGCTCGGTCACTTGGGTCCCTCCTGTTCCCGGAGAGTACCTGATCAGTGTGAAGATCGCCGGAAAGCTTGTCAAAGGTGGTCCGTTCAAGGTCCTCGTTGCCGGTGAAGGCCACAAACGTGCTCACCTCTCTGTTGGCTCTACATCCGAAGTTTCTCTCAACATCGTTGAGCCTACCCTTAAAGGAATTTCGGCTTCCATCAAAAGTCCCCATGGAATTGAAGAGCCTTGCTTTATCCGCCACATCGACGGCACCCACATTGGAGTTTCCTTCACTCCCCGTGAAGTTGGAGAACACTTGATCAATGTGAAGAAGGATGGTCGTCTTCTTCCGAAGTGCCCATTCCGTATTAAGGTCGACAAGTCTCAAGTTGGTGACGCATCGAAGGTCGTTTGCACTGGCCCTGGAATATCCAGCGCCACCAGCCAGGCGTTCAATGAAATTACTGTGGACACGACGAAAGCTGGTGGGTCATTTATCATTTTTTACTGATCATTGCGAACCGTCAGAGATGTTGCAGTGCGATAAAGCTGCTCTTTGATGACGGCTTTGCTATTATCGCTAAATCGAGATTTTTCGCTAAGTGTTTATGATGATTTGCTTCTAGGTTATGGTGGTCTTTCCGTCTCTGTGGAAGGTCCATCGAAGGCCGAAATCATCTGCAAGGAGGCGAAGAATGGCGTTGTGAAAATTGCCTACAAGCCATCGGAGCCCGGAGTTTATGCCGTCGCCGTCAAGTTTGCCGATAACCATGTGAAAGACAGTCCCTTCAACGTCAACTGCACTGGTAAGAGTGCCGGAGCTGTTACCGACACCGCCACTCGCCAGTGTACTCAGGTAACGAAGGCATCGTCCTATTACATTTTAAACCATAAGTTCAGGCACCGATCGCCCTTCCTGAACAAGAAGCAGTTCTCTACGCCAAGCTTCCCCATACCAACCCCATGGATATGTCAGCCAAGGTCATGCTGCCCAGCGGCCGAAGCGAAGACATTGAAATGCGTGATTTGGGCGAAAACTTCTACCAACTAAAGTTTGTGCCTAAGGTTGAAGGCCTTCACGTAGTCAGTGTTTTGCACAAAGAACAGCACGTCAACGGTATGTTCACGATTAACATCACTTGCTTATTCATCCGTTTAGGAAGCCCTTACCAATACACCATTGGATCCTTTACTGAAGGAGGCGCTCACAAGGTTCGAGCCGGTGGTATGGGACTCGTCCGCGGAGAGACTGTTCACCCTCAGTCGTTCAACATCTTCACCCGTGAAGCTGGCGCCGGAAAGCTCACCGTCACTATGGAAGGACCATCAAAGGCTGTTATGGAGTACAAGGACCACAAGAACGGAAATTGCCACCTTGAATATAAAGTCCAAAAACCCGGAGAATACGTCGTCGCTGTCAAGTTCAACGACCAGCATATTCCAGACTCTCCGTTCAAGGTAAATGGACAACACGTAAACCGATGGCTATATTGATATTCAGGTGTTTATCGCTCCATCGACTGGTGAAGCGCGTAAGCTGGAACTTGCCTCCTTCCCTGACATGGGACTGCCTGTCGGCAAGGCTTGCACTTTCACTGTCCTCACTCACCGAGCACGAGGTCATTTGGAAGCTAAGGTTGTCTCTCCAAATAACAACGTGGAAACCATTGACATTGTCCCTATCGATGAAGGAGAGTCGTATGCTATGCGTTTCATCCCACACGAGGTATGATACTTTATAAGTTCTGCATTGATGCATTTACATTTCAGCCCGGAAACCACTATGTCCATGTCACTCTTGACGGTGCCCCTATGCGTGATTCTCCCTTCCGTATCCGCGTTGGTGGCAAGGATTCGTCTGACCCAACTGCTATTTCCGCTAGCGGAGATGGTTTGAAAAATGGGCAAACCGGTCAAAAGTGCGAGTTTATCATCAACACATGTAACGCTGGTGCCGGACCCCTTCAAGTTCAGATCGATGGTCCTTCAAAGGTTACTTTGGACGCTTATGAGCTCGACACCGGATACAAGGCTCGTTACACCCCTATGGCTCCTGGAGATTACTTTGCCAGCGTCAAGTATGCCGGTAATCAGCATATATAATATATAAGTGTTACTGACGCTTCTTATTCAGGAATCCACATCCCTGGATCACCATTCAAGATCAACGTCTCCGGAAATGCTATTGGAGGCAGTGGATTTAACGAATCTTCCATGGTCAAGATTGATGCTGTTGCGAAAACCAGCAAGGGTACCGTTGCTCTAGCGCCGACTTACAAGGGCGACGCAAGCAAGGTGTCTGCCAAGGGCGCCGGCTTGAAGAAATTCTTCCCAGGACGGCCAGCTATGTTCACTATCGACACCGCGATGGCCGGTTTGTGCTCAAGCCCATGTTCTCTATATTAACTTATTACTTTTAGGACCAAATCTGCTCTTTGTCGGAGTCGTCACCACCAAAGGACCTTGCGAGGAGGTTATCGTGAAACACCACGGACAGGGAAGCTACATTGTGAATTACAAGATTCACGAGAGGACGAAAGGATTCATTTTCGTGAAGTACGGAAACGATCAGATCCCGGGATCTCCTTTCGCTGTTGAGCCATAAATCTTCGCTTTAAGTTTTTGGTGTGTTACTTTATGTTCTGAACCATGTCATTTCTTTTTGAGCTATATCAATGCTCTACTGTGTCAGACGCACCAATCTTTTTTTAGCTTTTTGCGTTGTTAACATAATTTGTTTTAAAGGATATACCGCATTTGTACGCAGAATAAATGATTTTATTTCTCTGAGTGGTCTGTGATAATGCTTCGACAAAAATAGATATAGCAGCATTTATGCACCCGAAACCACAAATTATAATTACGCTTGAAAATATTTGAATATCATATTGCAGTAATGCAATCTGTTTTACACCGACAGCAAGACACCATATCACATGTTCGCAAACCCCGTTGCGGAATTCGCCACTATACAGATAATAAATATTTGGGATATATTAGACACCCGATGCACCCATCGCTCAAGCCGTCGAGGAATCTGACGGGATTACGGTAACAGCTTCGGGCACATGACGCTAAAAATAAGGCTGTTATATACTGGTGACACAAATGCGCATACCGAGGAGTCGTTGGCCATAACGACCACATTTTCATCAATACTCTCCATCAAAGGCAGTTCATCATCCCTCGACTTCGTAGAAGTGTTCCTCATCTTGCTCAGACGTTCGTTCAAATCTCGGAGGGCTTTTTGTCTAGAAAAAACATGTTTGCAAAGGTTCAAGACTTATGTGCCATTAGCTCACCTTCGCCGTTCAACATCACGTGTCTCAAGGCCTGTGAGCACAACATTGACAGCTTGCATTTGATTTAAGTCAATATGGCGAACAGGTGTGCAGAGCCGTACAGCGACACATACTCGATAAAAGAGGTTGCCGGTGATTTTTGCGGCAGGCTGCAGGCGTCGCGGAAACAAGCTGGAAACAATTGTTGCCTAATGTTTTCGGAAGAACACCTACGTATGCCAGGCGAAGTGTTCCGAGGAATCTCCGTGGAGGTTCTCGTCGGCGTGATATTGGTAGAAACGAAGGTAAACCCAAGACGCTTGAACTCCGATCAAGATTTGGAGAGGTAGAACAGCACGCGTTATGCGACAGATGGACAGGACCGTACAGGCGGCAATTGAGCAGAGCGGAAGGTTGGTATTCTTGAGACGACCGAACGGAGTGGTCAGGACGATCGTATCGGGCAAGAACTGAAATGAGAACGTGAATAGATGGAAAATAACTTAAGAACTAGGAAAGGGCTACAGCCAGAGCTCATGTGAACACATAAACTCAGATTCAACATATTTGTCGAAACGTTTCTACTAATTTCACTTTTACTGATCAGCCTATCTTTCAGTTAATAACCTCCCTACCTGCTTGATAGCTATCAGGATAGCTCCATTTGTCGCAGCGAATCCATTAATGTAGGTGTAGTAGTAAATATCCACGCTACTGGAAACAGCATAACAGATGATTCCAAGACAGGAAATAATGAGCGGAGAGAAGACCTACAAATCGAAGCAAAGTTCAGACTTTCGAAATCAAAGAAGACAAACCTGTACGATTGCGGCAATTTTCAACAGTTCCACGTGACCCGAGATCGGTTCTATTATGACGGAGGCCTGATATAAGGAAAGAATAGACCAGCATAGGATTATCAAGTTTGTTTCAACAAAGGGGCTTGTGACTAGACGCCATAATTGGAAATTGAAGAAATCGGCAGGAGTGATGGCGAATATTTGATGGAAGAAGTGCACTGTTGACAGTACGAAACCTGGAAAAATGAGTTTGTTAAATGCGTTCCAGTTACACACAGGAAAAATTGACGAGATTGAAAAAATTTGAAAAGAACTCACCAACGAGAAAAGCCACCGAAGCGACTCGAAAGCCAAATCGAGACGTTTTCAAATAAGTTGTGAAGTTGGCGGCAAAAAGGCTGCCGGAGCGCATAAACGAAGTCATGCTGTTTCCGTGGGTTTACGTACCATTCAGCGATTCAGATGTCGTCGTTTCGCTCGTCCTAGCCAATATTCTGGAAACAATCACACACGTAAACAATGCAAAAGGCGCGCGATCAATCGAGAAAGTATCACAATACGACAATAATGCGGCGATGTCCTGGAAATTGTTGCCAGCAGCAGTGCTCCTTCCTTCGACACGCAACGAGGGGAGACAAAGACAGCGTGACAAACGGACAACGTGACGTGTCGACAACGAATAAACGATCCACCTAGGCGATTCTGCGTATGAATGGGAATTTGTGGTTTCGAGCGATAAGGAAGAGAGCTTAAGATGACATTCATGGCCGTCCATTGCGGCAAATGTCGAAAAATTTAACTTTCGTCATTTCGTTGTTAATTTTTTTAGATTTCAGTTTTCAACCCTTTCGAAAAAACAAAAATGTAAAAATTCATCATGAATTTCGTGAAAATTGCTAAAATTAGACACGAAAATATCCCAAACAACTGCGGAAAACCAACCGAGCTCCGAGAGGACCGAACGTGCGAATCCAGGCGGCGTGGAAGTGGTAAACAAGCAATTTTTGAAAATTCCACTCATTTTTCCCGGAGGAACAAAGAACAAATCGGACCGTGGGACCGAAAGCGTTTATGGACATCGAACAGGTGTGACCTGACAAGCGAAGCACATTTGAGCAATACTTGGTTGAAGCAACAAAGATACACCCACTGACAGCAAAACGGTGTAGAGTCAGTTTATTGTACATCGTTTACGGCAATATAAAATTCTAGAATTCCGAAAAGATTACTGTAAGACCCAAGCATGGATATAAATAGCTCAAAGCGGTGATAAATGAGATCTGTGTGAATGGAGTACCCAACGGTCGGAAAATTATTACATGAATGGAAAGACGAGTAAGTAGCAAAGAGAGAAGAGTTAAACGTAGAAGGAGTTGTAGAAGTTGCGGCGACTAGCGCAGTTCGACCCAACAACAAGAAAAGGTTGGTTTTGTTGTTCGCACTTTACAACCCAGAGATTTCATCACATGTGCTCAGAAGAACGCAGACCGCGCGGTGGGTCGGGTTAGCTTGAGAGGGGGAAAGACAACAATAAATAAATATGTAGAATAACGCAAGATTGTACAACCGAATGTGATTTGTGGTGGAGAGGTGTCAAAGGACAGTTTGTGGTAAAGTGGCAATTTAGTATTCAACGTGATTTTTGAAGATCAGTACGATAGGCTCGTCAGGTTGCTCTCTCCAACGAGTGAGATGGATGAATTTTATCGAGTAGTCGCGGCCCATAAGTTCGTTGTTACAGAATACGTCGAAGTCGTTGTATTTGGAGACGTCCTCGTGCATCTTGAGCGCCAGGTAACGTTTGACCGTGTTTATAGTGGCGAGACCTAAAGATTAGAAGTTACAGATTACGGACGGGTTTAGGATTATTGACTGGCTAGTAAGTAGGAAGAAGGGAAAATAGTGTTAGAGATCTCATAGAAGGTCAGCGCTAAATAAGCATGCAATTAGCGTTCCGAACTATTCTTAAAATTGAGATACAATTATTTTTTACCAGATTAGTTGTTAAACTTGTTACACGGTAAATTATTAGAATATATTGCTTTAAGCACAAACTTAACGTACCGGAAAGCCAAATGATTGGCCTATCTACGGCTCTGCTGAACTCTTCGCCTGCCCGTAGAACAATGGCCATTGCTTCGTCTGCCCGGTGGTGAGCGATAAACACTTCGTCGACGCAACAGCTTGGGTCGACGTCATCTACATCCTCTTCTTCGTCTTCTGCAACTTCATCGGTGGCGTCTTCAAAGTCCACTGGTTCAGTTTTCACTTCATCGTCGTCCCCATAGTCAATGTCGGGTTCTTCTAACTTCACTCGGAACTCTTCTTCGCCTTGAACGTTTTCCGCCTCTTCTTCTTCATCTTCCTGCATAGGTTCTCCGTTCTCCTGGAGGTCCCCGTCGTTAGCATCCTCCAGATCATCGTTTCCTATAAAATCACTATTTAAGTAAAGCATAGGAAAGCCAAATTTTACGAGGATCTGAAGAACCTAGAGTAAGAAACCTCACAATGGAATAATCGGTGCAGGAATCAAAAACGAATAAAAAAACGAACCTTCACCGGATCCACTGGTACAGGCTGCTTCCTCGTCCATATCTTCTTCTTCTTTTATCACCAGATTTGGCTCTTCAAAGTCTTCATCGTCCATCTGCGTCTCTCTCTCCTCTTCTTCATAAGTTGCGCCATGGCTCGCGGCGAACTCCCGTCTTAACCGCACTTCTTCCGCTTGTAAGCCAGGTACTAACTTGTAGACAATGTCTTGCATGGTCCGATCGAAGCTGACATAATGGGACGGATGGGATTGGTGGATAAGAGTGCTGCATTCGGGGCAATTGTTGTCGACATCTTCGAAGTGCTGTAGCAGACAACTCTTGCAGAAGGTGTGCAGACAGTCTACCACTGTCGTGGCTTCGATGAAGTAACCATTACATATCGGACACGTAATGTGGGCGTTGATAGAGCGAACCTCCAAGTAACATCCATCTTGGGACTCTAATTTCGGCTTCACATCGACGAATTGTGAGGAAGAGGAAGCGACTGGTTCAGTTTCAGGCTCGAGGTCGGGCAGCTCGGGATCAGGGTCCGGCTCCTCTTTTTTAATATTAGCATCAACAGAGTCGGAATCTTGGTTCGTTCTGGCTAAAACTGGAGGCATCGAGGCCTGCTCTGCAACACGGAAATCGAATAAACCGTGACCGTAAAGAGGAAAAACGCGATACTTTTAGCCAACCATTGTTACAACTCGCTATCCACGCGGTCACGCCCGTTTTAGCACTCGCGTGCCCTATCACCGCGTATCAGGTCAATTTCTGTCCGCCTCGGCGTTCCGTGGTCGAACAACAGACAAACAAAGCGATGCCCTCGAAAACAACGTCGTTGAGATGTGTCGACTCTACCGCTCCTCATTTTGACTTAGAGCGGCGATCTGCGTCTCCGTGCAGGTGGATCGCGCCAAGACCACTCTAGTCTATTGATCAGTGTTCGTGAAAAAAGGGCAGGTGTACAGTAACAACTCTGCCTGCATTCCGCAGAAACTTTTTATTTCGTGATTTATTATTAATATTGGGTGTGCGAGTGATTTGTTTCCGGGAGCAACAGCGTCGCGCCCGCGCTGATAACGGAGACTGCGCCGAACAAGATTACAGGTAGAGCGGGGTGTATTAGGGCCTGAATGCGATAAGCTGCTAGTCTGGAAAGGAAGATAGTAGTAGTCGCTTACCAGAAGCCTCACATGCGGTGCTATAACAGCGCCAAGGTTGCTGAAGATGGAGCAGATGCCGATACAGGAGTTCCGGACGGCCGTTGGGAAGATTTCGCTTGCGTAGACCATAAGGCAGATGAAGGACATTGAAACGGCTAATTTTCCACCAAGCCAGATGGTGACGTAGAGAGCGGTGAGATCTGCAACGGCCAATTGGGAAAAAAGTAAGGACAAAATCATTGTGGATTGGTCTTCGATGGGGCAAAACTGCAAGATTTACCTTGAGGAGTGAAATACAAGGAAAGTAGGAGGATACCCGTACATAAATGAGAAATGATCACAGTCATCCGTCTTCCGCACCTAAACGCAAAATGGAAATTGGATATTCTTATTTTAGATTGAGTACCTGTTCAACAGTTCCGGCGTGAAAAGATAGGCAGGAATCTCGACAAGTCCAGACAGAATGTAATTGAGGTAAGGGTTGCCAACCAGAGTGGTGCTGAAGAGCGACATGCCGTTGTAGACAAGATAGTCGGCAATCCTGAAATAGGAGTACGGGTGTACAACAGGAAAAAACCAGCATACCACATATAAGCAGCGACGGATAAATACAATATGTAGATCTTGTTGTGGGCCAAGAAGGGCAAAAACTTGTCATGACCGTTGTCGACTCCGTAGTGTTCAGTTGGAACGACTTCGTCGTCCATCCGGTGGGAGATAACTTTGTCCACATCGTAGCTGATGGGCCGTCCCGGTCGCTCGGCTCGCCGAACCCATTGCTGGACTTCCTCTCGTCTCCCCTTCTCGATCAGGAAGCAGAGGCTCTCAGGATAGATCCTGGAATTGATTAATTAGGTAATTGGCAAACCCCACGACCAACTTACACCCAGAAGATGAAAGCGAAGAAAACACATGGCATAGCCGCCACGAAGCTTATCCATCTCCAGCTATGAATCCAGTAGGCGACCGGAGCGACGGCGCAGTACCCGATGACCCAGGAGAGTCCAAACATCATGCTCGCATGAGCGTGCGCTCGAAGGCAGATGCATTCGCTGGCCAGAGTCCAAACTACAAAACTGGATGCAGTAAAGAAGAACCCTTGGCAGAATCGGATTGCCAGAACAAGCAGGAAACTGTTCACAAACAGGGACGGAATTCCGAAGAGACCTAGCAGGAACAGGCTCGGGACGACAATCTTCTTCCGGCCAATTCTAAACATTCACATTTCATACTGTAATTTGTGTTGTAGTCACAGACCTGTCTGCCCAGTACGCGAATATGGGCCCTCCAAAAATATTTCCAATCCAGAATGCGGAGCTGAACCATTCCGGAGATAGCGCACTTGTGTCTTGGATGTGGAACTAAAAACAAGTTATAGATTGAAGGTTGCTGAGTTTAAAATTTCGAGAACGCTTAATCGCGGCGATGCAAACATTGAGTTTTTATTTAGACACGATGACTAAACTTCGTTTCCGTCGGCATTTTTTCTATGTTGCTTGCTGTAAACTGTTTAAAAGTCTTTGATTTTTGCTTATCTCGTGTGAACGGAGCACCTCCAGACGGAACAAAGTCTGCCTCTTGATCTCGACTGTTAGCGTGATGTGCAGGAGACCACGACGGACGCTTTTTTGTTACTTTCGAAAGTGCCTATAAGAATACCTCGTCGGTGATGACGATCATTCGCTCCCTCTCCGCGATACACGCGGTGTCATTTGCAGAACAAGAGATCCCGTCTACGACAAACGCCGAGATCATAATTGGCATCGCAGTCAGGCCCCAGATGAACGACATGGACGCTGTGATGAAAATCAAGTAGGGATTGTATCTCCCTAAAACAGATCTAAGTCTCCGGGAAACAAAGCCCACGTACCGAGAGCCTCCAGCAAGTCGTTCGGCGTCGAGATTTCGCAATGGTTTCTCATCTCGGCTTCGGAATCTGCATCCACCTCCATCATCGTTGAGTCCCGTTCGTCCATGTGTCTGAAGACTGAAATGGAACGCACATGTGCACCCGAGTAATGCGCGCATTTGATAAACTCACAATTCCGGTTAATTCTCGACTCCAATTGAATAACTTGTAGCCAAACCGCCCTTTGCCCTGACCGGTTTGCACCTCGGACTCTACATAATGATCAGAGTACAAATATATTTATTGATCCACACGCGCGCATCACCAGTCACAATCATCGGTAGCAGAGTGCACAAGCAGACATGTGATCCTCTTGTGGTGGATCACAGTTGCACTCCCGCTTCCTCAGTTGTCCGTCGTCTCCAGGCCCCAATCTCTTTAATGTTTTATTGCAAGACAACATAATGAAACAAGAAAAAGGATAGACCGCCAAAACGTGGCTTAGAACGTGGTGATCAGAATCAACAAAACGAGAAAAAACGAGAAACAGAAAAAGAAGAACTGAGAGTTATTTTGATGAAAGTGTGCTGTTGAGCATGTTTGTACCAAATGCGTCTACAAGACCTAGACCAAAAGAATCTCTCGAACGAAATGGTAAAAAAGACCCGAGTTTTTTGAAATTTGATTAAAACAGTTGAAATTGCCATCCACATGAACGAGATTTCGCAAATGCATCAAGGAAGGCAGAGGGTGGTGAGGCTGATGAGCGAGAACTAAGAACTTATAAAAACGGATTAAAGTTTCAACCGGGGAGAATGTGTTGGTGACCTAATGGGGTGGGGTGAGTGAGAGAGTGAGCGAAAGAAGCGATTTCGTCTAAACAACTACAGAAACTACTCGAACGAGATTTCACCACCGTAGCGGGCCATGCATAGCATCAAGGTGAGTCCACAGATGAGGCCACTCACTTGCAAGAGCAGCACCTCGACGCCGTGTTTCAGCGACACTTGTAGCGCCTCCTCCATCGCATGCTTCATTTCAGGCATCTAAACAAAGATAATTAGTGGAACTTCTGCCGTCTTCTTTGTTACCATGCACGCGAGCGAGATGTAGAGGAACATGCCGCCAGCGAAGCCGAACGTGTACGAAGCGAAGTGTTCGTTGACGTTGCCGATGAGAACCCCGAAGAAGAAGCCGATGTAACAAGTGAGGGCGCTGAGCAAGTTGTAGACGAGAGCCTGGCGAAGAGTCATTCCAGCGCTGACAAGAATGGCTACGTCTCCTAAATATTGTAAATATTACCGTACCCCAGAAGTCAGACCAACCGAGTTCGTGTGGGAATTCTTCGCAGAGCACAGCGACACTCACGCTGACGCCACTGAGCACTGATTCAGAGAAGCTGGCGCCAATACTGATTCCGTCAATGAGGTTGTGAAGACCGTCTCCGAAGATGATCATCCATGCTACCGTGGCGATGACCGAGTCACCTTGCTTGTAGTCGAGGTCGTGGTCGTGGACACAGATCCCGTGGGCCTGAAACAACAAAATGTGATTTCTTCACAAACTTGCAGCATTCTGTTAAGGCACATCTGCACACCGACAAGGACGTTTCAAACTTAAGAAAGGCCTCCCACCAACCAGCATTAATTCGCGTTAAGGGTTACGGTTATGCGGGGTTGAAAAAGACGCACAAAACGGAATCTAGCTAACCACATACGTACGGCTTTTTTATTAGCATTCTTAAAGAATCGGGATACTCGGGTTCGTAACGTATTCACTGTCAGCCGATGCGGCTAAAACACAAATTCATTCTCAGTCTCAAACAAGATCGTTGGATTTGATAAGCTTAAAATTCAGATCCTACCTGTCGTCCCATACTCTCTTCGGCGGCTACGTTGTCCGGAACTACGGTCGTGTCTTTGTAGATCTCTTCATTCTGGAAAACAACAAATTAAGCTTTTCCACCAAAACCATCAAATTTTAATTCTTCTGAAAAAATCGCACTCACCTCTTTGTGGACGTTGATAAGAGGCGTGGTTCCATTTGTGAACTTCGAGTCCGGAAGCTGGAAGGGCTGGTCGAGATTGTCACTGGCGCGGGAACTATGCGGTTGGCTGTGCGAAATTGTGGGCAACTCCGTAAACTCGTGGCGGTGGCGCTAAACGGGATGACTCACCAACATTCTCTCAAAAAGCGACCGCGAACCTTTCTTGTTTCCAGAACCATCTTGATCAGCTTATCACAGAAAAAGAAGAGGTAAATTCCGAAAACAGCGGCTGAAGCTTTGTATAAATAGTCGTGGTTCGCATTTGGATTGAATTCGTCCGCAAGTCCAAAGGCTTGCGGCAAGAGATGAAAGACAGCTGAGCCACTCAAGGACCCAACTCCGAGACCCACAAAGAAAGTGATAAACCGATTGTAGATTGCTTTGCGCAGAAATCGCATCACAGCGATACCCACGAGGGCGCACAAGCTGATCGCCGTTACAAAGGAAAGGCCAAGACACCAAACTAGGATTCAAGAATGAGTGGAGGTGATCACGAGTAGGAAACATACCAAGGGCCGCCGAGGGACGCTTGGAAATATCATGAGCGCCGAAGTCGAGATCATTTGCTGAGGGCCCATTGTTTTCGCTCCACGAGGTGCACAGGTCGGTGATCTGGTCCTTGGTAAAGTTCTGCATGATGGAAGCGGCCGCCGCCGGAAGCAGGTCTCCGGAGGACATTTCGCTTCTGTGGTCACTGGAGGAGTCTTAAATAGATTACGATCACAAAAATAGGAACAAGAGGTCATCAAATGCATTAGTAAACAAGGTAATCATCACACACGTCAGATGATAAGATAACAGTCCCAGTTACTACAGCTAAGAAACCGATTTCAATTTTAGCGCAGTGACCCCGACCCGAAATTTCGAAAATGCTGAATATCTAATCAGAATAATTGTCCGCGCGATTTCGTAAGGGAAGGCGCGACGGGCCAAAATCAACAAAAAAAGCTCAAAAGAGATCGCGCATTCCGATCTAGCACGTCTGTGATCGGGCCGCGCAGAAGAGGAAGAAACCAGCCGACGTCTGCACTTTCTCCGCCGCCAGAAACTCCATCATTTGCATTCCACGCGGAAACGTGCGCTTTGGCAGCAAGAAAACCACAAGTTGTGCAGGCGCCGACGATCAGAAGCCGACGACGATCTGCGCGTTACAACGTGCTCAATGGGGGTCGCTAAGAAGGTGGACGTCGCCGTCAGGGTAGGCGACGTATCTCTTGCCTGATTTCCACAAATGGTTTTGTCATTTGCAACAACGTTTCTTCTTATCAGCGCAAATAAAACGACAGAAACGTCAACACGGATAGTTCCATTAGGTCATAAAAGGCGCCGTTAATAGGAACCCGAACACGGGCCGAGAGCAGCTGATGAGAAAACGCACGCACGTTAAGTCAATCGATCGACATATAATAAATCGGTGTCGGTGCTTTCCAGTGATCCTCAGTTTTTGCGAACGTCCCTTAAATCGGTCCAAGGGAGATACGTGCAGTCTGCGATCCAGGTTTGAAGCGGTGGGGCAGACAGACAAATCGCGCCAAGAGCCCATGAAAGTTTTAAGATCAGTGATCTTGCGAATTCGAATATAGAACACTTTTTGTATTCAGACCCGTAAATAAGTAAGCAAATGCAAGGAAATAACATCAATCGTCGTTCAGTTCGAAGGCGGGGTTGTCGTGGTAGTACTCGATCATGCACTGCAGCTTCTCCTGCAACTCCGCGAATCTGGGCCGCCGTTCGGGGTACTTGTGCCAGCAGCGAATCATCACGTTGTATCTTAAACATCAAACTTGAAACTCCAACACAATAGAAGACGTTGTTGCAATAGATGGGCCATTTCAGGGTCGAGACAATGACCTGACTGCGAACCATTTACGCCCCCCGATGACGTGCAGGTTTGCAGGCAGACGCAAAAATGTGCACTTTCTATGGTTTGCAAAAACCTACATTTCCTCAGATGCAAATTCGGGCTTCCGTAGACGCTCGCCGCATTTGATGGCCTGGATGAATTCTTCCGCCTGCATTTCCCCGTACGGCGTCTCTCCCAGAGAGTACATCTCGTCCAGCGTGATTCCGAATGCCCACCTGAAAGAAGGCACAAAATCATTCTCGTGTTATCAGGCGAACACATACACATCGCTCCATTCGGAGAAACGTCCTTCCAGCGCTTCCGGGGCGAGCCATCTTACTGGCAACTGATTGATAATCGACGCTCCTTGATGGAAGGTCGTGTCGCTGCTGTCAGAGCAGAATCCAAAGCCGGAAACTTTGACTCGGAGGCCAGTGGTGAGGAGGATGTTGCGAGAAGCGACGTCGCGGTGGACAAGACCCTTCGATGTGATGTAGGTCTGAAACCAAAAAGAATTAATCACGGACGACGCATGGCGCGTTTTTGTAGCAAGCGGGGACCTCGCTGCACGAAAGTAGTGAAATTGTGGTCACTCGATTCGTGTTTGTGCTATGTGGTGCAGAAAAAGTTATTAGCTTGTGAGGAGGAGCGCCGGAATAAACAACGATTGTCCATTATAACCCCTATAAGTCGTCCTCTTCGGTGCCTCACTGCGGCTTAACTTACCAGCGCGTCGCATATTTGCCAGGCGATCTGGAGGAAGTGCCGGTATGGGATGAGCGAGGCGGTCAGTGCCGTGTCACTGGCAAACACTCTGAAAGAGAAAAAAGCGGTTTATTCAAACGATCCACCGGCAGGATAACGCACCCGTCGCGAAGCTGAGCTAGATATTTCGTCAAATTTGTGTGAGTCAACTCGAGAACAGTGCACACAAGATTGTCCTTGCTCGTCCATCCCAGCAGCACGTTGATGTGAGTGTGATGTTTTAACACCTTCATCGAGTTGATCTCTCGCAAGAGTTGGTTCTCTTCGAACTCGTCGAACTGGCGCGGAACCTAAATTGGATTAGTACTCAGATCAATTCCACGATTTCCCGCCAACCCGAACAGCGACAGCACAATCTTGGAACTGCTTCATTTCGACTCTATCGATCCATTGCATGATTGGCGACTTTCCTTTCAACTTTCCTAAAATTATGCAATGTGTTGCGTAAAAACAGATTGCGGCGTACCCAGATAAACAACGGAAATGGTGCCTTCGCCGAGAGGGAACTCGTAGTCCAGGTGAATACGGTCCGACTTGATTTCCCAAGGCAGTCGAGCGACCTTAGGACACTCTTTGGCTTTTCTGAAAATGCCGCTTTCATGGAAATGTCCTTTTTGAAATGAGTGCTCACTTAAAAGTGCCTGGCTGCATCGCCAGCTCGCGCATCTCCTCAAGAATCTCCATGCGCTTCTTGTGGAGCCTTCGGTAGAAGAAAGCGCCAAAACTGGTGACACTCGTGGTTGCGATTAGGATGATAAGGAAGAACCGTTCAAGCGCACGTGACAGCGATTTCGGCGGAACATATGGTCTCATCTCGATGAGAGGAGCTTTGTTCAGAGATCTGCGACAAGCGCTCAGAATTCGGTCGCCGGTGCTCACGTGGTAATTGACCGATTGCTTGAAGAAGTTGGCAGCCAGGAGGGGACTGTACACCTGTTCGCTCAGTTCGTGGCCGTGCAGGCCGTTCTGGTTGATTAGGACGTCGAAATAAATCTGAAACAAAACCAACGAGTTTGATTTAAACAAAATAAAAAAAAACTAACATTTGTACAATTTGTGCAGCCAGGAGCCGCTGAGATCATAGAAAGGAAGCACTTTGGGAGATCATCGCTGATGTAAATTATGAAGGATTCAGCGGATGTGGGTGAAATTAGGTGTTGCTCAAGCTGGGAAAAAAACGGCCCATTCTGCTGGCATTCGCTAGCTAAATAAAGTTCGCTTTACAAGTGAAATAACGGAAATGCACTTACCTGACTTCCGCTTCCCTCTTGTTGACTGTTTCTGCCGCTCCGCGTACAAATCCTTCAGGCATTGCTGTGCGAATGGAGCAGTTTGATTTCCGACCCAGGGGAGCGAAACGACCTCACTACCGTAATGCACTGTTGCATATTCGGATGAGAGGCTGCTCGGCTTCAAGGAGCAGGAATCGCCTTCCAATACCCGGGCGATGTGGCCTTCAACTGTCGAGACGTCTGTCTTATCGCTGAGGAAAATGCTGACGTTGGCCGTCGGCTTCGCGGTGTTGGTTAGCTCTAGGCTAGGCCGTTAGAATGAAAACCAAGATAAAGAAAAGATGTACCGTTGGCGATCCTTTCACAGAAGCTCGTTTCCCCGCCAATATGCGCCAAAGGAGTCAGTTTCGGATACAGTTTTATCACATCTTCGGTTTTTATATAATCCGGGAACAGCACATAAGCTTCAGCGTTCTTCTGAAATACCACACACATATAAACAAGAAACAGCGGCTCTTTTTTACCTCGTCCATTTTTTGAAGGTTTATCAGAAGCTCCTTATCGATAAAATCACTGATAAAAGTGACTGTTTTCTTTTTGACAGCTTCTTCGCGCTCGTTATCTCCTTTCAGCTAAAAATAAAACTAACTTTCAATATCAAAAGAAACTACTCACAATGCTCTGCAGGTTCTCTAGAGCCCCTTGAGCCTTGCTGTCGTCAACTTGCGACGATTCGTAGAGTTCGTTGATTCTGGCCTGATCCCAGCTTCGCACATTCTGGATGATTTCGTGATTGGTGACGGAGCGCAAGTGAACTTTGTTGCCGAACCATATTTTGACGGTGAAATCTTCTGGGCAAAGGGCGGTGGTCTGAAACGGGAAGAATGAGGATCACACATCGAACATGAACTGATCATAAATGGCGATGATGAAACAAATGGAAGTGATCATCCAAAAGCATCCTGCAAAGAAGTATCACCGCGCAAAGTGCAGATAATCGTGAGCTGGTCGTAACTGAGCCAAACAAGCAGAAGAACGGTCGGGATTGAACTGCATTCAACGAAAACAAAGGATTTGCAAAGTGCGAATTTTACCAAGAAGAATTTCAAAATTTCAAAAGTCTTGCATTGACCATTCGACGCTAATGAAACGCGGTGATGAAACATGCAAATTTCGTTGAAAACGGAGTGATTTCGGGAGTTCCTGGCGGAAAATCATCTGTTCGCCAGGAAAAGGGAACTCGTAAAACACTTCCCGCGCCAGATAAAACGGCTTCAACACCGCTATCAGTTCCGACAGAAGTGAAACAGCAAATTATCGCAAAGACACGGCATATTTTGTCGGTGACACAAAGCGAAGCTAGCAAAAAACGGAAATGAACTCACATTTGCCAGAACCTCGATGAGACCGAGGAATTCCTGCTGGGTGCAGTTCTTGGAGATGACCACCAGCGTGTAGGACTTGATGCCGACGGTCTTGCATTGGTAGGCGATAATATGCTGAACGGAGAAGATTAACAGCAGGCAGGAAATGGGGATTAGAGAGAGAGAAACTCTCATCCTGAAATGGAATTAACACGAAAGTAGTCTTGTCCTTTTATCAGCGAAGAATTCAAAAGCCATCGGAATGAGCGTCTTATGCTCGCTTTATATGCATTGTCGCGGCGATAAGGGCGAGGGAAGGAACTTCGCCCGCAACTTGAGGTTCTTTGGCGGTAAAAAGTACTGTACGCCCAGGATTACTTGAAACACGGCTCCAAGGGGAACAGAACGGAGACTGCCCAGAGTCAGAAATTGGAATCCCTAGTTTACATATATACCTTACATAACAACCCCAGACATTAACTACATCGATAAGGACGTGAGAAACTGTTGCGCTGGAAATTTCAACAATTAGAAGTAGCCAGAAACATAAACGACGTTAAAAGAAAGGATGAACAGCGAAAAAGGCAAATTGCGCCAGCTCATTTACAGGGAATCCACAATTTTTCAAAGCAATGTCGCGAAGCCATCGCTTTATCAGCGAGTGATCTTGTGTGTGGGGGCAGGACGCAACCGATTTAGTGACGTTGAGTCCTTTCCACGTTACCGTGCTTGTCTGTGAGGCAAATGTAAAAGCCGTTGTAGTGGACGGTTTATTAAGAAAGGAAAGACCTTTAAAGACATTGATTAATGTTAAGATTTATGTACTGCGGAATGGTGAAATCGTCCACGGGCGGCTTCTTCTCCATTTGAGCTGAAAAGGGAGAATTGATTAGCATGATTCAAGTGGCCGCTGGCTGTTGACACGTACTTGCAAAATCGAGTTCTTTTCGGCGAAGATAATCGCGGTATTTGGTTAAGAAACACATGTATCCAAACATGGCGATGAGGATGAGGACGCACACGAGTGTCACGATAATCCAGACAAAGGTGTACGGCGAGAAGAAGTGGGCCATGCGGTGGGAGGTCGCAGGCTCAGTACAGCGCTGAAACATACTTTTAAGGTTGGTTTTGGACTGCTTTTGTTACCTCAATATTGATGACCTTGTAGACCTGGTAGAGACGGGTCAGAGGACTCTCGCTGTTAGCGGAAGCAGAGATAGCTTCGATCGAGTGTTCCAGAGACAGGATGGTGTTGCCCCGAACTACATAAAGACAGGCAGTAGACCTAAAAATGAATTTATCTTTATCTTATCTTAATCACGGAATATCGCTTACTTGTTAACATTTGTGCCCTCGATGTCTTTGTAAGTTTCTGGTCGATCAAGGTAGACAGACAAGTCGGGGCCCAGACCTTCCGATCGGACGGCGTCAGTAAGTTTCCTAAAAAGAATCTAGTGAAAGTGCTTAGAATCAGCTAGCTAACTGTTCGAAATCCCGGAGATTGAGTCCGATAACATCGCGGGGCTGATCAAAGGAGAACTTCAGTTTCACAGATGGATTCACGTAGTGGACTTCCGAGACAACAGAGGCAAAGTGTTCGCCATCGGATCTCTTGTTGGCGTGAATGTCGAACCTGTAGATGCCTTCTGGATGATCCACCACATCGGAGTCCATGTGAAGGTCGCCTGTGTTTGGAGACAGCGAGAACAGGCTTATCGGCTTGGCGACGACATTTTCGCTCTCATCATATTCAGATTTCGTGAACTTCACATCGTTGATACGGTAGCTTAGCTGATCATCCTTTCTACTCAGATTCGACGTCAGAATCTTGGTGTCCGTCAAAGTGCAGTCTAAAAACGCCGATTACGTCAGTCGAGTGACCATCTGTGTACCGATGGTGACGTGGGAGTTGTTTCTGAGAGTGATAATCGGCTCAAGTTTTTTCTGTTCCATGAGGATCTGTTTGTTCGAGCGGACGGTGAACGAGACCATGCTGCGGTTGTGGCGGTCAAAGGCGATCTCGGGCGCTGACCCAAGATCTGGAACAGGGCTGGAAATGATTATACTTAAGAAGCGGCACTGATAACAAGGTGACATGTACCTTACTAAGGCGCATAAATGGATTCTGGAGTCGTTGGCAGACACGTGATACTTGGCTACCTTCAGCTCGCCGGTGTTCTGGTTAATGGAGAAGCGCCCGTCGCGGTTGGAGCCTGAAAATATTGGCCAAGTTCAGCAAACCCGAAATCTCAATTTCGTCATTGAAAGATCACTAATAGGCTCAATGGCTAGAACTTACAAGAAGGAAGCAGGTAGAAGTTTATGTCCTTGAATGGTGGGTCGTCTTCGTCCGAAGCTGTCAGCTGTCCCAAAACTGCAGAATGGTCTTTCATAGTGAACATATAAGATGCCTCCTAAAATAATAGAGTCACGAAATTGGTGATTTATGTCCCTTACCTGAGATCTCTGCGGGAAGACAGGCTCATTATCGTCTTCGTCCAAAATTTCCACATGTAATAACCGACTGTCGTTCTTCCCTTCTTGAAATATTGCCCGAGCTGAGACCAAAACCTAAATAATTGTTGGTTTCTTGCAAACGTGATTATTCCGACCGTCTCAAATGGACCCTTTCACCGTCAGTCACTTTTATTGAGTCTGAGAACAGGGATAATTGGAAATTTGAAAGTTATGCGTTTGGCGCTAATTCTATATACACACAGAATTTAAGAAGACAATGATCTTTTCGCGAGATTTAGAGCTATAACATTGACGGCAACGACGCTGCCGTTGCGCAAGAGATTTGTTTCATTTCCTTTGAGAAACTGTTGTGGATGCGGTTCGCACGAGTCACGTCTAAAGGCCCAGTAAGACTGGTGCCAGAGTTTTGTCTCCGCGTGCTGGCAAGGCAGCAGAGATGAGTAATGCCGACGGTACACCCCTGAAATAAGATTGAACGTCAGTGTTGCGACACACAATAGGCTTATCTGTGGCATGCAACGTCATCGTCACCTATTGCGGCGACTCAAAACCGGTCGGTTTCTTTGACGCTTTTGCCACGGTGGGAACCTCGGGCATAAGGCGAGAGAGCCAACCAGACACAAGCCAGATAATCTTTCCCGTACCTTGAAAGTTGTCAAATTCCGCATTTACTCCGCAGCTCTCCTCCGTCGACGCCTCAGCCAGCGTGAGGGGGAACCGCTCGCTCCGGTCGTTCCGCATGTCCAAAACACGGCGGTTGTTTTCCCGCAGAGCGATGTGCATGCCGTCCTTTAGCCTGCAAAATTACTATGCAAATGGTATTCCACGGACGAGTGCAGCGCACCTTCGTTCCACTCGGCGATCGCGTGCTTTCTGAGGCACTGACCAATGAACTTCACAGGCGATCCCCAGCAGAGTCGACTCGGTGCCGAACCAGCGCGCGAGTTCGGCGATCACGTCGGGCACCAAGGCCTCGATGCCGCCGTCGGACATTTGAAAAATTGTTGTCACATATTTCGTTTCGCGCACCATCGCCTTCAAGAATGCCAGAGAGGAGTCGGTGTCGAACACGAACGCATCTTCGCCGCACCAGGAATTGGCCGCCGAAATGGCGAGCGGGATGCTGTTCGGGAAGCGGAGCCAACGCTTCGCGGGAGTCGCGGTGATGTCGAAACCTCGAGTCGAGTGACGGACGATCGAATCACGGAGGGTTCGGTGCTCGGAGGCCGGCGACATTTCCAGACTCTCATATCCGGAAGAGGCCACTTTGAGTTCTTGGCCTGAGAGATAACCGCTTTCGCAACCGATGGACTCCTGATAAGTCTGGACTGGACTCGGTTCGCCGGTGGTCGAAAGTGGCAAATTGGTCTTGATAAGGCACGGAGACATTGTCGCCTCGTTATTCCGCTGCTTCAGTTTGTCTGCGTGGAGCGCAAGACGCTGGGCCGACAATCGTAAATTTGCAACGATCCACGCTCGCAATAAAAGCCGTGACGAGGTGTTCTGATCGGCATGGTTCTTCTTGAGATTCGAAGAAGGGGTCGAAGAATTCGCGGGGGTTTCCGGCTGTTGATCGTGGTCCTCGTTCGTCGGGGGCGCTTTCTGTTTCTGCTTCTTCTGGCGGCGCAGCAGTTTATTCAGTTTTCGTTCGAGGAAGTTCATCGAGAAGGTGCAGCAGAGAATAGAGGAAAAGCTTCGTTGAGGCCAACCGAGTTAGCACATCTCTAAGGGGAAAAGGAGTACAAAAAGTAAAAGGTAGAGCGAAAGAGTCGACGGCTCTACGGCATATAAGCGATCGGGAAAAATGGCGCTCGACTGTGCTCGTGAATAATAAAGGATGCAAGGCGGAGTCTCACGGAGAGCAGCGATTTTGTTAACTGAACAGTCCCTCAAAGGGAGGTCGCTGAGGGTTTGCCGCAAAGGATCCACCGAGTTTAGGGACTCCTAAGGGGCGGTTCGCTCAGACTGGATCTGAGGTCTCGAAGGTGCCCTGATTGCGTTTACGAATTGAGGGAGGGTCCACCCTCAAGAGTAATAAAAGTGAGTGTAATGGGTAAACAGTCGTTTGTAATTCGGTTTCATAACTTGAGACGAACACACTTCATTGTGTCTTAGGGTTAGAAATGGAATGCATAGATCAGTCCAAAAATGGCATCATCGTCGCTGAGTCAGAAGACGGAGGCTACTGTCAGCGCCAATCTCAAAAGATAGGAATTAAAATAAAAACAAAATGTAAACAATGCGGCAAATTTGTAATCGCACAAAAATCCAAGAAAAGTGGTTCCGCAAAGTGGCACTATGCACATAGGCCATGTGAGATACTTGAAACTTTGAAACAGAGCCAGTTGAAGAGGTAAACTGCAGACGGACGGAAGAGTTCACACTCAAACCGAACCGAACTGAAACCAAACCAAGACCAAGCAAACGAACGGGCAAAAATTGAACATTTTCGCTTAACCGAACTTGACTCATCGCTGCTCTCCTTTTTTGCGCAGAAAAACGAAAATGCGGTCTTGGGGTACAATACGCGAAATGGAACAGTGGTAAACGGCTTATCGCCTTACCATTCACACAAAAGGCGTCGCCGCCATTGACGACGTTGCTTTTTCGAAGGACATCCCTTTTAGAAATAGTTCGCGGAAGCGGGTTCCATCTGAATACGCGGCTTTTCTCGAGCGCTACTACTACTCGGCAACCACGAACCGACAGCGCCCGGTAATGCATTTGCCGAATTATGCGTGCTGACAGCTTTTTGTGTCCGCCGCAAACAAAAACAATATCAACACGACGGATGACCCGCGTTCTGACACTTCCACTAACCGGCGGCGGCACCGATTAAACCGCTCCACCACTTCGGTCAATTTCACTTTTGTTGACAGCGAAAGTTTATGGTAATTAAAACCAGGTTCGCGTTGGCGGTTTACCATATGACCAGGCCCGGGCAAATAAATACGGCGCGGCCTCAGCAATCCGCGAAAGCACTCGTCTCCTCTCCCGATCAGCTGCTCTCGGATTAGCTGCGCCGCTTGTTAAATACAAACACTTTTGGGAAATGTGTTCGGAGAACTTTTTCCTCGCGATTAAAGTAGTTTATTGGGTGTGCATCCGGATCGCTTAAGCAAGCAGCGCAAGCAATCCGCGCGTGTGAATAACGGCCCATAAAAATGTACACAGGGAGATGTTAGCAAATATGCGGGGGAGCGTAAGATGACGTTCCCTTGGTTTTGTTTTTGAAAATCTGATCTAGCGACAAAAAAAGAAAAAGGGAAGTTTTTGGGAAGCAAAGTTCTCTTTCCAATGCCCTAAACCTTGAGTGGAAATTCCAGAGGGCAACCGAATTAAAAAGGCGCGGGTGGAGCGAGGCAGCGACCCCTTACTGGTTGGTATATCAGCGGCTGGTCGCTGTTGCGCGTTGTCGATTCCAGGTATTTTTTCGGTGTTTATGAACCCTTAGCGGCGGAGACGCTCTTTATCACAATTTCGGGGATGTTTATTATTTTGCTTCTGTCTTGATGGCCCCAAAGCCGCAAACCCCATGTTGATGCTTGTGATAGCAGTAATACACCGTTTAATTGAATGCAGACATGTGGAGAGCAGATTTGAAAACGAAATTGAAATAGAGGCGAAAGTGGTTTTAAAGATTTTGTGCCGAGTGGTTCCTGCCACTTATCAATCTGGAAAATCTTAGGATTTGCAATGATGTTACACCTAGAAGCTCTCAGGGTGTGGACATCACAAACCCATTGAACAGTGAATAGATAGCCCTGCGTTTGCAGTTAAGGGGCTTCAAAGGATATTCAATTTTATGGATAAAGATATCATTGTCTTCTAAATTCAGCGGATAGAATTAGCGCCATTGCAGTATTCAAACTTATCGAATTTAAGATTTTGATTAAATGAAAAGTACGTACGGTAATCTTTGAAGTGTTCTCGTAATCCAACTGCTTCGCCGTGAATATCTCCCCGGAAGTTTCATCGATGTTGAAGAATCCTTCGTCTTTCTTCGTAATGGGCTGAAATCGGAACTCTAATTTGAAGTCATATCACTGAATGGTTTTACCGTTATCGAGTACTTAATATCAGCCGTATCGAAGCTTCCAACTTGAGCCACCACCTGATAAACGCGATGGTTTGCCGGTGTGTTCTGAAATGGGTCTTCAGATATGTCTAAATTAACCGTTTAACTCACCTCGCTTAGCCTGATAACATGGCCTATAGGAGGACTGTGAATGGTCAACTCATTCTTCTCCTCGTTGTTCGTTAGAATCGACTCCACTACGGTCACCATAACCGAGCTCTTCGCCGACTGCTTCGGGGTTCCAGCATCCTCGCAAACCACAACGAGCGTATAAGGCTCTATCCTGGCAAGTCCATTCAGACTTTTGACTGTGGTAACGAGTCCAGTTTCGCTGTCCACTTCAAAGTACGGATTGGTTCCATTCTCAAGGTAGAAATGGAGTTTCGCATTTTCGTTCTTGTCGATGTCATGGGCAAGAAGTCTTGTGACTGTCGACCCAATCTGCCAGTTTTCGGTCACCTTCACATTCACCTTCTGTTCTTGGAAGCGTGGCGCGTTGTCGTTTTGGTCCTCCAATGTGATAAACAGCTAAACCAACATCACATAAAATATGTGAATAGGATAAAAAATTTACGTTTGCAGTGTTCACGTTTCCAGCGGAGTCTTCCACAGTGATGACGATGGCCATGTGGTCAGCGACTTCTCGATCAAGATATCCCACGGGTGACACAACGAGAACCATGCTGTCGGCTACCTTAAAACAAGGGGTTTAAAAACCTAAAAACCAAGAGAATGTATGAAATTCTCTCATTCCATCACCACCCCGGCTTCTAAGGTTCGATATTTCTGTATAATTGAATCTTGTTAAACCGGTCAAACTGTCGGAAAATGAAACCAAATTCTTCTCACCTCTCGAATCTGGAACTTGTCATGACCGATTCCACTTAAGCGGTATTTAAACTTCTGCTTTCCATCCAATTCATCATCGTCCGACACTCGGAAACGTACAATTTCGGTGCCCGGCGGCGAGTTCTCCATTACAGCAAACTAAACATATTGAGATGTCACATTTTTCTGGTAGGCAAACAGGTTCTCACGCTGTTGTTTCGTAGAGTCCTGTCTTGGAATTCGAAGCGCGGCGTATTGTCATCAATATCTACGATTTGGAATCTCAGTATCGCCGTGGTTTTGTAGTTGTCCACGCCAGCGACTAGTTCCAGGTCAAAGGCTTGCATTTCGGCTGTGAGACTCTCGAAATCGATGCGTTTCGCAACAAGAACGTTTTCTGGAAAGGACTTATTTTGTAAGTATAAAAACAGGGAACCAACGTGTGATCGGATCCAGAGTGAAGAAACTGGCCATTTCTCCCTTGAGTTCAATATTCGATACGTGATTGCCTGTCATAGGGTCATAAGCAGGGAGCGAGGTGGCGATTTGGCCAATGGGAGCTTCTTCGACAAGTCGCACGGGGATAATGACACTGTCTTCTGTCCACGGAGCCGTGAACAATGGCTTCGACATTAGTTTCTTGCGTTCGGATTCTTTTTTGGGGTCCGCGGAGAAATAAATTGTAATCAGCGCTTAACACATATTCGTTATACGACTTCTCCCGGTGAACCCAGACTCACCTCTATCACTGAAGTCTTCGACGCTGGCCACTTCAAACTGAACACTTCTGAGATTGGAAGTGGGCTCAAAATTGATCATGACGCGAGACCGATCCACCGTGATGGCACTAGCCGGAAAATGCTCTGGTTTCTGGTCAGCGTTCCACGCATTAACGCTATCCGTAATGACCAAAATGCTGGGCCTCTCCTCGTTGATTGACAGATCCACAAAGGTATTCACATGCGACTGCTCTGCAAAGAAAGATCATCTTAGATGGGAATGGGTATGCTAGTTTTACCTGCTGGGATCGAGTGCGTATAGAACCGCGACACAAAAATACTTTCATTCTTGCGACTCCCAATTACCGTAAGAAGCAACTGGGTTTGGGCCAGAACCGCCTTTGTGGCGCGGTCAATGACGCCGATATCAGCGCTATGGTGCCCAGATTTAACGCCGCGTCTGAATTGAGCTATTCGCCATAATCATTTCAATTAGTCACTCACTCAGGGACATCTCCGACGAACACATTTCCACCGTAATCGTCAATAGAGAGCCAGCTAGAATTACTGTTAAGGATCACAAACTTCACGCTGTCAACAGGTACTCCTTCCAGCTCCACCTGCACCAGGGGATTTCCTACATATATATTCGATTTCTTCAGTTGTTTTTGTATGCGATTTACTTACCCTTGTGGATCTTCTCAGATGTTATCGTTCGTTCGTAGCGTGGACGTCGGAAGTGCGCCTTCGAAAAGCTGTTCTAAACATTGGCAACCATTGATAAGGGCTTCAAAGTCCTTACTAACCTTAACTTGCACATCAATGTTCTTCTTGTCCACTTGGTTGTTACTCGGATCCCGCACAGCCAACTCAAGCACAAAGTTTCCTGTTGAAGGAATACTTCCTTGTTTCGGTCGAATCTGATAGAAATCTTCCGAGACCTTGCTGACCTCCAAAAAGCTAGCCGCTGATCCGTCGATGTCCACGACATAACTTGGATAAAGATCGGCGTCGTGGACCGAGAAAACAACCGAAGCGAGCAATGCTCCGTTCGAGATTCTAATAGGCTCGTCTCCCATTTCCAGTTTCGGCTGATTGTCGTTCTTGTCCTTTACTCGAATCGTGATGGTCACCGGGTCGGACATGTAGCCGGCTTAATACAATAAAGATAAATATGGAAGTTCCTAAAACAAGGTATATACCTTTATCCGTTGCAACCAAGGCGAAGTAGTAGGCGCTAGTCTGTTCTCTGTCCAGACAGGGCAGCGCGGTCTTGCAAGAAACAATCAGAACGTCGTCATTAATAGCGAACAGTTCGTTGCCTTCGCCGAACAACTCGAAACTGAGCTCGTCGTTGGCATCATCGTCTTGCGCTTGCACTTGACCAACGGCTTCCCCGGTCACGCTGTTTTCGAAAACTTCAAACTCGAAATACGAATTTGAGAAATATGGCGCGTGGTCGGCCTCGTCTTTTTTCTTGAACTGTAGCATCTTGCTTTTCATTATGTTCGGATTGTAGGTGAGCGAAGCGCGGAGCTGAAAACAGGAGGAAATTGAGTTCAAACGCAATGTAGGTACATACCTCGGCAGTGAAAGTAGTAGGGCTGGTTTCATAGTCGAGCAAAGTGCTGTTGGCCACAATCAGCTGGGCAGTTCCACCAATGGTTACTCGGCGTGGACGCACAATGAACGCATTGGAGAAGAGCAACTCGAGATCCACCAATTCATTATGACTCTGTAAAAATTAAACTGATACCCAAATTCGAGCGAGGATCTCCATCAATCAACGCAAAATCTGTATGACTAACCCATACCCACGACTGATATTTTTGATTACCTCTTGGTCGGCTGTAATATGAATTTCGATTCCAGGTACGGCTTCTCCATTTGCCAGCAACTCGGAAACCAGCACCTGTCCGTTGGTGACTCCATTGACGTTTAGATTGAAATCTGATATTCCAATAACAAACGATCATATAAAATGAAAACAAACCTGTTTCTGGAAGAAGTTGAACTGGAGAAGGTGTCTCCTGAGTCGTCTTAGCTTCAATGTTAGACGATCCTACTGTAAATAACTTGCTATCCATAGTCACTTCTGCTTCTGGCTTTTCGTCTTCAACTTCGACTGGGATCGCAGTAGATATTTCTTCGGCGGCGTCAGTGGGTTCAGTTTCGGGGATCGCTTCGATTTCTTTGATAATAGCTGCGATGTTTTTTCCTTCCGCGACTTCAACGATCACAGTGCCGATAGTCGATGCTGTCTTCTCTGGTTCTGTTGTCGGGACAACGGTTTCCGGTGTCGTAGCAGGTGGTTCTGTTGTGTGCGACGCTGTCACTTCCACTGGAGTTGCTTCTGTAGACATCAGATCAGCGGGGATTTCAGTTTTAGAACTTTTAGGTTCATCGAAGCTGAGAATATCAACTAATACGGATGCTGTGGCTGTTACATCCGCTTGCTTTGCCTGAAACAGATGATATTAAACAAAATTGCAATATACTGATTATCGAGGTCGTACCTCTAACGTAAATCCATAGGGTAGAACCTTGTCCTTGACGTCCACATTGATACCCTTCTTCATTACAATTTTCACCGCACTGAGAACTCGATTAGGATCCTGCTGGGTGTTGATTTCTCCAATCTCGAACCACTGCTGATCGTCGTCCACAATTTCAAAGGTAGGAGCAGGACCGTTAACCCGACTCATGAAATACACGATCGCCATAGTGGCTGATTTCTGAAAATGCGAATTAAACAACACTTAACACAGAACCTCATCTTACTTCATTCATTCCTTCAGGCACCATAATCTCGTACTTTTCCTTTTCGAACTGCGGCATAAACTCGAAGACGGGTTTGTTATGGTGAACAGGTATTTGATTCGAGTTGACCACGACGTTCATCACTGTAGACTTGGATACTGGCTCCACGGTGCTCTGGTCGATCTCGTGCATGAAGTTGATGGTGTACTTCTTGTCCTGAATCAGCGTTGTGTAACTAAACATAAAAAAGAATAATAATACCTTGAAAATGGTGTCCGTTCCACTCTCCGTGTCACGGATCAACACATGAAAGTCAACGGCGAAATTCTGCGGAATTTCCGACTCTTCGTTCAATGAAATCCTGAGCTGGTACTTGTTATTCTCCAACTTGTCGCTGTAGCAGATCACAATTTCTGGGTTGATGCAGAGGAAATCCATAGAGAGGTTTGCAGGGTGGTGAGCGATCAGTGTCACCAGCGTGGTGCCTAGAGAGATTGAGTTACTTATTGCCTGTTAACAAGGGTTACCTTGCGTGGCGTCTTCGGGCACAGTGATTATGTCTTGGAACGCTTGGAGACTTTCCCATAATTCCGCGTCTTCGATCGGCATCGTAGTTTCCAGCATTTCTCCTGATGACTCTTCAGACATCGACTCTGATTCATCCTGAGTCATAATCTCCTTCAATGGTACTGGCTCATCGCCTGTCGAGGGTAGCCTGATTTCTGGCTCACGGATCTCGCCCCCTTGCATGACTTCTCGGATGTTGCTTTCTTGCTTGGAAAGCGCCCTGAAACTAACGATACAACAAATATAACGATGCACAATCTCACTTGATCAATCGAGCCAGCGCCTTCTCTTCCACGAGTTCAGAGGTCATCGGCGCTTCTTCTGCCATCTCCGATGCTTCTTTGTTCATGCGGCTGGGGAACACGACTTCCGCCATCTTAACGAACAAAGTATTAAATGAAAATAACGACTTCCGAACCTGGTTTGATTCATTTTGGATGACGGCCGGTTCGACGTTTCCTTCAATGGCTTCGGAGTTTGTTTCCTGCTCCTGCGACATTTCGTCTCGGGCATCTTGCTGGCAGAGAACTGCAATAATTCCATATTATAAAACATGAATATTGCAACACAAAATTTAAAGAATTCACAAAATACGAATTCCTGTTTAACAGCAGTCGGTAAAACGCTGCGCGATTCGAAGACGATTGGAGGCGTTCAGAATTCATCGAAATTCAGCTCACGCAACCCTTCAACGCTGCAATTAAAAAATAATCGTGCGCGACCAAAAAGCAAGCGATACCACCGTTAAATGTCGTACGCTCGGTCGTGCGTTTGATAGCGGTCCTTGATTTACAAAGAAACAGTCGAAATGCGTCCATCCTCTGGTATCCGTCCTTCATACCCCTAACATCAAAGTCAGTTCAATTAGCAACATTTGATTAAGGGATACAAGCAAAAAGGCGCCTACAGAAAAACCAACTGTGTTTCGAGCTGTCTTTTTGGAACATCTCCTCAAATCGAATAATCTCGCTTCTCGAGCATCAGATATCAATTTCATAATCACAAACCAGTTCCTTACAATTGAAACCCATAGTAATTAGCCACTCTCAGACCTTAAAATGTCTGCCTTGTCCGCAGAAACATAATTTGTTATCTATAGACTCACCATTCGATGTTCCTATCAAAACCAAGAGAAATAACACCCTCCGCAGCTCCATCCTCGCTGGAATCACAAAGAATTGTAGTTAAATTAAGGGTCTCGTTGCGCTGTCGTTGTTTTCGACCTTGATGATTGTCCCACTTTCCCGACATTTTGCTCTCGTTTCCAGATCTCGACGCACACCTTGACTGTTTGACCTTTTTTGCGAAACAAGACTAGCCGAAACTGAACAAGAGATCTCCCGTCATGATGGGCTTTCTTTCCTCGTTGTCATCTGATCGGTTTCTTCCCCGTTTTTATGCCTCTGTGGTTTCTGCGTATTTCAGGAGAGTCATTCCCTCGTACTTTCGTTTTTGTTTGAATACCTTAGAATCGGAGTGATCCTTCGCCTTAAGTGACAGCTGGTATTTATGCACGTCGGCCCTTAACGCGCCAACTTTCATGCCGTTGCCAGCCCGAGCACGCCTGGCACAACTGTCCCCCCGATTCAAACTTTCTCTTCTGGAATGTTCCCAGAGCAAGGTGGCATGTGCCTCGTAATGAACGAGAACGACATGCGACATCCCTTTCGCCGAGCTGTCTGGTGAAGAGTACAATAGACTCGACGAAACGCTCGACAAACATTACCTCCTCCTTCGCCTCTTCGCCAGTTCCGTTCACCTTTGCTTTCGCGCTTGCCGCACTAGCAAACAGTGTGCCGATGGGATAAAGACGCGCTACCATGTCGGACAGTTCAAGTAGGATATCATATTATCCGGAGTCAAGCGATTTGGACGCGCGCTGTGTGCTAGCGGCGGTCGGTCGGAGGGTCGAGAGAGTGGAAGCGGCGGCATGTCTATACAATAATGCGTCAATGATCTCTTCACCGCGTGCCGCGGCGGTCCAAAGACGGCGGAAGCGGCGGCTTCTGGCCGCCGTCGAGGTTGTATTAAATAACAGAATGGCGTAATGCAGTAGCGCAGTTCGGCGCACCGATCGGCACAGGCACGTTTCACAATTGTTTTTCTAACTTCGCCTGAAGGCAGATGGTCGGCGAGTGGTCGCTGACGAGGATGTGTGTGCCAGTTGGTGAAATGCGCTTCTCCGTCGAGCTTGGTACCATTTCACATGTGCTCCCGGTCCCGGGAGTGGACCTCGAAAACTTTTACCGCAGACAACACCGCCGCCGTCGCCGCCACGATCGGCTCGGT
>KN167984.1:64280-83563 GCA_000757745.1 Steinernema scapterisci
GTTTCGATCGATCAACTTCCGTAGGCTGTTCGATAATTATCGACATTTTTTGCAAGATGTGTCCGTGCCGCGGCCGATGTGACCAATTCCAAAACACTTGCTTCCGTGAGTGCACAGTGTTGGTCTGTGACAGTGGTTACCGTAACGCCGGTCAGTTCACAAAAAATCCGAAAGTCATAAAACGTCGCTGAGGAACATATGCGCTGAATTCCAAAAGAAGCAGAAAAAAGCGCTCCCACATATTGCTGTCCCCGTATTTCGTACTTCTAAAAAGCTGCTTTCCACGCGGATCGCAAACGTGGTCCTCTTCCGGTGATACAACACGGCCGGAGGGATTAAATCCGCCGGTGCCTAGGTGCGAACATCCCCAGCTCGCAAATAGCTAATCCTAATCCCTTGAACCTTCCGTCCTCTGGACTCTCGAGATCGATCTCATTGGCACCGGCTAACACTTGCTTGAGTTTGTAAACAAGCACACATTTCAATGAGGCGATTTGCATTTTATCTTCTTCACCATGTACACATCAAGAGTGGATTGCATTCGATGCACATATACAGAATATAAGGAGAGACTTTGAGGAGGATTTGGGACAGAGTTTCTGGGATGATTTGTTCCGCGTTCCGCACAGGTTCCCTGCCGCCGTCGCCACCTGGCTGGCTGGCTACAGGGAGCACGCGCGAGGAACGGGAGTGCGACGAATCGACTTTACGTGATTCGGTTCGTGACCGATCTGAACTTCCTCGAGGAGACCGGCGACAACGCAAAGTGAGGAGGGGAGAGTGTTTGTCTAAACCGTTATCCCAAAGGAAAGGAGGAAAGGGTCAAAGCGGGAGTGTGAGCGAGACGAGATAAATAAACAGAGGAGCGAATTATTGTATGGACGGCGGCGGGTGACGTCGCTCGTGCTACCGTTTATCGCCCAAGGAATCGAGAAAATAGGAGGAGATGACTATAGAGTGGAAAGTGTGTGTTCGGATAAAATTAACAACAAACAAGAAACGAAAACAATATTATATTATTAAATAGTGAGTTATGGAAGCAACGACGAGGACGATGACGAGAATAAACATTTCATAAATTAAGTTGGCATAAAAATATGAAAGAATGTGTAAAATACTCGGATACTCGGACTTGACTGGAGTTAATTAAGGCAGGATGATGAGAGTTGGAGTAGAACAAGTGCACTGCACACTATAAGGCACAATTCACGTGAGAGTAAAGCCCTAGCTATGGCCCCGTATGACGGAAATGGAATTCACTGTACGGGAGGGACGCAGTCTGGAAGATGACTGGAATAAGGCAACAACGTATAAATACAGGGGAGTTTGGTACAGGGAAGAAAGTCTACATATTTGAGCAATTCAACAGCTCCTGCTTTACCGGAAGCTGGAGTAGGGTTTTTGTGGATTCTAGTCTGGATTCCACCAACGAACCGGCAATATTCCGTAGGAGTTCTTTAGTTTGTTCAAGCTCGGAAACAAGCCGATTCACCTCGGACTCGAGTTCCACTGTTCGGCGTCTCTCGACATCACATCTGTTGCAGGGTTTGTCGGAGTCAGGAGATTCTGAACGACCTGACAGTTCGTCCACGTCGGAAACCGTGTTTGTGGGAGAGTGGTTGTCCATTAGAGATCCTTTGGAAGGACTGTAAATGTTTGCGTTAATTATATGCAAAAATCGCACTTTTCTAACCTTGACGCGGACGAATTTGTTCCTGAGTCGGTGAGGATATGTGCGGGTTCTTCTGTTTTGATGCCCGTAAGCGGCTGGCCAAAGATCGAATTCGGGACGGTCGGCAGCGCGGTGTTCAACTGCAATTAAAATTTTTTTATGTATTTTTTGGGTTACGGATTCTTACTTGAGGCTCCTCCATAGCGGGCTGTCCGAAGACGTTGTTCTTGAAGTGGTGGAACTGGAAGTGGAGCTGAAGGTTCACTTGAGAGTTAAAGTTCTTCTGGCACAAAATGCAGAAAAAGCTGTTTGACGCGCTGGTGACAGGCGGCAGACCCGGAAACGTCGTCTGCCCTTTGAGCAACTGAGTGTTGGAAAAGTTCTGTGCTGTCAAGGCGGCGAGCGCTCTCTGCTGCTGCAACAGGAACGCGAGTTTCTGAACTTCCTCGGGATTGAAGTTCGGTGCCATCTGGGCAGGCGGCGTCATGAAATTCAGCATGTTCAGTTGTGGCGGGAGCTGCGATGCCGGTGCTGGGGTGGTCTGCGGCGACGGAATCTGTGTTTCCGTAAGCGTCGTTGAAGCGCTTTCGCTCGTCATGAGTGGCGTGCTTGTGCGCGTCGACGATCGAGATCTGCAAAACCGATTATTTTGAGATAAGAGGGCCAAATAAAGATCGAGTTTGTCTTACCGAGCTAACCCTGGCGACCCTTTGCACTTAAGTGCGTGCTCTTCGAGAGATGCTTGTTTGAGAAAAGATCGGCCGCATTTGCTGCAGAGGTGTCCCCGTTCCGCATGGATCTTCATGTGCCGGTTCAAGTCGAATTTGAAGATGAACGTCTTGTGGCAAAGTTGGCAGCGATGCGGCCGCCCACCGGCATGAATCATTAAATGCTGGGTGAGGTGTCCTTTCTAGAAAACAGCTCACCGGATGAAAACACTTACTCAGCAACGAATCCTGTTTACCTGGAAGAAGGCCTTGTCGCAATGCGGACAAACGTGAGATCGCTCGCCGGTGTGCCACATCCAGTGCTTTTTTAAGAGCTGTCGGGTCCCGAACTCCTTTCCGCACTGTGTACACTTGTGGGGCTGCTCGCCGCTGTGAATCCGCATGTGAGTGCTCAATTCACGCTTCACCCCGAAGACGATTCCGCACACTTCGCATACATACTGGGGCTTGTCCCGATGCGTGTGGGTGTAGTGGACGTTGAGCTGAAATGGATGAAATCATGAAACACTGGGGTCATTAGGCTGCACTTACCTGACTTCGGTCCACAAAAACTTTCGGGCAAAATCTGCAGTTGTAAACATTCTGTTTCTCTTCGAGGTCGACCGATTCGTCGGAAGCGGCGTCGGAGCTGCTCGGGGAATTCGACTCGTGGTCTTGTTCGCTGCCGTCGTGGTCGTCGATGGTCATCTGCTCCGGCTCGGCGTCGGTGGCGGATTCCGCCTTCATCCCGGTGTGGCCTTCGCTGATGTGCTGCTCCAGCTCCGTGAGGGTCGCGTAACTGACCGGACACTCATTGCAGACATAGCAACACTCGCCGGTGGTCATGGCGCGTTGTTTCGATGCCTAAATCGAACAAAAATGTTAGAATTTGCATCCGGACCGCACGACGCCAGACATAAAAACGCAGTAAGTTAGCTCTCGAAATGTGTGCGTCATGCGAAGAGTGGCAGTCTGGACTGCCGAACTTTGCCTCCTCGCTGACTTTGCAGTCGTCAAGACGTCGTCGCGGATTCTCTTTCTTTACTCGACCGCGGGTAAATGGGGTTTGTATGTATATGAACGTGCGTGTGAGCGAGTGACTGAGTGGCAGCCAGCACGGAGTACGGTAACGAGTCGGCTCAAACAAGCCCGACGCACACCCATGAGCCAATCGAGTGTGGGCAGCGGCGAGTTCGTCACGGCCGTCCCGAATATTGCCAATCGAACGCGCCTTTTACGGTAAAACGGGAGCCATCAAATTCGTCTCACGCTTGAGGAAACCGTGAAAACATTTTCCCAAACTGAAATTACCATAAACGCACTTTTATATCTTTAAAAACAATCTCGGCTACCGAAAGGAGCGTTCGAAGGGCTAAATGTCACAATTACGCGTTTTTACCTATTGGAAATTAAAAGGGCGTTTACGGTGGGAGTCGGCCGGCTTTTGAAACATCTGACTGGAGACGCGCAACAACATAGAGTGCAAGTAAATTAAAAAAAGAAGAAAACAGATGGCATAACACGAAATTACAGTAAAAAGAAATTATGAAAAAGGAATAATTTTAAGGGAAGAAGAGTCTGTAAGAGACTCTGGGAACTCGTCCAAAATAGTCATGACGAAAAGAGCATAATGGAGGACGTCGTCAGTTGTTTGCATTCGCCGGAACAAGAAATTTCAAGACGGTAGAGGGCAAAGGCACACGGAACGCAGCGCACATGACACCAACCCTCAGTGAAAAAATGCAGATCCCAGCACTGCCCTGCATGAAGACGCTGGGAGACAGGTGGTGGAAGTAAAGAGGAATGAAACTTAGCCCCCACACAGTTACTTTGGATGAATGCCTAAGGGGACCCGTTTGATGACGAAGTGCACATCAAGTAGGGATGGGCCAACACTAGCACGAACGGTGGCCAGGCAGGGGGTGCATGGGGCGATCGGGGGCCAAGCAGTCGGCCGTCCAAGTAGCCGGACATGACAGCTATGGTCACTTGACAGAACTCGTCGCTCCGCCCCGCGACTGAGGAAGCGGTGCGCTTTTCGCCGACGGTCATCCTAATAACTGCGCGATAAGTGCTGAACTCCGCAAGCACAGAAGCAAATGAGATCGGCCGAAGAGACAAGGTCGCAGGGAGAGATATAAGATATCCAGACAACACGCCTGAGTACATTTCGATATCCACAGCGCCGATTTTGACGAGCAACATAACGCTGGTACCCTGTGGCACGGCTAACCGACCGGCGACCGACCGCATCGGCACATAACTTTTACAGCGCAGAACGGGATGCGCTAAGCCGACCGGCTACTGATCCTGTCCGGCTCCAAATCCTTCCAGCATACGCTCAAGCAGCGGCGTATAACAACTTTGTTTATAAGCGTGCTTAGACTGACCTTCTTTTTGCCATGTGTGGAGCAGCCCCAGCCACGGCAGTAGCAGCTGCGGTCATGGAATCCCTAATCACGGAGTTACGCGAAACAAGGAAGTGCGGCGGAGGGTGGAAAGAGAGTTGGGACGGTCGCGCCGAGTCGGTTTTCGAGGTAAAAGCTGTCAGAGAGCGGTGCGTGAAGAAAAGGCGGGACTCGGGAGTCCTGAGTGAAATTGCAGCACGCGCGCACGAAAGACGGTAGCTGGACACGAAAGTGACCATCGCCCCCGATCATATCCGCACAAGACCAAACACAAACATACATACAAGAAAGTTGAAGACAGTCCGGCTGCTGCTGGTTCTACCGTAACCAGCTTGCAATTTACAATGTGGGTTGTTATCGCATATGCATTGTGGCCCCAGGGGTCAAGTTGTGATGGACGCTCGCCCAAGTTGTAAAGATATATTCGGTACCACATGGCTGTACTCTGCTCCTCGGTCTCGAAACTCTTTACTAGACTCGCTCTCGCACTCCTCCGTGCCAGTGCGTCCACCGTCCACCCGTAGGGTCAGGACAAGAGACCGGTAGCAACGCACAACGCGAAAGTAAACAGCCAAGCCGGAGGTGGTCAGCAGTTCGCAGAGAAGAGGTATTTGTCACACAGAGGAGACTTCTCACTCAGATACTGACAGTCAGGCGCCGGGAGAAACGACAGCAAACCGTTGACGTAGCGGAGGTGGTTCATACGAAGTGGCGGTGAGGACAATAAGGAAGGTGGTGCAGGCTGGCGACGCACGCTCCGTGTAAACGGGTTTCGTTTGGTTTGCAAAGCGAGTTTGTCTAAAGACCACACTTACCGTACTCCTCCTTCAAAACCTTTCGGAATATTTCATGATACAAAATCCTACTTTTGAAACTTTGGATTTTGAAGTTCTAAATGAAACTACCGTAACCCAAGCAGGCGAGCGCCACAAAGGTGCCCATGTGCATGATCATGAATAATTCGGAAAGCAGACAACAGACGCGGAGAAACCCAAGTTGTAATAAATGACTGCGAGGACTAAGCGACAGGTTGACAGTGGATAACGTCCGAACCTCGGATGCATAGGCAAAAAGACATTCCCATAAGCCAAAGTGATAAATCACCCCCTCTTACACTCATCACACTTTGAACTGGCAGTTTGCATGCAACTCTCCGCGTTGCCGTCATTCCTTGCTTTGCCTCCCCTCAGCCATGCTCCTCTGATTGAGGCTCGGATTAAACTGTTGCATGATGCCCTGGGAGGCATGAGAAAAATGCACTTTAGCCAGCCACTTTCTTCTCGTCCTTCGCTCTTCTCCCTTCTCCGGATGCGCCGCTGGACGGAAGCAATTAAAGGTTAACTTGAACAGTCTTGCGCAATTCGCGTGACCAAACAGTACGCTGCTCAATTTCGGATCCTCGACTCCGCGCGGTCGAGATCATAGCCGAAACGGGATGATTGAGTGTTCGGGGAAGAGAAGAAGCGCGACCTTCCGAACAAAGGGAACAAAGCGTGTTGAACTTTTTAGTTGCGGGCCAACAAGTTATTTAATACAAAACAAACTTTGAGCGTGCGCTGCCGGACCGTGGTCGACTGGCAATGTCGTCGTCTACGTCGACGACAACGCACGCATTCTACGGCCGCTCCTTCTTCTTCGCTCTCGCGCACCACGCAGGTTACCATGAGTGGCGATGGCAAACAGTATCTAAGACGGTGACTCGGGAGCAGCCAAATCTGTAGTGCAAATTCATTGTTGGCTGACAGATTAGTTCGGAGGCATGTCAAGCGATGCGGCAAATCTGCCAAAGAACGAGATAAATGCCGTTCTCGACACGGTCATGAGGTCAGCCGGGTTTCGCCTGTTTGCCTGTCACATCGCAGACATCTCATGAGTGTTTGGATACGGTCACATGAGTGACAAGACAGCGACTTCCATTGGAATGGGATTTTGACTAAACAACTTTTTGGGAACTGAAGGAGGTCATTCAAAATATTGTTCAATCCATTTCCTCGGCTTTGAAACACTCAGTTTGGTGTTGAAATTGTGCTCTTATAAACCGCCTTTTGGAATGATTGTTTTACAAGATACATCAGAAATGAGTAATTGTATTCATGCTGCCTAGATCTCCCTCAGATAGCGATTTTCAGAAAACGTCTTTTAATGGCATTTCTAAAATTTTTAAAACTTGTTTGTGCCATTTTGCCCCAAATCGTTAGTTTTTTTATGGTCGATTGGTATTTTAGACATTCGTTAATTGCGATCAGTTTCTTTAAAAACCGACACATCCCAAGCAGCCTGCACTTCCTGCCTGCCCACTCGGCTCTGACCAGACCTTCTATTCGCATGACAAAAGCGAAGCGCTAATCCAGTGTAAGAGCAATTGAACCGGACGCTCGGCACCGCGCTACGGTAACCCGTATCGCTTACAAAAAAGCCCCGCCGCCGTCACATGTTATGGCCCATTTCTCATTAGCGGCCATTTTCGGGTCGAACTTGCCAGAGAGTCAACAGCCGTCAAACAGTTGCCCGATGTCCGGCCACAGCGATCCGCACCCAGTCGCATACACTCATCTCCCTCCTCACTCACTCATTCACCCGGCGACCGCCCGTGCTACTGCACAACTCAACATGATGATTGGGGGAATTGATCAAACAGTTAGGGGCCTTGAGGGGTCAACACGGAAGAGGTTCTCGCTGATGGCTGGGCAGCCAGCGGACCGGGTGTTCGCCCCCTCGCCTCGGACCCTCAAGAATATTCCTTCATACAGAAAGGGATGGATAGATCAATGGCTTAATTGCACGCGTCGCCGGCAGATTCCAACGGAATGAACATGTGCAGGTGGACATCAGACTCCTTGCTCGCCATTCAAGGCGCTACCGACGACCACTCGGCGTCTCCACGGAAAGTGCATGGGTAACCGCCGCCATAAAACAGAAAACATTTGAATATATACGCGAAATGAGACAGAGTCTCGCTGATTGCGGCTTGAGTGAAAGAGGTGACCGTTACCAACTTTTACGCGCAAAGCTATAAAATCATCAAGCTGACTGGCTGGCTGGCATCAAGCGCGCGACCCCTTGAACTCGGCTTCCCCTCAAACGGAACCAATCGAGAGCGCGCAGACGTGGGAAAATCAAATGCTCATGCCTAACGGACCGTTGCGTACTTACCATATCCGTTTGGTAAACAGCTCAACTGGCTCCACTCTCGACTCCGACTCCGTCACCATAACACTTATAGCGCCGTCGTCGCATCGGACGAGCGAGAGGTTTAAATAACGAAATGAAAAATTATTCCTCGTCCATTTCATTTTGTCTCGTTGGACTTTTTTATAGCATGTCAAAAAACGGACAAAAACCGACCACTGAGACAGTCGAGGGCATGGCACTCGGCCGCGAACCGCCCGTTAAAATCGATCATAATAAGTACACACTGTGCTAAGAACTCAGAGGGTCGTCGTCTGGACAACTTGATGGGAAACTATTCGGCGCAAAAAAAGATTACGACAAAAAATAGAGTTACTCGGTTCGGAAAATTTCTGGACTCACGAAAAATATCCTGGGGCAAATTCTTACCAGAATCTTACTGTAACTGCATTTTAAAGGAAATACATGAAAAAGTTTTTTTTGCAATTTAAGGCATAACAAAACATAATTAAGGCATACAGGCTCATGGTCCTAGAAATGAGCAACTCCTTCGACCAGCGTCACGGCAGCACCGACGATTCCGACACGGTCGCCTTTGGGTTTGAGGGTGAAGTGACCACCTCGAGTCGGGAAACATTGAATGGCTGAAGAAAACAATCAAACGACATAAAGTGCACGAAGAAACTACCGTAGAGCTCGACTCCGCTTCTGAAAGTAGACCAGAGCCGTGCAAGCATGCAGTGGGAAGAGCCGGTGGCCGGATCTTCGTCCACTCCAATCCAGGGTCCAAACATGCGGCTGGCGTAGTCATAAGGCTTGCCGTTATGGTCCAGGAAACCCTGCATCACCGGGTCTTTCGGCATCATAGTCAAGCAGATGTGCTGGAAATACTCGCCGTTGGGATGAAGACGCATAAGTTCTTCACTGCAGGATTGCAGGCTTTCGAGCTCCTTCCTAAAATTGAGATTTCAGCCATTCATCTCAGCTAACTATCGCAAACCTTGTTGTAGAACTGTTCAGCACAATGGCGCAACCCTTCGAATGTTGCGCGTAGACCACTCCTTCAACGATGTCTTCAATCTTGAACGCTTTCAGGACATCGTAGAAGTATTCGGGAGCTTCCAACTAAATATTCCGTAATAATTTCACATTATTCACATTACAAACCTCGGGGAAATGCTCCTTGAGGGTGTTGGTGACGCCATCTACCCTGAGGGAGTTGAGCTTGTGAAGAGGGAAGTTCAGCTCGTACTCGTTCTGCGAAGCGCGTTTCACCGAGACCGGTCCAGCGGAAGTGGTTTCGTAGTGAACTTCGGGCTTGTCATAGCCTGTAAAAAACAAGAAATCAGGAGCTGAATGGCTCTCAACTGACCAGCGTGGTTGTAGAGGACGTGAGTGGCCGCTACCGTTCCATGGCCGCAAAGTTCGAGTTCTTGAGTGGAGGTGAACCAGCGGATGAAATGCTTACCATCTGAAATTGCTCTTATTACAATCTATTTATTTAATCGGTTAAAAAATTAAAACAATACGCGAAATATCGGGCATTAAGACTCCTATAAATTGAGATCATTGAGTTTGTGATAGAGGAAGCACTCAAAGAAACAAGTAATCCGCTCAAAGGCGCAATTATTCGTGAATTATTCTCACCCTCAGCAGGCGCCACAAACGCCGTCACGGGCAAGTTGAACTCCGCCGCAATTTTCTGACAAACGTCGGTCGCTGGTCGCTAAGAACAACATTTTGAAACAAGAGGAGTCAGTTCCATTTTTTACCTCGTCGAACAAGCAAACGGCGGCTGGATTGCCTCGAAATTTGTCGGTCGTGAAACAGTCGACAATAAAACACTTCTGAGACATCGCAGAAGCCAAAACACCTGAAAATGAGTGAATGTGCAGACGGATTCACGTCAAAGACAAATCAATAAACGGAAGGGCGCAACAACCACAACCGCTTCTTTGCGCTGCAGTAATTGTGCATTATACACCATGAGACCACAATGCCGAGTAGCGCACGAATCGAACGAGGGAGCGCTTATCGCTTCTGGCTTGCTATCATCAGGCAGTCAGAAGAGGGCCTTATTAAATAGACGTGGAAGCCTCCGATCAGTTCAGTGCTCACGTACTATGGACTCGGAAGTTCCGCGCTACAATTTAAAGAGTATGCTCGTTTCAAAATGCAAACTACAATATATCTATTAAAGTAATATTAAATCGTTCAAAAAATTAAAACATTGTGCTATAGATAGGCAGGGAAATGAGCTTCTTTGGATTGTGTTCGGGCATACGGTAAGCCCTGAAGCGAATGTTCAAAGTCAAAGGGCAATGGTCGAACGTCACGTGTTGATGGCACTTTGTTGCGTTTAACGCGCAGATCGACGAATGCAATAAGTATATAAAAAAGCACCAAAATGAAGAGTTCTGAAAACGAAAAGAATCACACCATCCTGGAATTAACTGTTCTAAAGTTCCAGTTTGGGCGCACTATCGCTCAGCTTAGGTTCTGCAGGCTGAGCAAACAGAAAGACCCAAAATCAATCCGATAATCTTCGGCAAAAATCGGTTCGCTCTCCATGTTGCAATGCCGTTTATTGTCGAGTCCTCCAATTTTCGCCTCGATTTCAGCAAATTAAGACATTGAAATGCATGTCCATTGACTTGCTTCGTCACACCCACTCATTGCTAAAATAGTGCGTAGAACTCCCGCGATCCCTGTGAACCCTTACGAATAAACCCGATTATTCGCACGCTGCAAAGCGAAAATGATATAATGGCACCCGACGTCACCACACCTTGTTTTTAGTCATCGCTAAATATAAGCTTATTATTATAGTAATCAA
Organism: Steinernema scapterisci; assembly: GCA_000757745.1. Taxonomy (NCBI): domain Eukaryota; kingdom Metazoa; phylum Nematoda; class Chromadorea; order Rhabditida; family Steinernematidae; genus Steinernema; species Steinernema scapterisci. The sequence goes on from KN167984.1 coordinate 75,033, forward strand.
ATAGGAACATTTATAGCTGCTTCACGTATGTATTTATGCAATTGTGTAGGCATAATAAATAAGGTTTGTTTACTGCAAACACCGAAAACCTGTATCGAGATAATATAATGCTTACAAGTATTTCTAGAAGTTCGCGGTTCCTTGAATGACGGTGACGGCTTCTCCCTTGATCGTTAGACGTCCATCCCTCGGTTGAACGAGGAATTGGGCCCCGCGGTTAGGGTAGCACTGGAAGGCTGAACAGGATATGTTAGCAATGTTAAAATTAGCGGTTCACATACCGTAGAGTTCTCTGCCTTCTTCGAAGTATTTCGACCATAAGTCTGCTAAAACGCACTGGGAAGACCCAGTCGCCGGATCTTCGTTGATGCCCACCCAAGGAGCGAAGTATCTTGAGACGTAGTCGTATGGCCGTCCGTTTTTGTCCGCGAATCCTTGAGCGATCGGGTCCTTTGGCTTGAAGCTCACGACGACGCCACGCACGAAGGTCCCTTCGGGGTGCGCTTTGAGCATCTCGTCTGGGCATCGAATAACATTCAGCAGCTCTTCTCTGTAAATACGGATTTGAGAAGAGGAACATCAAAAGGACTAACCTGGTTGTGTTCTCGTCGATGACGATGATGCACTTCTTCGAGTCCACGTTTTGCAGTGCTCCTTTGAACTTGGATTCGATTCCCAGCGACTTCACAATATCCGAAACAAATGCTGGTCCTTCAATCTGCAACAAATACAAGATTATCACCGAAGTTCTCGATTAGACTTACTTCTTCGAACTTCTCAGCAAAAGGGTTCTTTCCGTTGGGGAACTTGAGCGAACGCAGCTTGTAGAGAGGGAAATTCAGCTTGTACGACCCATCGTCGACCTTGTCGACGGTCAGCGTTCCCGATTTGGATTCGAAGGCGATGGACTTGTTGATATTGCCTGAAAGAACGAAATTTAGACAAAGCACGAAATGAACAACAAGCACTGCTTCAACGTCAGTAGCAGCAGCGTCAATCGGCACGGTCTTCGAAGCGCGACGACGTTAATACAAATGTGCGTCGCCGCCACCGCCAACTTCCGGCTGACTTCGAACGAAACACTACAGTAACCCATCTAGCGCCTTTGCAAGAAACCACGTTTCCTAGGGCAATCAGTTTATTCATTTAATTGCATTCGTATAACCGACAGAAGTTTAATCGTTTTGTAAATAGCTTCAGTTATAAAACGTCACTTTTATCATATTTTGTTGAATCAGGTTGACTGTCCTTAAGCTATAAACAAATCATTTTCTTAAATTAGAAATGACGCCAATGTTCTGAACACAAGACATTATAAAACCCAAAGTTGTTTGTTACTAACAACTACGTTCAGTGTTTCAATTACCCCTTACAAGAGGACGTGTTTCGGTGACTGAAGTCTAGACTCTTGACTGCCAATTAATACCGATGAACTTTGTTTGAAAATCTTCCCACGCGATATCTTTAGATTTTCTAAATCCTAAATGGTTTTGCAGGGTCGCATGCTAAACTAGGCGAGTTCTGATAAATCTCCACAGCCCACATCTAGTTGCGAACTGCGTGTGGGACATCGAATTTCCGCGCAAGCACATCGTCGGTGGTTCTCATAACGCTGATCTTAAAATAGTGCTCACGAAACCAAAAATAATTGTCCGAATTCACGTAGTCCACCTCCTTGCAAGAGATGTCATAATTGCTTCGTGCAGAATCCATTCATGACCATGTGGGTGCGCCCCTGGGTTCGTAGTCCTAGTGGCCTTTTGAAAATATTCTAAATTCGCGATCGTGAAAGACGGAAAAAACGAAAAGCAACAACGATTTTGCGCCTAATGAAGTTGAAAGGACCTACCGACTTCATGGAAGAGCACGTGAGCAGTGGCGAGGGTGGCGTGGCCACAAAGGTTGACCTCGTTCGTCGGTGTGAACCATCTCAGCGAGAACTTCGAAGCTGAATTGATGCAGTAAAAGGTTTATTCACAACTAGAAACTTACCGGTTTTAAAGTCATTCGTGTCTAAGGGGAACGGAACGGCCGTCTCCGACAGGTTGAATTCAGCTCCGATTCGTTGATATTCAGCATCGGAGCGTGGCTAAATAAGAAAATGATTCGAATTCCCAAAATCAAATAACAACTCACCTCCTCAAACAGGCAAACGGCAGCTTGATTCCCGCAGAATTTCTCGTTGGTGAAAGCGTCGACGATGAAGACCGGAGTTGGCATCGTTGCTTGATCGATATGATTGGCGATGATCACAGAGAGGTCACATACATTCAGGGAACATCGTCGTCATCTCCACGACCATTAATCATCAAAAACTTCGCTTGCTCCGCCCCGTTTATACAACCGAACCAAGCACCTGAAAGGGAAGGAATGCTAAAAAAAGCGCAATGGTTACGAGATCCATTCGAGATTGCCCCTGAGGGATAATTGCTCACTCAGAAGTGTGAACTGGTGTGCTTCTCTTCTTCTTCCCTTTCAACCTTCAACATGATTCCTCTGGTGAGTCCAAATACCGCCTCCGCTAGATTCTTGAACTTTGAAACTGGAAGGAGTAAAGCTTCCGGAGTGGACACTTGAGTCCATAATGTGACCGCTGGAGCGGAAAACAGAATTACCCGTCATAAGTGGATTTACGCGATTTCTGATCGCATAGGGCCGCCACGCAACCCAGGGAGGATTAATGAAAATTCCGCGTGGCGTGACTATTACGTGATGGATGTTTGAGTCCGCGCCATTGAGACCGTTTCCAGTTTTTGTAGGTCAAGGAATGAGATTTGACGGCAGCTGTTTCGTAAACAATTAGCTCGTTTTTAGATCTAAAATAACGTTGAAAAATTTGAGTGTTTCACCTGTAGGAACTTTGAGCTTTTATCAACATAAGGGCCTGAATTCATCGAAATAATTTGCTTTTGTTTTTGTTTGCGGCAATTTGCCTGACCGCGAAATGATTTACTCTGAATCTAAATATAGGTAGCAAAGATTGTTTTCTGTAAAGCGCAGTTGCCTGAGGCGATTCGGGCTTTAAATGTTGTGTCCGATTGCAACTAATTGGTTTGCCGCTTGCTGGGAAATATTGCTTGGCTGTGCGATGTCTAGAAATAGACCAGTCAAGTGTTTGAACGTTTTCAGCCCTCTTTTCACGTTTTTAAAAGATGTTTTCTTAGAAAGTTTTCCGAAATTATGCGTTTCAGTTTCAACAGATTTGTTCTGATATGCAGAGGTTCCGGGCCTCCCGTTTGAATTCCGATTTCTGAATTTTACATAATGGAAAGGTATGGCCTATTAAAGACTACACTTTTTCATAATTTGCAGCTCCATTGACCTTTCAAAGTGTCCCACGCGCTTGAATTGTCCTGCGATTCCACAAACTCATTCCTAGTCTTAGCAAAAACGGAAATTCCCGCGGAAGTCTGACATTCGCATTCGGTTATCTTTAATCTGCGTAGTGGGAAACTCAGTCTTTCCGCGTTTGTTCTTAAAAATACACCGCGGCTTTCTTTTTCAAATAGGTACATAATACTTAATTATGCGTTGCTTACCGCGCCTCCCTTTGAGCCATCAGTTTGAGGCCGGCGACCAGGAATGCGATTTTTGGTTCAGCAGAAAGTCGACTTCCGCACATGACTCGATTACTCACAATTGCTCGAAAGGGTGTTCTTCGTTCCGGACGTAAGCGTTTAAAGTTCGGCACTCGCGCGCGGTGAAATGTGAACTCTCAAAAGTCGGAATTAACGTGCGCTTTAATTCGATTGTGACCAATTCCGCGGATATGAACACGTTGCACGCGCTATAGTCCACGCAGACTCGAAGTCACGTTGCCCGTAATTACTTCAATTGAATTATTATTCCTTCAATCGAGTATTTGACCCGTCCACGCCGCTCATTTCGCACTTTCAGACGATGTCGGACAAAATGTCCTATTCCGAATTCAGCAATATGCCCACGGCAGAGGTGGAAACAGTGCCGTTCTACTTCTACGTGGTCGAAGGGACCCTGCTCTCCTGTACAAGTCTCTTTATGGTGTTCCTGATCTTGATCACCAGCAAGCTTCGGAGCCAAAAGGAATACCAGATCTTCATTTTGTGCGTCTTCTTCGATGCCATCTTTGGAGTGGCCTACATCTCAGCAGGAGTTCACCGGTTGCAGTTGATCAGCCATTACGAACGTAAGTGATACTGATCTTTATATTCAACTAATATTCGTGCTTCAGGAGTGCCTCTAGCGTCCCGGTGGCAGTGCATCAACTACCTCCACAACCACGTGTTCGTGTTCGTCACTCCGGGAGCTGGGATTCTGGCTTTGCTCACTTCTGTCGACCGATTCTTCTCCGTTTTTCTGCCACTGAAGTACATCAAGGTGCCTGCTGGTCGGTACTTCTTTATCCTCATCACGATCCTCATTGTGTCCACAGTGCCGACTACCGTTCTTTCCTATGTCTACAGCTACGCCAATGGACCACTGAAAGATGTGAGTTTGTCGCGTTTGTTTTTAATACCGTAATCCTTGCGTTTCGTGCAAAATGCATTTTGTGCAAAATCGTGCAATGAAGCAAGCCGTTTTCGTTAAAATGAAGATCTATCGCTCTATCGAGATAATTCGCTGTTTTCAGGTCAACGCGATGTGCCTCCTGGTTCAAGGCGTAACGCCAGACATGTTTCTCGCTCTCCGGGCCACCCGTATCCTGACCACAATCATCGCCGTCCTCCTCTACGTTCCTATCGCCATCCGCATGTATTACGTGATCAAACGCTCAGCGGCGTTCAACATCAAAGTCGGCCAGGCTTCGAAACTGCGACGAATGACACTCACCGTCAGCTTGATCACCCTCAGCCAGCTGGTTCTCTTCACGCTCCCAGACACGATTCTCTTCTTCAAGCCAGACATGCAGAGCATGGTGTTCTATGTAATGAATCTGAACAAAGGTAGACGTGGAAAATTATTGTTTTTGTAATTTTAAGGATATTCCAGGAATTCTGAATGTGATCATCTTTTTCGTGACGCAACGAGACCTTCGGAAAGCCCTGCTTCAGCGAATCAGCAGTCTACTAGGAAAGAAATTCCGAAACATCGTGGAAATCGAAGTCTCTTCAATCCAGAACGCTGATTCAAGTACGCGCAGAGACAGAAAAAACACTTCTGTCACACCGGTCCGATTTCTCAGATGATCTCAATTATGTTTACGTCTTGTTCTGATCTCAAATAGATGTTCTACGTCAAACTGTTTTAATCCTCAATTGACCACATTTACCTACCTGCAAAAAAGCGTTTTTCATCTTAAAATCGTAATCTCGGCGGCCTAAACTTGATTACCCTAATCAGGTAACAGCTAGGGAAAGCTTTCGCGGAAGGACGAGAGTTCACTGAGCAGACGTTATTACCGTTTTTCGGCGAGTTTAATTGAGACACAACTTTTTTGATTGCTCAGTGCGTAATGGGAGAGGTTAGTGGCGCACAATCCAGGAGTCTTCAGGGTCGTTTCTTAGAAGTCGGTGAATGTGTGCGTCAGGCGGGAAAGCTGTCAAAGAGCTTGCAAATGTTGCGATCACGAAGACGGAGTGATGATGTGTTGTTGCGTAATCTGAATAATTAATGGCGCCTGCACCAAAATCTGATCCACACACGTCTGGAGAGTGATTGATAACCTCTGGTCATCAGTGCGGTCATAACAAAAAGCTGGTTAAGAGCTGTTCGCACTTTTCCATGTTCCACAGTCACGTCCGCTTCTTCCAGGCTTATGGTGTAACCAACCTGTGCTTGTAAGACCCTCTGTTTTTTTTAATCTGTCTACGTGCCGATGGCCAACTCGGGACTCTTATTCATACTTATTATATGCGTTCTTAGCTCGTTCTCAGGTATCTTTTCATATACTTTTCCAATTGCATTTCCGTTAAATGAATCTTTTTAGGTGGGACCCGATTAACGAATGTGGTCGAAGTGGCCTGTAGGCGGAATCCCACGCTGGCCATGTGTGGGAAACATAAACAAGACGACGTGTTCACCGCCATTGTGGCAGAGGTGAACGATGAGAAACCCAAAAGAGTTGTGGAGGAGCCGCTGGGCGAGCAGGATCTGTATTGCCAGAGTTACAAGGCGACGTTTTACCGATTTTGTGATGGGGATGAAGAGCCCCCGGATAACATCAAGAAGCAGATAATCTCGTTTTGCCAGACTTATGACACGATTTGTGTCCTGAAGTTGAAGAGGGAGGATATTGCGAGGCCGGTGGAACAAAAACCTTCTGAGCAGCCAAAAGCCCTCGTATTGCAGGTAAATCAGTTGCTTATTTGTGGAGTATCCGTAGATAGCAGATGGGCTGCACTAACACGACGATTGGTCTTAAAATCTTGGGCTTTTGTTCTTTCCAAAGGACAATTTTGACGATATTGCTTCATCTTTGATTTCTCCCGATCTGGTTTTCCAAATGTCAGTTTCGAAACCTTCAGACTGATGGATCCGTCGTCAATTGTGCTAGTCCGCAGTGTCGATCCAACGCCGACTGCTGGAAAACATGTCGCTGCGCGAGAATCGATCTCCTGGCGCGCGAATTCTGTCACGGGCCGAAAAATAAAGGAAACGTCGAGTTCAAAGCTGTTTGTGACTTCTGGAAGTTCGAGTGCACTCCCCTTGCGAGGGGATTACCAGGTGAGTGAGCACGTCGGTCTTCACTTATCTGGAGTTCGGTCAGTTCCTAAATCGGCCACAACGGATGAGACGCATTCGCAGGATTCTTCCTTCCGCGATAAAAATCGCAAAATCCTGCAAGATCGAATCAATGTCCTCTTCAGTGCCCGCCGCACACACGACTCGCCGTTGCTGGAGAAGATCCTCAGCGATGATAAGGACAAACCAAAAGCCTTCCAAACAAAAAACTACCCTCTACTCCCGAGTGACAGTTCCTACGGAGCGGGCAACTTTGACGCCTTGACGGACACTGGCGGTGTTCTCCACAGAACTCGTTCAAGGTCGCCTTTCACAAAGCCAGGTGACTCCGTCGTCCCTCGGTCCCAGTCCACATTTTCTAATTACAGGTCTCTGGGAGGCTAACCCGGATAACCCGCATAACCGCGATCACGCCAACAAATGGTATTATCGGCCCCAGTCCGTCACGGCCGATTGGCTTTCCGGCCAAGTAACATGGGGCGGCCATTGGGCAGTTCCTGGAGTGGGCGTCGGAGGCACAGACGGGTTCAGTGCGGTACATTTCCCGACCGTGGGCACCTTCCTCAACATTGCTGATGACTACGATTAGAATACGCAGATTTCTTTTCGAAAATATATGCATCTCCAAATTCAAATTTTCACGCTGATTCGATTTGATACGCGGGCAATTTATCCTAAAGCGGCGAAGACAAATTGCTAGCCTCTTTTTTATCACTTGTCAGCACTTCTTCGCGCAGCGGCTGACCTTGACATCGGCGCAATAGTTCATGAAACTAAATGTTGCAAATTGCGGCTCTGCGGAGCTCGGAGGTTTAGAAACGCGTCTTCAGTGTTGGTGACATTGAAAATCGACAAGATTTGATACGGAATTCATGGATTCCAAAGTGCGAAAAGTGGTTTCAATCTCAAACGTCAGAAAACAGAGTTTAAAAATGAATTGATCAGAGTTGTTGAACGGGTTTGGGTTGCGCTTGCAGGTCTTCAAAACTGTCTTTGCATTCCACAGTCATGGGCTTCGCTGTAGCCAACTTGTAAGCCAAGTAGAAACCAAGATGTCAATGTTCAAGTGTCTTTTATTGTGTTGATTGGATTAGAAGCCAAAATAGGATTGTTTGGCGGTCGAGCAAGCACAAGGAACCCAGTTACTGTATCATTGAAGGTCCCTTCGAACGGTTGAGATATGTTTATTAGCAGTTTATTACATGTCTAAATGATGATGAGGGTAAACAAGACGGCGACCAACGCACCGAAAACGATAACGGCGATAATTATCCAAAGTAGCTGTGCGATCCCCTCACAGCAATACTGGTGGCACGCACTAGGCTTCTTCTGCATCTCCAGACGCTGTTTCTCCATCTTCACGGCGGCCTTGATCGCCTTCTTCATCTCCTTTGGGTTCGGTGGCGGAGGAGGCGCGCACATAAACATCGGTGGCATCGGAGGTGGCGGCATCTGCGCCGGGTACCACATTCCCATCGGAGGCGGCATCATCATTTCGGGCTCGTGGATCTGCATGGCACGCTGGTGGTAGTTGTAAGCGACGAGAGGGCCGCACGATCCGGTGGTGTCTGCATCTCCACAGAGAGACTGAGCTCCTCCGCCAAGCCGGGAATCGGGTCTGAAATTGAGACACATCAAGATGGAACTGGTTTCATGACAATATCGCATTATCTGCAACAACAATACGCGGAGAAACGATATCTCCCGAGTTTGACCCCGTAAGAGATTAGCGCCGTCAGCTGCGCGGTTTGAGTGACTTGTACAGTCTTTATTAACGCTCGTGATTTGGAACCGCCGGCGACAGCCTAATTACAAATTTGACCGTAAAGTAGTGTTCAGTAGTGTTCGCAAAACGCAAAGTCCAAATTCTG
>KN167984.1:83659-155457 GCA_000757745.1 Steinernema scapterisci
ACCGCCATCGCTGAATGCCATTTCTGCTGAAAAAGTCAAGATACAGTACTCGTCGCACTCCAGAAAAGCCAAAAAATGGTGAGAGACCATCGAAAATAACGTACAGCTGACCGTCTGCGACCCTTTAAGCGTCATCAACCCTTCGAGAGGCACGCCGACGGGTAAAACACAAAATAAACAAGGAAAAAACGCTTTACCGGTTGAGTGAGTGTAGCCGGAGCCACTTGGGGATGATTCGGCTGCTCGATGGGGGACGACATCGGATCAAAGACTCAACAGAAATTGGCGGCTTTCACGGACGTGTAAGGAAGGTGCACACAAAATTAGTAGAATAAATTGAAATGGTGTCATGTGGGTCCGGTCTCCCCGATGCGCTCTCGCCACACCTACTACGAACTCGCGCGCGCGCACGACCTTGGCATTATAACGGACAGGCCGTCATTGCTATTGGCATCTAAATTGAATAAGAACGTCCTATAAGGAGAACCATCTTTCTCGTTTCAGGCATCTGACCATAATGTGACGATTACAATTGTGCATTCACAAGATAAGCTACGCGCAAAACGTAAAAATTCTTCAAAACAACGCTTGATGGAATGTTGGAAGTTTGGAAAAACTCACCTGTGACCTTCCGGCGGACACAAACGGCAGATAGTGTCGCACAGTATCATTAGAATCATAATAAGACATCGTGGCGCAGAGAACGTATAACGAGAAAAAGGGCCGCTTGGCTCGGTTAGAGCTTGTGGGAGAGAGGTCAGGACAGCTCTTATTGTTAGCTCTGGGTCATTCAAGGCGGCCGTTCCCATTTGTGGAGATGGAAGCAAACATATTCGAGGAGCGGCACAAATGAAGAGGAACACCGGGTCACATCGAAGCGCTAATTCGGCAAGCGCTTAATATGAATCCATCGCTGGTCTAAAAACTAATTAATTACACATGAATGGGTTTTTGGGACATATTACATTTTGGTCTTCTGGTGGCTGTTGAAGTTTGAGATTGTAGGGCTGGTGGATTAGGCTGTGGATTAGGCAAATGATAACCAGATTTGTTTCTGCCCATTAACTGCTACAGTATGCATCATCTCTGCACTTGCGAATATTTAAAACGGCGTCAAATTTTCGTGAAGAATGAAAAAAGTCATAAAACTTTATAGGCGAACAGGGAAAAACGTTTTCGAAAGTGAAGAGTGATTGAAGTAAGGTTGGTTGGAAGTTCCAAACTCATAACATTGATGGATTCACCGCGATGGAAGACTGAGGTCCATGATCGAATCCCATCTCAAACAAAACTCAGAACTCATAGGGCAAGGAGATGATATCGACTGGAGGAGGGAGCGGCCACTTCATGGTTTTGTCCTCTATCGAATCATGACATCGTTCAAAGCCTTGCATTTGCCATCAGTGTTACGACCTGGTTTTTGAACTGACCAGAAGACCAATGTTGGTTTATATCTGTCAGAACATTGCAGAACGCATGTTCAAAGCGAGCTGATCTCTGACTCCTCTCCGGTCTCGAAATACTCAAAACACCCCTGGAAATCGTCAACAACATCACCGGCGTCACTATCCGCTGGAGTCCCCCGTGGTTCCCGCAACGCGTTGCCTGCACACTGTTTTCAGCTGTCCTCAGCTGGCGCCGAGTGCTTGTTTGTGTCTGTTCCCTCCGTGTTCCTCTCACGTGCTCGACGAAGACTGTCACGTTTCCTTATGGTGGACAGTGACTTGGACATGTTCTTGGATCGCACCGTGGACCGAGTCGCCAACTTCACCCTGGAGTCCGACAGCTACCCCGAATCGCCCGACATACAGCGCACGAAATACAAGCGCCGACGAAAGATGGTGAAGAAGCAACGCAGCCAAACCCAAGCAGGCAGTGGTCACTACAGACGGCCTGAGGAGGACGCTGGAATGATGGATGTCGACGTTGAGACGAACGACGGTAAGCGGCGGTGCTTGCTTATCGGTATCTCTATTTCGGTCTTTTCAGAGCATGATGGCGCGTCGGGCAGCAACATGGACTGGGAGAAAGACATCGCGCTTGAAAGCGAGCTCTCGGAAGCTTCCGATTGCACAGATTTCTCCGATGCTGACGACGAACAGTCCGATGACGAACCTGACGGAATGACAAAGCGCCCGGAGACGACGTTCGAGCGGAGGACGGGTACGTCTTTGTGCGGCCTGTCGCTTGGAGGAGCGACACCAAGGACGGTTCTGCGCCGCCTGGAGCGCTTTATTCGCGATGAAACCCAGCTGGAGATCGAGATTCCGTATCTGGCGAAGTCCCACGAGGTAGGTGTTAATATACACTTTTCTGGGAAGTCCAGCGGTCATTCAGATTATTGAAACGAAGTGTTATTTTGCTTTTGAAGTGTCTTTAGCAATCTGCCATATCCATTTTTCTTGGATCTCTCAAACGTGCAAAATTGAATGTTTATCTGCTTTGCGGTTCAGGATTCGCGAACATCATTTATTGCAAAATGTTTCATTGATCACAGCTGCTAGGCAGAACTGACCTTTTCGCTTAAAAAAACAGAGGATTGCAGCTGTCTACAACAGTTCGATCTGTGATGACGCGCGTTTCGATTTTTTGAGTTATGACAGCGGGAAGCTGGCGTGTACGCGACTTTGAATGTAACACCACTTTTGCAGGAGTCTGTTTTTGCGAGTTCTGCTCTTGTTTTGGAAGCAGCGGTTCAACATTGCTTTCAGGTCTTCTCAAACTTCTGTAAATTTCGGGAAACAACCAAAAAGTCAAAATTGTGTGTCTAAATGCCATTTTTTCATCCCTCCAGACACCCATGAGAGAAATACATAAGACTCCTTTCGGAATCGTGATAATGGGTCTGATATCGAGGCCTTATTAATGTGTTTTCTCCCCAGTTGCGATTTTCGGCAACATCGTCATTATACATTTGGAATTCTGTTTTGAAGAAATGTTAGGTCCTTAGGGGATTGAAAGTTGACTCCTTGTGTAACAGCCACCTCAGTTTGTTTGCGGTTTTGAATTTGTAAAAACGGTTGTAAAGTATCGATCTCCTTTGCACTGCATCTCCCTGATTGCGATCCTATTCTATGACCATTCATTTCAGCTTCGTCGTCTGATCCAACACTTCGGCTTGGAGAAAAGCCACCGCCAACGCGGCACCATCATTCTTCGCAAAGTAAAGTGAACTCCGTCCGATGTGATATATTCCTTGTTCATTAACTAATGATCAAAACCCGTGTAAGTATTTTGAAAAATAAAATTTGTTTATTACAAGGTTTAAAACATGATGTGTATTAGAACGATGTAAATCTATGCAAATTATATTAGAAACGATCGAAACGAGCGAGAGCGTAATATTCGTCTAAGCGTGGGCTTTGCAGTATGGAGCGCCGTTCTTTGCATAGAAGCTTTCGCCTTCAAGGTTCACTTGACAAGTCTGAAACAAGTGCGTTTCTGGTGAGTTCGGTTCAAATGGTCCGTTTAGCTTACGGTGCAATTGAAGCAGTTCGAGTGGAAAGCGGATCCGAGGGCCTCGACCCAGCGATCTCCAGCTTCGATGGGGAACTTGCATGAGACACACTTGGTCGTGAACAACGTGTTCCAATCTATAAGGGATTAATGAACACGACGGATTAGGACTGAAGCCTACGCACCTTCTTCGCAGTATGGCTGACCTTGTTCCAAGTAGAAGGCCGAATTCCCAAAAGGCTTATGGCAATGTGCGCACACGAAACAGTGTGGGTGCCACTGCTTCTGGAGGGCATTCAGGCAGTCCTAAAGATTATCAATTGGCAGAAAATTCGCTTTTTGCAATTTGGATTAAACGACAAGGAAACGGACTTACAGCAGTAATTGGTTTCCTGCACTTGCTGCACTGAGGAGCGATGAGCCTCTCGAAGCACTGCTCGCAGTACTTCTTGCCCTTCTCCTCGACGAAGCCAACATCCAACAGCTTTCGGCCACAAGACGCATTCGCGCATGTGAAGTGCTCAGGGCACCAGGTGAGCCCGGTGGCCAGAACAAACGCTCCGCGGATCTGCTGTTTACAGTGCTCACAGTAAGGGATGCGGCTGACGTTGTTCATGAGTTGGCCTTTGCCGCGGGTTCCGTCCGCCGTGTGCTGGGGCTGCTGTTGGAGCTGCTGCGGCTGAGGAGGCTCGTTGTAGTGGTTGTGGTTGTTATTATTGGCTTGCTGATGATGACTCTCGAAGTGGTGATGAGTTTCGTTCCGAGCGTAGTTGTTGTTTCCTAAAACGGTCACTTGTAATTAAGTTTGCTTCAAAACCTAATCTGACAAAAGTGAAAATAGAACGATTTACGCTGGGACAAGAAAGGGCGAGGAGAAGTGTACGAGGAAGAGCAGGAGTCAGTTCAAGGGATACGGTAGTTTAACTGCATGCGGAAAGACATGAACGGAAATAGACAAACCAGTGTACTCCTCAGACTGACTGAGCGCTCGAACTATATTTTTGGATGCCCTACTGTATTGAGGGTCTACAGTAGAAGCGCTCACAGATGGAGTGGCAGTGCGTGAATCTCTCAATTCCTGGTCTTCTTTCTCTCTGAGAATATCTTGAAATTGGAATTTTCGGTTTGAAGTTACCTCAAGCGGTTTGCGATAAGCGGAGTTTCCAAGTATTTACTGCTAAAATCCGAATCCAGACCCTTCAAGAACAGGATAGCGTCGTCAAGAAGCGCCGAAAGCTGCTGTTGCTGACTTTGAAGCGTCTTCTGATGCCGTTCGATAGACTCGATCGCCATTCTACGGTCCTCCTCGCTGATCATAGGACTGTCGTCGTTTTCTTCGGGTATTGTGACCGTGTTGGCAACAAAAGAAGCTTCGGATAAATCGAATTTTGCTTCCGACCGATGACAGCTGCTTGCAGACGAGCCCACTGTGTCACACTCGTTAAGCTCCTCATACGGAGACTCCGGCTTATCCTCAGTTGTTTCCGGGATTTCCGACATTTCTGTGTCTCGATCGAAGTCTGTATCCAAATCCGCATCATCAAGAACACCCACAGCATCCGAAACGTCGCCGGCCAGTTCTTGGAGCCTCTGCTTCTCGAGTTCTTGTGCCAACTCCCTCTCTCTTCGGGCCAGTTCCACTTCCTCTCGCATCCAGCGCTCCTGTTCCGCTTCTGAATCCGAGTCCCACTGGTCGGCCGTAGTCTCATCGTCCGATTTTCGACCTTCCGCCACTTCCTTCCTTATCGACAAGCTGGCTTCATCATCGCTTCGTTTGACAGACGAATTCTCAGTTATGATGTCTCTTTCTTCGACAATCTCGGAAATATTTGCCCATCTGGCAGGAATACTTTCCCCACTCCGCTCTCGGTAATGAGCAATCTCAAACTCGTCCTCATGGTCTTCTTGACTTCCCGAGGGGTGGACGTTGTCATACATGGAAGTTACCGTGATAGGTTCAAAGACATTGGGGGGAAGCACTTTTAGAACCACCGGTTCCTTGTCTTGAATGTGAGTCGGGGCTGGCGGAAGAGGATCGGGCTTCTTGGTCTCTCCTCGCAAAAGATATCTTTTTGGAGACGGAGGACCCCTATCCCGATTGTCTTCTTGCCTCACCAGCTCCTGTAGGGAAATCCACTTGTCAGCCACTTTTGTCTCGGGCGCGATGTTCCAATAGCGATTTGACTTCTTTTCTGCTGGCGCTTTTGGGGGCCAGCAGACCGTCTTTGGAGACTTGGAAAGACGTGGTGAGGTGACTTTGCGAATGTCGGGAGGTAGTGGAGAACGACGGACGATTGATACATCTAGACAGGACCCAGGTGGACGAGGACATGGACGAGGAGGGACAGAGGAGAAGCGACAGACTCAACTTACCGACTCCCAGGTTGCTGTTAGGGGTCAGATGTGCCGGGCTCGACTCGTAGTGATTGTTCGTGGTGGTTCGCGTTTCGCGGAATTGCTGGCCATACGTGGTCTGTGAAGGCGGCACCCCGCGCTTGTTCGGACTGATTGGACTTTGCGTGCTCCACGGAGTCGGACTGACCGACTTCAGCGACACTGGCTGCCGGGTCATCACGTCAGGTTGATAGAAAGCCTTGACGGGTTCCACTGTGCGAATCGGCTGGGCCGCGGTGGGCGGCGTTCGTCTGCAATTGACGCGATGAAACTCTCGAGGATGAGCGTGATACTTACACAGCCTTCTCGGGATCCATGCTAGGGCCACGCCCTTTGAGCTGGCGTCCATGAATGTCGCAGTAGAACTTGTCGTTTAGGAAGTGGTGACCCTGGTTCTTGAGCGAAGATCCGCAAGTTGCGCAGGTGAAGCAGTCGGCGTGAAGGTCGTGGTTGAAGGCTCGGCACATTACTCCACTAAATGAATTCCCGGTTGATCATCGTTCTTTCTTTAGTTTTGCTGCTGTCACATGTGAGTTTCTGGTACATCATAACAGACTGTAATCTAATATTCATTCATTTTAGGTTCACGGAATGTATCTGCTGAGAGGCGGACAGCGCTTGGCGAAACGTCTGTCTCCGGAAGAAGAAGACATTGCAGACGCGATCGCACAAATCGAAGACGAAGGGTATCCGTTCGATCGGTAGGTATTCCCGACATCTTGCAAAATACAATTTCCTCTTTTCCAAAAAACCGCTAAATCAGCTTTTCTCGCCCACACCTGCGTCATAAGGGTGTCGCAAAACTCAGAAAATCCGAACTAAGTCTGCCGGCTTATTTTATTGCAGATTGGAATTCCACTAAACCTCAGTTTTTGCAAACAAAAGCGGATTTCCATTTGCTAGATTCTTTCACTCTACTATTATCCGCTCATTTTATAGCGACACTCTCGAAAGAGATTAACTTTGCAGCGTATCCCGTTACCCCTCCCGCATTTTCATAACTCTTTACTCAATGCCTAGCCGTCCTAGACGACTCTCGTCTCACCACCGGCCTTTTCTACGTACAGGACACACCGCAATCTTGGGATAACGTGTGACCGTACTCTACATCAAATATTATCTCGTCCGTGCTTTGTAGTCGGCTCCAATGTCCAAATAAAAAACCGTTAACTTACAGAATATTGCGGCCGCAGAGGAAACACTGCGGTAGGCCTTGGGGATTCGGCTGGTTCCTTAGGGGATCAACGTCTAAAATTGCTTCTTGCTCTAAAAACAAGACAACATATAAGTCAATTTGCGTACCATTGTTAATGCGTGGTGAGTAGCGAGACACCCCTGGGGTCGTGTTGCGTTCGCTGCGTTGCGAGTGCTGCTCGTTCTCGCGGATGAGACGAAGGGTCTCCGAGCGGAGATAAGCGGGTTCTTCCTTCTGTTTTGCCAGATTGGGACTGAAAGAATAATAATAACGAAGTTAATAGCGGAAATCTCGCTGGAGAGCGGCTTAGACAAAACTGTCACCGGCTGACGCCCACAAAGACGACAGTTGCAAGGTGGAGAGGGAAAGGGCGCGACGGCTTAAGCGAAACTGAGTGCTGGCGGGATTGCGACAATCTCGCGCACGCACAGCTACGCTAGCTAGCTAACGAAACGGGGGCCACTCAACCCACTTACTCAGTTCCGAAAAGACCACCCGTCTGCTGCAAGTACTGTTCAGCGGCGTTCTGCGCGCTGTAAAGATTGATCGGCGTGTTGTACTGCTGCTGGTTGCCCGCTTGAACCTCGGGATTGAAGGGCTTCGCGCTGCTGTTGAATCCGCGGATCGGCGCTTCTTCCTGAAAATATAAGCAATCATATCTTTGGCAAACAAACAACGAGTTCTTTGATGAACTTGCGGAGGAAGCTGCTGAAAGTTCCGGATGATTACCTTTCTGTGCTCCAGGGAGACCTTGATGGGATGCGAGACCGGGGGCGGAGGAGGGTTCGTGTTGGGAGGACCCATGTTGTGGACAGAGTGTTGGAATCGGTTCATTTCGGTGTTCTCGCTGAGCTGGGGCTTCCAGAGTCGAGTTGATCCGCCGTTCCTAAAATAGCAAAATGACAAATGAAGCGACAAAATGGAATGAAGCGGCTGAATAATTTCCCAATGAATCAGAGGCTCTCAAAAATGTGGCTGCAGGGCACTCACGAGTTCATCGCTGAATGGAAGTGCATGTTGCTGGCGACATATGATCAATAGGGGACTCTGCAGAGAATGCTGACTGATAAGGCGAGAAGTGATAATTTATAAAATAAAAGCTCAAGGATTGGAACCGAGAGAGAGGACGCGAGGTGGTGGTTGGAACCACGCAAAACCTAGCACATACCGATCAGTTAAAAATACACTTCAAAGCTGTCCAACAAAATGTAAAAAATTTGACGGTCGCCTACGCAATTAAGAAGCGGTGATAAGCGAAAAATGGAGGGTTGAAGCGAGATAAAGCAGCACGCGGACGCCCTTCTCTCGCCTTTACAGCCACGAAGTTTTTACAGGCTGAACAAAAACAGCGGATGAGTAATGTTGCAATTGTTATGGAGCAGAGCGCGGGCCGCCGGGCGGAATGGTTTCGCTATTGTTCCACCCGCGGTTTAACAGTTTAGTTAAACACAGAAAAGGTCAGATTGAATTCGATAAAGAGTTGATCACGTAGAAGCTCTAAACGAGCGTGAATTGACAAGCAAAATCGTTTTCAAAACATGTCGCAACGTGAAA
Source organism: Steinernema scapterisci (assembly GCA_000757745.1). Lineage (NCBI taxonomy): Eukaryota > Metazoa > Nematoda > Chromadorea > Rhabditida > Steinernematidae > Steinernema > Steinernema scapterisci. Next base: position 92,259 of record KN167984.1, read on the forward strand.
CCCTCAAAGCAGGAAATAGGAAACTACAGTAAGCAAAGCAGCGGGCGTAACACATGCAGATGCTGGGCTAATTCGGCACAATAAAGAAACATAATGCATTAACGCCGGCATTGATCAAATCAATTCATATCATCAGCCTCCTAACGGCGGAACACGAGACAATCAATCTGAGTCAACATTTGCTTCGGGCAAAAACCAAGCGTCTTTGCCGCTGGCGGCGGCGACGACGGCAGCGTCGCCAGCGCGCTCGCTAATATGCAAATTCCAGAGAGACCCACTTACCATGGTTTCGGACAGCTGTTCATCCGCACCGTCGCCATCTCCGCTCACTCGCGCGTGCACAAGAACTTCTTCGCGCGGTCGAGACAACTGATTTGCCGAATCCATTCTCGAGTTTATCAAATAATTCGATCAAATTTTATAAAATTGTGTCATCTCAGCGCGTAGGTGGTCGATGAGGCGCTGTACCGCACAATTTGGGGCGTCATCCCGCGCCGAAGACACGAAGATGGATCGCCGCTTGCAGCGCCGCCGCGTGCGGTGGACCATTCGCGATCGCAACTTTATCGCCAATCACGCATTTCAACTTTGAATCCGCGTTCGAACGAACGGGCATAGAATTCGGGGCGAAAAGGCGCTGACAAAGAAGACACCTACCTGAGCACGATGATCTCGATTCTGTGTTTCGAAGAGTCCAACGCGTTCACTGCTGTTTGGTAGTCCGGATTCTGGTATCCTTGGATCTCCTCGATCACGTCCCCGTTCTGCAATCCGGCGCGGTCGGCCAAACTCGAGCCGATTATCTGAAACAGCGGTAATTAAGAGATTTAACTGCGCTTTTGCGATTATCATAAACGACGCTTTTAAAGATGACGATGATCTGTGACACGTTTATAACTTCCAGATTGCCATCAGCTGTTAACGAGTGACCCTCTAAAATCTTGCAGAGGAAGCGGTGGAGAAGAACATTTTTACGAGTGTAGGAAACGTCGAAAAGAAACCTAATCCTGCAGAATTCGGAAGGAAATGCTGCAAGCGGAGTGTAAAGCGTAATTGGGAAGATTCTTCTCCCATTGTTTGCTCTTATCGCAATAATCCGGAGGTGCAACACAATTCATATCGGGAACGATCTATTTGTGTTGTCCGTCTAAGATTTGCAGCTTTACACTTGTTTCCTACGCACTCAATCCTTGATCAACCGCAATAATCCATTATTCTCCCAACAACACCAATACAAAGAATGTCCAACTGCTGGAAATGAATCCAGACAAGCTCTCCTTAAAATGCGCCCGAGACTATCTGGTCAAATCATCGGCCAATAGTATAAATAAGTGTTTCCGCTTAATTTTTTGTTTCCGAATTTACGACTTACGTTATTGATAATCGACGGCGGCTGGATCGAAAGTCCCCAAGGCGTCGCGAGGTCGCCCCGGGACATGCGTACTGTGACCACTTCGGAAGTCATAACTTCTCCAATCGCGATGGCGTTCGGCTGTCACAAACGAGTGCCTCTGCGGCTCAATACACCTGAAACGCTATTAAGTAGCCGTAGTACAAAATGAACCCCGCGGCGACTGCGATATTTGAAAGTGCCCTTAGGCCCACAGAGGCCCAAGGAGAGTAGGAGGAGATGGGCTGTGTCCGAAGGGAAAGCTACCTCTCTCCCCCGGCCTCATCTCTCTCCCTCGACTTTACACACAGATACACACATCACACATACATATTTCGCACACCGACCAGCAGCATGTAGAACCAACCGAGCAGACGATCGAATGGCCGAAAGCCGTCAAGCTAAAGAGGCCGATCACTGTTTCATCGTGCCTTTTGAAAAACGGACGCTGTTTTTGTGACAATACGCGATCGGCAGATAAGAGAGAGAGCAGAAGAAGGGCGACGGGGCCAACGGGGAACGGGTGGACGAGTGTTCGCTTGATCCGGACACTTAGTCATAATGGATCTATTAATAATGTCTAATACTAAACAGAAGTCGACGACCACTTCCGTCTTCTTATCTTAATCAGTAAACAGAAACCGAAAAAACGAACAAAAAATCCAACTGTGAGAAAGAGAGATTTGATTCAGGAACATCAAAGTTCGCTAGCTGTCAAAAAATTTCAAGCTGGCGCTTTTACGAATAGTCTCAGTACTCCGTGCTACATACTTCTGAAGCCGAAAAGGGCAAAATCTTGTCAAAAACCACTCTGACATTGGAGATGAAGGACCATAGTATAGAGTAGTGCAAAAAGCAAAACTGAACAAGGAGAACAATCGTAAGCGGCAATAATGACGTGGGATTAATCGCCCTTTTTTGCTGTTCAGCGATTCACAAAACTAGTCGGACAGTTCAATTTTAATCCACGGAACCGCCGTTCCCCATCCACATTTACTGTCTACCTTAACATAGCCGTGAATCAACTAATAACTGCCCCCCGAGAACCAAGCCGAAGTCAACAAGACCTTAGAATACGCATATTCCCGAACGAAGTTAACGACGTGTAACCAAGGCGGAACCATACAAACACAGATTCTCGCGCCCAAGCAAACAATTATTCAGCTCGTCAAGGTTTTATTAAAAAATTTTCGCTCGCGAAGGCAAGGAGGTCGATTTGCGAAGGAGGAAACTACAACGAAACCGTTGTATTAAGGCACATAATACTATCAGAAGGACAACCACGTATACAGCCAACTGCTTGTAGCGTGACGGTAGCCAAATGAGGGAGGATTCCACGCTCATCGACTTCCCGTCTTCCGCCACGAAGATCTTCAGCACGCCGAATCCCATGTGGGGAACGCCCATCCGGTAGCTGCAAGTCGGGAACTGAAGCTCTATTCTTGGATCTTTGGCTGACGCCCGAAAACGGACGGGTCTGTCGAGATCTTTCGCGCCGATTCTCTCGAAATGAGTATCACCTCTCACGCGGCGACTGTAGATTTCAGCCTGACATTGTTTATGATCATTTGGCACATTCTGAGGAATCTTACAATGTGGTCGTGAGCACTTAAGATGAGATCGGCGTTGAGATCGTAAACTAACTGAAATAAAGCTCATTTTAATACACAAATAGAGAAAGTACAAGCGGCTTACGTTTTGTGTCCGAGTGTTCCATGATCGCATGACTGGAACGTGGCTTAAAACTACCCGTAGATGTGAGGATTCGGCAGACGGCGTCAAGTTTGTCGCTTGGTTATTCATAATGTTTAACTGCGGCAAAGATACCATATAACCCAATACACTACAACTGCACATTCTTACCTCCGTGAACAACACTTTCCCCAATCCGATCGATGATAAATTGAGGTGATTTCTGAAGCTTCTTCTGAATCTTCTCACTAGACCCGCATCGACTGGCTCGTATTCTCCGCCGACATCATTGTCACCAGGTAAATAAATAGTCTGAAATACAATCGACTAGATTCATTCACTCAACTGTCATGAGTTCAGCAACTCCGATGAAGCTAATTTACATTATTATATTTAGAACAGCAACACACCTGTACATCTTCAGGCATCCAAAAAATGCTTTCAAATCTCGCCATTGTTGCCACCCATTCATCATCGCTCATCTTGACGCCTTCATCCATTAGATCGCCCATAAAAATGACAATGTCTGGATTGACGACGTCCATAGCTAGATGGAAAGATCTTCGAAGGTACCTAAAAATATATCAGTGAAAAAAAAAATCGAAAGCTCGGTATAACCTGTCGGAATCCCACCGCGCTAGGGGTCCGATCCATTTGTTTTCGTCCTGGTATCCAATCAGCTGGGGATCGGAGACGATCAGCATCATTGCAGCTCCATGTTCTGGAGGCGGGACGTCCCAAGAAAGAGAGCTCGCCAAAAGGGCGAACAGATCATTCCAGAGGACGGTAACCGCGAGTAGAGAGCAGATAAAACTGTTTCCGCGCCTTTGAGCAAACTGCGTCAGGCGCATCGTCTTCCATAGGGCCAGGCGAGTCGCAGTACAGCTGACTCGCAGTGGAGGGTAAGAACGAAAGAAGACGACTGAGACACGAAAATATGTATAAAAGACTTGCGGAGACACGAATATAGCGATCGATCGCGTGCACACTCAGGCGCTTGCGCTTCGAGGATAAAAAGCGCGTTGGACTTCAGTGTTTTCTGGAAACGATTTGGATGTTTTCAGATCGAGAGGCCTCGTCGTTTACAGCACTAAGCAGATATGAGCAACGCGTGTCACCCCAACGAAAACACCGATCGCCAGCGCCCTGCGCAGCCGTTCGCCCACGCTTGTTCGCGACTTTCCGGCTTCCTTTTCCCATCCAAATTATGGAAATTTGAGCTAAGCGCCAGAGACTCCGACGTGCTACCAGACTGGACAAAAAATGTGACGAGCACACGCGCGCTCGCAGTTTGAGAGAGGCAAACAAAACAATAGATCTGGCTTCAGTTGGTTGGCGACACGCATCCAAACAACAGAAAGCATTAATAATGTATAGCATAGGCGTAAACTCGTTCTGGATGCCTAAATCCGTACGAAAGGCGATCGCCGCTCGCTCAATACAAAAGCTGCCGCTGACTCAAAGCCGAGGAGGCACACAGTCACCGACCAGGAAGGTCAACATAGCCGAGAGCCATACGGCGAGCAGAGCGCCGAGTACCGCGGCTCACTTTATAATATGTAAACCGAAGAACCCGGCGTTGAGTTGAATACACGACGACATTCGTCGGTCATCGGTGGAGCGAGAATGGTTTCCGTTTCAAGAAAACGAAAGAAAGCATTTGCTGTAATCATATAGTTTGCATTTCGCTGAATTAGTGGGAAAGAAGGCTGTTGTCTGTCAGTTCAGAAGGACGACGATGAAGCCCTAATTTGCAATAATTAAATACGACAATGCTGCTCAGAAGCCGTAATTTTCTGCCTACGATCTATTTCTGAATAGCGCTTGTTGCGACGGAAGAACGTGTGATTGAAGCATTCGGGCCCCAAACCAACGAAACCATCTCCTAAAACGTTATCAGTTATCGAACGATACCCCTATTTTATAGTGCACATTCCGCTTATCTCAGGGGCTACCCGTATCTTGTGAAGAGACAATGGGGAACGGTGGTCATATATAATGAATCCGAAAAGGAAATGTCGAAAGTTTCTGAAACCATCTGAGAACTATCTGAAACAGCACTGCCTAAATTGGAGAGTCCGGGCCACAATTTCCCTCTCTTACGAGCGTCCCCTTTTATCCCCTTGTAATCCTTCTTTCTGCGACCAAATCAATCTCAAATAATTCTGCATAAATAGTATAAAGAATGTATCATGATCACAATTTCAAAGAAGATTGCACAAGTTCGATTTTGCGGTGTTCGGATGATTTGTATGGTTCATCACCGAATTCGTTGAGCGGTCCTTTTCGATCAAGGAAACTCGGCTTTTCGAGCGCTCCATCTTTGTAAACGTCTTCGAGGATTTCGCAGACGCTGCGGGCTTCGTAGTTGACGAAGCGGTCTGAGCAGGAAGACCCACACTTTTGGAGTCAGCGCTCACATTGCCTTAATGACGAATTTATGAAAGGAATTATGGAGGATGAAATTACTCGTAACGCTGGAAACACTTTGAGTCCGAGTTGATCGCCTGCGCTCGGCGGCAACCGAGAACGGAACTCCAGCGGGAGTGTTATGCAAACATAGTATGGGCAACTGAGCGCAGCCGGAGAGAAGAGCCAGGATTCGAGTACCGTCGAAGGAGGACAACAATCGCTTGATGGGGCGATGGGCGTTAAACGAGGACAACAGCACGCCGTTCTCCGTGCTCCAAGCTTCGATCCAGCCTGATTCGTCGGCTGAAAATGAGCACAGTTAACAACAACTGTAAAGTGCTTCCGTTAGCCTCACCTGACAAAGCGAGAGAAGCGTCCGAGGAGATGCAGACAGCCACCAACGGCGCTTTCGTTTTCAAATTTTGCTTGATGTCTCCGGTCGCCACATTCCAGGTGATCAGCTGAGCGTCTTTGCCTCCGCTAACTACAAGACGCTCATCGTCGGCGATCGCACAGCAGGTTACAGCGCCCTCGTGTCCCACTAGCACCTTAAAAGCAATTTAATGTCGTGGAGCTCTTAAATGATCATCCTACCTGAGTTAAAAATCCATTGTCGATTTGCCATATTTTCAGAGACTGGTCGGCAGATCCAGTAACAATCAGAGTCCCTGCGCTGGTAGCACAGTAGCACAGAATTTCTTCGCTGTGATACAGTTTGGTCCTCACGGTGAGGGTCTCGTCCGCTATCGTCCATATTTTCAACCTGCAAAAGCATCGTTTTCGCAAAGTTCAAAGTACTCAAACTCACTCTTTCGGGCTTTGAGCGCATTGCGCTACGAGATCCTTGTTGTTCGGGAAGATCATAATGGGAGCTCGAATACTGTTGGCGGTGATGAAGCTGTCGCTTTCGATTCCGTCGTCCGGAGCGTCCATCGTCCACACATGGAGGATATCTCCAGCATCGCACGATCCGACGCGGGTGCCATCGGAGTTGCAGCAAATCGAACGGATTTCTTGGTTATGGACCTGGAAAATATGAGATGAAACATGTCGGCTACTTCATGCAGAAACTCACATTTATGTTTTTGTACAAGAATCCCTTTGCAAATTCCCAGATTGAAATCAGTCCGGCCGCGTTCCCGCCGAGCAGGAATACGCAGTCGGGAGTGAAGGCGAGGGTGGTTACGGGAACTCCCTTCGTTTGCACGACCTGAAACAAGATGGTCAGATTATTGTTTTGTTTCTTTTGTAAAGCTTCAAAAGATGTGCTCAATTTTGCCACTAAGACCAAAGTACCTTTTCTTTTAGTTTATGATTTTCAAACTTCTTACCGTCCACAAACACTGACACACGTCGAGATCCCAAGCAGCGGCAACTCCCGTCTTAGTTCCACAAGCCGCACTCCTCTCGTCGTAACCCATTCCGACACTGGTCACAACTCCGTCTTCGATCGAGTTCGCGTGAACCGGCGTCTTGTGATCGACATGCGGATTCACATTCCACACCTGAATCCTGTCTCCACAGATGGAAATCGCGAAGAAGTTGTCCGCGGTGATCTTGATCGACGTCACCGGCACTCCCCTCTGGCAGTCCAAGACATCCAGAAGCTGTCCGTTGTGGATGTCAAAGCAGTAGATTTTCGAGAGAGCCGCCGCAAAAAGCTGGCAATCGTCTTCGGACGCCACCATTGCGTTGATTTTATTCTCGTGTCCCGAGAGCTCGTGCAGTTCCTGGGCCGAAATTGTGCTGAACACCCGAAGGGTCTCGTCCTCGCAAGCGACCGCCACAAAAGCGTCGTTGCTTGTCATTGTCACACATGACACTGGTGCCATGAGTCCCGCCATCTTGTCCAGCAGCCGACCCGTCTCAATGTTCCAGATCATGACCGCAAAGTCTCCAGAACCTAAACAAGTTCAATTAGTATGCGCAAGATGCATTTGGTGTTACCTGTGATCAAGAATTCGTCGTTAGAGGTTAGGGCTAATCCCACGACGTGGCCCGTGTGATCGGGGAAGTTTCTGTACACTTCGCCGGTTTCGATGTTGATGACTTTGGCACAGGAGTCGGCAGCTCCGGTGACCAAGAACTTGTCATCGCTAGACAGGAGCGAGCAGATGATGGGTCTCGTGTGGGGCTCAATGGACTTCGTGCACTCGTTCTGGAAGAGGAGACTGGTAAGAAACCAACGCATAACGCGTTCATAGGCTCATTCAAACAGCATGTCAAAACTTAACTAACCTCGACAAAATTCCAGAACTTGATAGTCATATCGTAGGACGTGCTGACAAAGAATGAACCGTCGTGACTTGTAGTCAATGAGGAAACCCGATCAGTGTGGCCTGAAAGGATCCTAAATCCACTGAACAATTCATCCGTCCTACCGTCATAAGTGCGGATCAACAAGTGCGAAGCGATATGGTACATGTAGATGGTTCCAGGAGTCAAATCATTTCCGGTCACCAAGATATGCTGGTGGTTGAAAGTCGGTTGCACAATGGAGCGCGTCGATTGCCAGCGGGCCAGAGTGAATGCGACAACCTTTAGTAAACATTAATGAAAGAATTCGCAAGAGCAAGGAGCTTAAATACCTGCTTCATTTTAGGAGGAGCGATCCAACAAGTGAGCGGCACCATAAGAGGACCTTTCGTGTAGTTATCCACCCATTGCATACACTGCTCCACCATGCCATTTAGGAAAGTGCTGTTGTCACCTAAAATAGAAAATCACATTTCACATAATAATTACAAGAAGTGGTTAATTAAATGCCTCAGCGACTCCCGGGAGTCACATCTGCTCCCCTTTTAATTGTCAAATGAAGTCAAACGCTCTTACCTCTCGTGTACCGTAGTCGGCCGATTACCTCTGCCGCTATTTGGTCAGGATCTCTCACAAGGGTGCTCAAGGACGGAAGAAAGACTTGTTCGCAGAGGACTTGGATGTCGTGGTGGAGAAGCTGCTGGACACATTCTTCAAGAATGCTCAGGAAGTGAGCCAAGCCGCAGACTCGAACACATGCTTCCACGTAGTCGAAATTGCACAGCGAGAGTTCTTTCATGGCGTCGAGATTTCCTGAAAAATCAGAGTTAAAGATTGATATGGCATTTACAACAAACCTGTATGTAAAAGATGGAACCACAGATTCTTTACTTTCCTCAGATTCACAGCGCCTTCTTCCTTCAGTAGCGGCTGGGGGAAAAGCGGATACGAATTCACATCCATTGGTCGCGTAGGCACTCCTTCCACAAACGAAGCAGCCATGTCCGAGAACAGATTCGCCAATTCACAATGGGTCACTTTGAGTTCGTTTTGTCCAGATAAGTAGCGGTGCCGGGCGAAGTTGGCGACCATGACGTGTCTCCAGCGGACGACGTATCTACTGTCGTACTGGAAACATAGAAGCAGCGAACCTGAAAACTACTAATAAAATTCGATTTTCAGTAGCCGATTCTGACCCATGGATGTAAGAACTTGATGGAAGAGGAGCGGAGGAAATGCAGCGACATTCAACTCGCCCAACAAGTCGCTGTTGGACGACAAGAGGTCGTACAGTTCAAGCTGAGTCAGACCCTGAGAAGAGGCGGATATGTACCGACATATGGCTGATATGACGTTCGCTCCGAGGCGATCTTCGAGTCTTTTGAATCGGCCCTCAAGGCCTCCTTGTAACGCAGATCCGGTCCCTCCGTCGAGGGCTTCTTCGACCATCGAAGTTGCAATCATGATATTATCACCGTCGCCCAGCTGCAATCGAGATTTATTAATTGCCGAATGATTAATTCAACGACTCACCTGCTGCTTAATAACTCCTAAGTAATCCGTGCTGAGGCGTCTCTCCTTACCCGCCAATTCACCCTTGAGCATTTCAATCATTTCGCCGTTTCGCATTTGACCAATATCGATAAGCTCCGTAGGTTTGGGGAAGAACTGCATTGGAGTGGCGGTAGCTGAGGTGACCACGAGAACGCAGTTGGAGTAAGTCTTCGCAAGGGCAGTCTTCAGACATCCCAGAATTCGCCCGTATCTGAGCTGGTGTGCGTCGTCAATGAGGATAAAGACGGGACGATCCAGCTTGAGAAGCATCTCCCGCAGTTCGACAACAATTTCCTCGTACGAGAAACACCCGATCACAGTGCTCGGGTCCTGTTTGGTGAGCATGCAGAGGTTGATGAGGATGTTCCTCCAGAATTCGTGCGAGAAGTTCGAACTATGCGTGAGGTTCACGAATCTGATCAAGACGTGGCAATGTTCGCTGCTGAGCATAGAGTAGAGTTTGCATAAAATCGACGTTTTTCCTGATCCGTCGCGACCGGTGATGTGGTAGTAGTTGCCTCTGGTCACCAGCCCGTTCTTCACGATATCCGTCAGCTTCTCTTCCAGGTTTTTCCGGGAACACCTAAATAGAGAATGAGGTCATTCCAAGAGTCTCAAATGCTAGAAAGTTGTTACCATTTATCCACGTTGAGGTCAACCGCGTGCTTCGAGTGGACGAGATGCTCGTACCGGCCAATCGTCAACGGAGAGCAGTCAAAGGCATTCCGGTTTCGGGAAGCTTCGATAACGGTCTTGATCCTCTCGCTCAACTTGAGGCAAACGTCGGTGACATATCGCGTTCCTTCCTTGGTCTTCAGCCACGAGTTGACGTCGTTCTGTTCCAGATTCAGGATAAACGAAAGCACCAAATTCTGGTCGACTTCGGAAGAAATTTGGTTCTTGAGCTCGGAGATCTTCTGTTCGTTGGCGTTGTTGGTGTCGAACCACATTTCATCATTTTTGGGGCAGTCTAAAAAGCACTCAAATGTGAAAAAACATGGAAACGTTTCCTGCACTTACGGTCTAAGCGTCGAAGCACAAAGATGTATTTGCAGTGAGACTGGATGAGCGTTTGTGAGACCAGATGCACGACGGAGCAGAAGAATCGCTGTTGACGGCCTGGGTTGATCTGAAAGGGTTTTTCGTTATAATATTGACATGCGAAATTAGTTTTTTTAAGAACAAGAGTTCTTATTGTGACTTTGGATCTACTCGCCCAAAAAACGACTTTCAGAGCGCGGACAGGTATTTATATACAAACAACAACCGAGCCTTCAAGCGGTTTGAAGAAGCACAAGAACGACCGCTTATTGCGCCTTACTCGCAACAAAATGCATGTTCTACAGTATGTCGGCTGTAACGAATCAGGCCATTTTTGTCGGGTCACTTTCGTGACTCACACCGCTCTGTTCCCAACCGATTTCCATAACATTTTTCTGTAGAGCAAAGTCGTTTTTTGCTCTCTTATGTTCAGACCTAATATGCAGTTGTCAGAACGCACCGTCTGTACTTAATTGCGAACCTCCAAAAACAAATCTTCTGTCTTCAAACAATCTTTCGAAGTCCACTTTGTAAACAGGCTATTTTTCGCCTCCGCACAATGATTAATTGTTGTTGTGCTTTTGAGCAAAATTCAGCCCGAAATTACACTTTTGTTAAAGCCGGCAAACCCGCAATTTCAAATTAATAAAAGCCAATCAATCTACGACAGGTGAGTTCGGAAATTAGTCTTTCTCTTCAAAACGAATTCTCGAAAATCTCTGGATGCAAATGAAACAGATGTAATTTTCGGATTTTGGGTGTCAGAGTTTACTTTTGTGGCCTCTGAAGTGTACTTGCTCGCTTTCGAGACGCAGACAAATGTCGCTCGGCATTTAGCAGGTGTGAAAGCGAACGAGATTGTCGAACAGGGTTTACGTAAGAACGTTCCCACTTTACGCCTGGGTGCGTATTTCAACTGCACTTCGCGGAGAGGAGCTGCTCCCTGAGGACCCGAAAAAAGCGGCTCTCACCTGATTTATCACACCGTCGTCGTATGCCTGCTGCGCCCCCTTCTGGATGACTTCTAAAAGTCGTTTTTGCATCGCCTCGTCGACCTTTCCCTTCAGGCGGTACTCCACGGGCAGTCGGTTCTTGTTTACCGAGTAGTATTGGTCAAGCAAGCGAACATCTGCATTCGGGTTTGCGCTAACTATGGTCACATTTGCCGTTGTTTACCTTGCGAAGTCTCGAACGACGCCGTGCGGATGGCGTCGAATTCTTCGGAGCGCATCTCTTGCGGCAACATCGTGTCGCCGTACTTGTCACCCATGAAACACTAAACAATCTCGATCAGCTCCTCAACCCTTGCAGATCAGATGTTACTATAGTCAGACTTTCGGGACGCTGGATAAGTGACAAAAGATTGGCGAATTTTGACGGGTCCTGCTGGAGTTCCTCGGTCGGGTCGACGTATTCAATGTCAATATCGCACCCCACGGCGAACTGCTGGATCTCCGGCAACACCTCTCGGAAGAGGGCATTTCGTTCCAAGATGAATTCTGCAAACAGAAAAACGTTGATTGGGGCAAGCAAGACTTCGGGATTGTTACCTGCAACTGATGGAACGATGCAAATGATCCTGCGGACGTTGACCTGCAAGGTGACAGAGTCGAGCGCCCCGGTGGAGAGCTTCTGCTCTGTACCGCCGCGAAACATCCTGTCTCCGTGGGTTCAAATCATAGTCTCCTGTTCTGTTTGTTTCCTACTCTACGCGACTGCTCTGAAAGCAACTGCACCAAGTTAATTTGCATACGTAACGAGGACGGCTTCGTCCGTGTGCAGCCGCTCTTGAACTGCCAACGTTGTGGGACGGAGTTTCCACGCAAATTCTGTCTCGAATATCGTTTGGAAAGCATGCGAACACCCCTCACTCATCCATCCCATTCTGTGCAATATGGATCAACAAGCGAACTCAAACTGTTGATGATCCCTGTGCAGGCCAGCAACCAGTCAGGATGTTCAACGGCCAATATCGCCGTCTCCTCAATAATTCCTCTTTACTAGCGGGCGGGCTAACTTTCTCAACACGGTTTCTTTTGCTGATCGCAAGTCGCTGAATTCGTGCCGCAGTGCCCCTTGGACTATGTGTAATAGACAGCTGGGTGACTCTTCGACAGTGGTGCAATGATTTCAAGCGTATTTGCCTATATTCTGCATCTCCTGACCGTCACTTACTTCTTCTTCTACTACCTTATAAAGTAAGAATTACCCTCTAACCGCAAGCCCCTCGCATTGATTACCTGCCTGCTGCTGGCCGTGGTCTTTAAACCTCGTTTCCGCCGCAGGCAGGCTCCGCATGCAACATATAATCAGCCGCAGGCACTAACGTAAAATTAATGCCGATTCCATCGCAGATATGACTAATAATGTAGACGCATTTAAGAGGCAAGCAGGAGTGGAGCGAACGCGACGAGAACCCGTGCGAGAGAAAGCCCCCTTCGTGTTGCCTACATAATAATTTGCGAAAAATTGACGACGAAACAAGTGAAGAACGAGCGAAAACCTCGAGTGACGATCACGCGTATTCCCCTAAAGCGAAACCATGGTGGGAACACGCGAAAACAATTCCCAGAAGAACCTGGAATTGGATCCGAAATCATGTGCCCCCCTTCAGGCGCTACGGTGGCCAGGCGTGGAACGGGGCTAAATCGGCGCCCAGTTCGGTTTGGAAAGGCGTGAAGACAGTCCCGAAAAAAGCCTGGAACGGAGTCAAACGTTTTTTTACGTGGCTTCTGGCTAAGCCTGCCGGATCCAAGTCCATCGACGAAACCACACCGTTTCCTGCGGCCGCCACTTTTCGGCCAATCGATCAATCGGATATATACGATGAGCAATTCGAACAGAGGAGACCATCGGTCCTCGAAAACTCTTTTCCAAAGCCGTTTGTTAAGCAGCTTTCAGCAGAGGAAGATCTCATCAATTTTGATTCGCACGAGTCCCGAGAATTCAGCCATCATGAATTGGAACGTTCCGCGACCGTCCCCTCGTCTCCACCACCTCCTCCTCAACGCGCAGCTCCTAAGGGTGGAATCGCCGTACTGCCCCCGAACCTGATCCGTGATGTCTCCTCTCCGAAACCCTACGCCGAGCCACAATACTCTCCTCCACCGCCGCCGATTCCGGAAGCGCCGAGAACCTTTCCACAGGAGAGGGCCACCTCGGTACTCAGCTTCCGTTCACAGCAAGAAAGCGTGCCCGACTTCGGATCATCCCAACCACCAGCAGCCAACCAGTGGTCCACTTCGACCACAAAACGCGATATCGTCTCGCGCATCCCGCGGCCGAACGGCGAGGATGCCCAGTTCATCTTCCGCAGTTACCGCCCGAAACAATTCGTCGATTCGGAGTCGAGTTTTATGATGGGCCGAAGCGTGTACAAGCCCGTGGAAGAAGCGGAACGCATGCGCACGGGAATCAATCGGCGTTCGGAATCACGTTCCTCGCGGATGAACACGCCATTTGAGCCGATCGACGCCTCGCGGATCTCGAGTCCGAGCTTCTATCGGTAAGCTTTTTCACATTTCCAGCCAAACAAGCAGAGCCCCGCACGCCTCTACACGCTACTACATATTCATGCAAAAACGTGACCAATTAAATTACTCCAAGAATATGTTCCGTGCCAACTGCGATTAACATCCCCTCGCGCGACAGCTTTAGCCCTCCGCGCGACCCACAGAGACGATGTCCAGCCGGCTCCGAAGCGAGCCACTAAATTTTATCGCTTAAACACTCAAGTGGAAACATTTGAGACGCCGACTTATCCTTGAATAAGCAAAAGACGCTCAACAATCAAGGAAAGACATGGAGGAGATATAAAAGAGACGTTTAGACGGTTTGCCAGAGTGGGTAAGCAGCTCGAAAAGCTGCTCGTCGTCACAGGGGGTTCTGGCTGGGTAAACAAGAAAAAGCGCCGAGTGAGAAATCAAGGAAAACCTCATCATAATATGCAGACATGCGCACGTGGCCCGTGTAAGGCCATTCTACTAGTCCCCGCGCACGCGTTCGTTTAATTATTACCCTCTGCGTGACAGTGCGCTAATGCGAGCTGCTTGATTGGAGGCGGTGCACCGAGCGCCTCTGTGTCAGAAATTAAAAATAAGCTTAATTACACGCGAACCTATGCGCAAGTGCACCTTTGCCGTCGGCGCTATAGTCGCTGAGGCGGCGGCGGTGGCAACAGCGACGGCTGCTTCGAGTCCCAGTTTCAGGCGCTAATCGCACAAGTGGTCAAGCCGGAATTTTTGGGATGGGCCCCTCCGAAAATGAGGATGTGATGGGAAAAAAACGCAACATGAACACGAGCGCCGCCAATTAATGGTCCGCCGAGTCCGCGGCCAGTGCTCTTTATTAAATCCCAAGCAAACAGAAAGTCTCTTTGAATAGAAGTTCTCTTCGCAGCGGCGTCAATAGGAAAAAGGAAGAAGTTTCAGTGGTTTCGGATTCCACGTTTTGTTGATGGCCCCGGCTGACAAAAAGATGAAATTAGAACCTTTGCCGGTGCGCGCGGTAATGTGACTTCAAGTGACAGTGGACGTGAATGGCCGGCGTGTGTTTAAGTGGTAATCTTGCTTGTTCTCGTGCTTTATGCAGCCTATGTGCTTTTCCGCCCCTCCTTCCGCTCCCACCCGTCTTCTTCTTCTTCGCCTCCTCCTCCTCCGCCTTCTTCTCCTTAGTTTTCTACTACTACTTCTACTACTTCTCAAAATGAAATATAATAGTCGAGAAGACGGGTGGACATGGTGAGACTTATTTGAATTCGCGCTCTCTTACGCCGCCGGAAAGCAACTTCGGAACCGGCTCAATTCGATTAAATAGCCAAAGTGTAGATGCGCTCTCAACGTTCCCTCCTCTGGATTCGGCTAAACAGATTAAAAGAGCGTCGAGATAGTCGTCGAAAAGAGAAGAAGAAAACGGCGAAAAGAAGAGTGCGTGAAATTCGTGCATGCTTCGCCTTCTTCACTTTTCCTTGTTGAGGCCCCGAAACACGGACTCCTCTCCTCGGAGACATCAGAGATCGTCCGCCGGGCGCGAAGACTCGAAATGACTCCGAGAAGTTGATATCGTTCGCGTAGCCACTCCACAGCGATCTGTCAAAATTTGGTTCTTACTTGTCCCAAAAATAACAGGAATGAAAAATGGTTGTCTGCATTTGGTTTTTTGGAGGCGGGAGAGTCTTCCGGGGGCAACACGTTCAAAAATTGTGGTCTCTCTGGTTCGGAGTCTAAGAGGCAAGATTCAGCAAACGAGATATGAAACCGAATTGGTAGTATTTCACGGCATCACGAGAGGGTTTGGACTGAACGCAATAAAAGCTGAAACCGCGGCCAGTAGGTTCAGAAAGCCAAAGGAAAAACCCATAACCCCAATTTCACACGATCGTTTCATCTGCTAATTTTTGAAAGATTTATGAAGCTGCGCAACAAGGATGTTGTTATCGGGTTGTCTTGCGCGAGCGAAAGCAGCTGCTAACATACTCGTGAGCCCTGGCACGCGCACTTTGTTTTGAGATATAAGCGATCGAACAACATAAATACAGAACTGCGCTACAAACGGAATCCATCAAGATCAGCTGGTTGTCAGCAGTTCGCCTAAAATTGGCACCACGCATCACGCGAATACCTGCCTCTCCATGGCCGCGCTTATGCAACTTCATCAGCACGCTTTTGTTCGGCGCCTTTGTTTTGTTGTCCTCGCGGAAAAGCGCGCAAGAGCGTATTTGTATAGATCCACCGCTGCTACAAAGACTGTCATTTCCCGGAGAGGATAATGATGTCTTTAATAGCCAAAAAGCAAAGCTGCTTCCCCGAATCCGCAGGTGTCAACACCGCTTCTTCGACCGACGACCAACTCGCGCTTTTCACGAGTATACTCGTGATACTCATGCTCCTGCTGCTGATGGTCAGCTGGGGACTACATTTCCCAGAGTTGTTTATTGTACTATAATCGACTAATAAACTTCCGCATTTCAGGCGCGATTATGATGACATGCCGAGCGCGATCCCAACGCCGATTCACATGGGAAACGTCAGATTACGGTCTCGTACGGTGGAACCGTCGTCGACGGGTCCCTCGGTGCGCGACATGACCGACCGCTGGCCGCCGCGAAGCAACGCTACAGGCCCACTGCCGGTTAAAGACAACTTTCTGGACTTCGCCGAGGAGCCAACAGTAACCTCGTGCAAGCGTAAGTGGCTGCGTTTAAGGAACTTTTGTTTTCAATTGCCTCCAATGAGCGGCCGGCCTCATCTGACGGCGGATTTAACCGGGTCCATATTTCAGGCGTCATCGAGAAGAGGGTCGAAGACAAATGGATCGGTCGCGATGAAGATGGGAACGTGATGCAGGAGTGGGGCAGCAAGTCGTGGACCGGCCAGATCGACCAGATGCAGCGCGACGGGCCAAGAACGGTCAGCGAGTCGAAGTGGATGCACGTGGACCCTGAGGGGAAGACCTCCTTCCACAATGTGAACCGACAGTGCGATGGACAGTCGGTGATCGAGGTGAGTGTGTTGAGGTGCGCTGTAGAGTCGGGTTTCTCTCCTCTCGAAACGTGCCCGAAGGCACATATTCAACTTTCGGCACCGCAATCCCACCGCCAAGCGCGCGAAAAGAAAGGTTTTATTGATTAAACTAACTTAGCTCGGTCCGCAAAACCCTATTTTTCCCTCATTTACAAGCATTTGGCCGTTAAGCTCTGACGACGTGACGCCTATAATTGCATTTTTAGAGCGTCGTGCGCAATGTGTACTGAACGAACTCAAGTACGCTTCGAAGCACGTCTAAGAGTGATCCAGCAGCATGTCGAGGAGGCCGCCGCCTCTCAACGAACATCAATCGACGACCATTTGTTAACTCCTATCTCTTTCGTTGTTTTCTATCTTTATGTTTTAGCCTAGTTGGAAATAAAGGAACTGCACGTATTGCTCGGACACGATTGACCAAGACACTCGAAGAGAGGGAATCCAGAGATGACCCTAAACGGAACCTTGGGGTCGGGATCTTGCTAACACAGAAAAACTGATTCCCCATTTAAAGACAGACACGTAGAACGATGAATTACTCATGAACCCCCTCATTCCATATGAACCCCCTCATTCCATAGCTTCCATCATTTATGCTGTATATAGAAAGGGCGCCTTCAGGCCACAAACCCATAATTAATGAATATATTAGTTTTAACACAAAGCCGAAGTCAGCGCTTAATCATCGAGTTAGCGTAACTCCCCGCGAAACTTGAGCGGAGCCTTGAGGGCAGCCGATATTAATTTCATTAAACAAATTTGTCCTCTTATTTCTCACGCGCGACGTGCACGCACTTTTGAAAGCAGAAAAGGAGAGAAAAGAAGAACGTTTTTTGAGGTTTAAAACGGAATTGAACAAAGCAGGAAAATGGTGGTTGGGAAAAACGTAAAGCCTCCAAGAAATGCTGCCTTTGATGAGAAAAATAGGTGCGAGAAGAGGTCAGGCCGACTACGGTGCATAAAAACAATTATGTTCCTTGAATCATGGGGGAAATTACTAAATCGTAGACTCGAAATACCCGGAGTGTAATTTTACTACTTTTGTATGTCTTGAAAAGTACAAAAGCCTGGATGACCAACCGATTCATTTCAGAAAACCGCTTCTCGCTAAAGATCATAAACAAAATCTTGTTAATCCTGTTTATTAGTTCTGCTACATTTCTAAAACAACACCGGCGTCACTTTGCACACAGAA
The DNA here is from genome assembly GCA_000757745.1 of Steinernema scapterisci. Lineage (NCBI taxonomy): Eukaryota > Metazoa > Nematoda > Chromadorea > Rhabditida > Steinernematidae > Steinernema > Steinernema scapterisci. Next base: position 110,320 of record KN167984.1, read on the forward strand.
CAACAACAATCCACGCGGTGCCGTGTTTGGCTAACTCTAATTTTGCTCAATTTCGTCGTTTCCCAGGCCGAGGCCAACAATTCATTGGCCTAAGTAGAGCCGGTGTAATCAAAAAACAAACAAATAAAATAAAATTTGAAGATATGTCTGTTTTGAGTTTTGGAGTCCAATCGAACAGTTTGTATCCGCCTCAGTTGTAAGCTTCGAGGGAATGCGGAGGTGAGCGCAGATTGCTGGAATGACGTGTGCGCTCGGGTTCCCGTAAACCGCAACAATTAATTCGCTTAAAAACTTGCGACATCTGCGTGCAAACGGAAAACAAGTATGACAAATGGCGAAACCAAGAGATCCGAGACGCTTGGCGACACTCATATCGGCAAATATTTTCTGTTAGCTCGGCTTGAGGATGGGGACAATCAAAGGGTGGGAGAAGGAGGTTGTGGGTGCGACGAGATGGTCGCATGACGGTGAGGAATTGTAGTTTAGTCGATCAAAGCAAAATGCGGTTATTAGGCAAAAAAGCCGAGGAGCATTGCGTGATTGCGGGACGCGTTTCCGGCAGCGGGCGGCAGCTGCGGATATAAATTTGTATAACACTAAAAAATTGCTGCTGCACTCTGAGGAAACGCCAAAGGAAGTGTCAAAAATGCCTTTTTTCATCTCTCCACAGCAATCAGCTCCATTCGGAGGTCAGTTGGGATGCGTTTTCCTGAACTTTACCTCAAGAAAGAGTTTGGAAGTGGGCAAAGCGAAGGACTGTTGGCGAATTTCGGCACTCATTTTTTGTGTTTTTCGTTCTTAAAATTGATTCTTCTGTTGTTTGCTTTCATGCCATTTAAGATTCGATGGGGTTGTTTGTTTGCCTTACTTATCGGCTCAGAAATTCTACAATTTCTGGCACACCACGTACAACCGACCACGTGGGTCAAAGACGCCTGTGGGCAGGGGCATACGGTACTTGTAATTACATCCAAGTGGTCGTTATAAATGTGTGTCTTCGCTTTGCAGCTATATCCCATTAGGCGAGATAATAACTCTTGCAGTTCACTGCAGTTCTTCACCTTTTCCTTCATCTCCCGCACCCCATCTATCAAAGTCAAGCGACGGGTGATCTTAAAGAAACAGTAATTGCTCTGACAAGGCTCAGCCGAGATTTCTTCCGCTGCTCGTGATTTCGATTTCGGTCGTTCTGTTCGCAGTATTGCGTTATTCAGCTCGTCGACGCTTGAACATCAATTTCCGATTTACGCGTCAGCGACGACCTTTCACTGTCGCCTGCATGCATGCAGGCAGCCATGACTTCGCATGTATGTAAAGAGTGTGGAACAGTCAAGCAACAAGGGATCACAAGGGCGCAAGGAAGTACCGTAAACAGATTTGGTTCAATTCATAACTGTTTTCACCCGAGCCGGCTGAAAATAAACATGGAACAGCAACAGTCGCAGGCGGATGTGTAATGGAACATGCTTGAAGAGTCACTAATTGAGCGTTAGTGGTGAAACTAGGTCATCGATGCAGTGACGACTTCGCTGACGGTCGTCGCGCGCACTCCAAAACGAAATGAGACGCTGGACGACCTTTCGGAGAGCGACGAGAGCGGAGGAGCCCAATATACCCGCCCGGTTACCCCAACTACGCAAGAGAAAAGTCTGATTGGCGGCGCTGAGACTGTCGTCAAAACACAAACATGATGCCCACCGCGCACCCGGATACACCTTCGTCGTCACTGTCACCCGTACCGGCGGCTCCCATAGGTAAATTTTTGTCACTCCTTCGCTGCTCTTCACCTGCCTGTCCCGTGCGTCCCCCGCGCCATGCAGGCAGCCAGCCAGCCAGAGCCGCACGTTGACAGTCTCTTGCGTGCGGCCCTCCCCTCACCTGTGAAAAGCATCGTCGCCAGCCGCCTTCTTTCGTCCTTTCCCTTATCGCGTTGTTCTTCGCGTTAATCGGCGTAATTGCAGAAGCCCCCACCGCCACGACGACCACAACCACCTCTGCGGGCTTGGAGTCAGAAAAGAAAGCATGTAGCTCGGAGCTGGAGCGGCTCCAACTCGCGTGTACGTACCTCGAAAAGGCGAACGATGACCTCCGTTCGAATCTGAACGAGATTAGCCATCGGTTCGTGAACAGCGTTGAGCAGCAGCAGCCGGAGGATCTCCAGCGGCAGCAGCCCTTCGACCACCTCCACCGCCACAACCTCACCTCGTTCTTCATCGAACACGAACAGGTTACTTTCCTTTCTTCCAACTTCGCAACACATGCACTCTGACTCCTTCTTCCTCCTCCTCCTCCGTAGTGGCGGCAACGAACGGAGCGCAAAGCCCGCAGCCTCTGTTCTGCTTCCACTCACCGGCGGCCGCCTCGCATGCACCCTCGTTAATTCGGAGAAGAACTCTGAACTCAAACTGCCGACGCGCGCCGACCCCGATTGACGCCGCCGCCACTGACTTTGTTGACTCAATTTAGCAAGAACCGCAGTATTTCAGGCGTCTTCGGTCGGACAGTCCAATGACGAAATGGATCTGGATGTGGAGCAGGAGATGAACTTCAAGATCCACCAGATCATGAAGGAACACGAACTGCTCAGCCAGAACAATATGATCCTGCACGACCAGGTGGACAAGTGCCGAACGGAGCTAAATAGGTGAGGACTGTGTCATGTTCCAGGAATTCAATGTTTCTTTGCAGGGCTTTGACCGTGAAAATGCAGCTCGAAGATGAACTGCGGAGGATAAAGGCGCAGCACGAGAATCTGCTCCGAGACTACGAGGAAACGATGCTGGAGAGAAGCACCGTGCTCGAGGAGAACAACCGTCTCCACGAGGAGAAGGAGTTGCTCCGCGCGGAAGTGAAACAGCTGAACCAGACGATGTCGAACCTGATCAACATCAAACCCGAAAAAGCCGAACCGCGTTACGGTCTGTGTGCAGGTCAATTCGATTATATTCACGCGAACCCCTTTTCAGGAGGCCCTTCGCAGACGGAACTTCACGACGAAGTGCAAAAACTGCGAAGTCTCTGCGACCATCTGGAACGACAGAAGGAGGCCGCGTTCGCGAAGCTGCGTGTGGCCGAGGAAGGTTTCATGAACATCGAGAAGTGGCAGCATCTGACCATCCACATCGACTTCGTAAGTGACAAACAGTGATTAATCTTATTTTTATTATATGTGGGTCGCGTTTCAGCCAAATCCAAATAAGAACCTTGGTATCGTTTTGGGCGGCGGTCGCGATGATGAAATACTCGGCAATTTAACGCCGATCTACATCCACAGCATCTCGAACGAGTCGACGTTTGCGGGACACTTACAGTAAGCGTTTCATTTAATTGCATTCACAAAAAAGTGGCGTCTGCAAAGTGCAGAATTTGAATTGTTGCTGGTCGGCGATTTTTCGGGTTGAAAGTGGAGATTTGGAATTATGTAACTGGCTTCGTCTGCAAAGGGCAACATTTGATGAATCCTGAAGTTTGCCTTGGTTTTGCCTCGCACGAGCATCGGGAATTTCAGCGGATTCTGCACGAATTCTTCTTTATATGTTCTGCTCAAAACGTTCCTATTCATTCAGGACGCCGAAAATGTTCTCTTGAAAGAGATCTGGAACCTTTTGATTCTGCAGAATTTCCGATTTATTGCAATTTTTTCTTTCAGACGCTTCGACCACGTCGTCATCGTGAACGACATCAACGTCAGCATGATGGATCAGCGCTCAGTAGTGGAAATTCTGGCCAACAGTCAACATCTGAAAATGGCGAGTCCCCGCACACTCATCCCATTCCCTCTAATCGTTCCTTTCTTTCAGCTGATTAAGCGACCCAGCAATCAATGCGTTGTTGTCGACGTACCATTGGCACGGACGCAAGGTACGTGGAATGTTTTGAATGCAACGCCGTCTCCAAATAAGATGTTTAGAAATCGAATTTGAAAACGGTGTGTACATTAGCCGAGTGGGAGAGTCGGCCGATAGCGTCCTGAGGCCGGGGACCCGTGTGGTGCATGTAAATCACCTGCCTGTTTACGACTCTCAGCAGATCGAGCGACTGATTCAAAGTTTGTCACCGCACACAGAGGACGCGCATTCTGAAAAGGTACTTTCTTTCAGAGATCGAAGGTCCGTTGACAATAGGCCTGCTGCGGCGCAAGGTGAAGAAGGACGACGATGAAAAGAGCTTTGGACCGCCTGATACACCGCTTGTCGGCAAGCCAAAGAACAAATTCTTGAACAAGGTATCGATTGCGCATTTATCAGTTCGTAATAACGCCGTAGGTGCATGAAAAGATTTTCGGAAGAGCGTCCAGCGCATCCGCCGACAAAGCCAGAGCCATAATTGCGCAAGCGAACATCGACGCGTCGGCGAGGGACCTTCTGCATTACCGGCATGGTTCCCTTCGGCTCCCTTCAAGCAGGACTTCGATCCGGGGCGAACTGTGCAGAACCGCATCGTTGAGGGGACCGCCTCAAGCTCGATCTGTGGACAGCAAGACTGTTTTCGAGAAGGCCGTGCCTGAGACAAGGTAAGATCTTCATTATAAGGGCCTGACATTAACCACTGATTTCAGAGTGGAGCAGAAGTGGGGACGAACAAGCGCGACCGGCTGCCCTTGGCCGTCTGAAGTGATCTCTTCAAGCATTCCAGAAGACGTCGCCAAGCCCAGGATCATCCATGTATCCAACAACAACAAGCGGCGATCCGTTCTGCCGATCTTCTCCCCACCGTAAGTGATTTCAACAAATTTTTATTTGTTTATCCTGGACGTTTGAAACTTTGATGTTGGTTACTGACGCTCCGCGTATTGTTTGGGCCAAGAATAATTTTATCGTTTACAGGAAACCAAGCCCCTCGACTTCCACAGTCCTTTCCGACTACTCTCGGCCCAGCAGCGCCTTCAGGCAAATTGGCGGCGAGTCTGCCCATCTCATCACGTCTCCCGGTAACCTCTCCCAACCTTCCGTCATCGGCCTCGTCCATGCACAACGGGTCCTCGGCTGCAGCCCGTCGCTGCCCCAGCCACCACCGTATCCCGGTCCGAAATCAAGCGTCGATTCTCTCAATATTACGTCCACCCCCTCCTTCACGCAAAACAATTCGTCCTCGTTCTTGTCGACCAAAGGTGACTTTTTGCGACCCGTCACGCATTTGCATATAATGCTGCCGTAATTTAGATGGAACGACCGATTCAATCACGAACGAGGTAAACGCCTCGTCGGCAGGAGAGACGCGCACCGTCTACCTGTCCAACGAGAGCGGCAAGATCGGTCTTGAACTCGAGGACAGCATGGGCGGCGTGGTTGTGACAAACGTTTACGGCGATGCCGAGGGAAAGGTGCACATCGGAGAGCAATTAATCGACGTGGGTGGATGCGGTCGGCGCGCAGGTGTCCTAAGTGTGTCTAATTTAGATATGCGGTATAAACATGCGCTCGGCGACGAAGATGAGTGCGCAACGCATAATGGCATTTCTCAGCGAAAATAACAACCCCATTACTTTGGTTCTGAAGCAGTCGAAGGAGCGCCCTCGTCGTGTCAGCGTCCTTCGGAAGTCGGTCGAGTTATGCGGCGGTAATGTGATCGGCATTCTAATCAAAAACAGCATCGGGCCCCTCAGGGTGAGTGAATTCTACGAAATCGATGATATCAACTTTCGAAGGCAGGAGAAAAATTAATAAGAGGAGAATTCCATCAAAACTGGAGAACTCTGGGGTAGCACTGTAATATTGTTCACGAGGAAGCCTACCGTATCATTTGTTTCAGCCCGGCGACCGTATTCTCCAGTTGGACGACGTGAACACTAGGAATTGCACTCTCTCCGAAGCCGTCTCGGTCCTGGAGAAGAGTCGTGAACCGATGGTGAGCCTTCTAGTTCAGCACGACTACGAGCGCTACATGCGGCTGCAGAACGGCACAGAAGGGGACGGATTCTACGTGCGCGTGAACATCAACCGGCCCGGCGGCAGCGCCGACGAACTGGACCTACGAATCGGCGACATCCTTTTTGTGGACAACACCCTCTTCATGGGCACCAAGGGACGCTGGAGAGCGTGGAGAATCGACCAGGAGGGTCGACAGCGACAGTGCGGAATCATCCCGTCGGAGGCGGTCATTGATGACATGATCAAGCGCTTCCGGCAGAACGCCAAAAAATGGCAGCTCCCCGAAGCAACTCCCATCTATGAGCATATAGAACGAGTTGCTCCCACGAAAAAGCGACCGCTGATTCTCTTCGGCGCATTTGTGGATCCTTTTCTGCAGAGGTTACTTGACGAATGCTCGAACCAGTGCGTTTGCAGCTCGCGTTCTCCCCTAAGATCTTCGGTTTCAGGTTTGCCCAATGCGTCCCCGAATTTCGCGTGCTCCCCGCAAGTGCCGCGGATGTGTCGAAACATTCAGGAGAATATGTGGACATTCGGAGACGAGACAAACTGTTCGAAGTGATTACTCACTCGAACCTTCAAGACATGATGAAGAACAACCTCCATTGTGTTCTTGAAATTAGCCCTCAGGCAGTGGCCCGGTTACACACAATGCGGATCTATCCCATCCTAATTAGGATAAAGTTCAAGACTGTCAAGCAGGTACTACTGAAACCGTAAAGGCTTATGATCCCTTGGTTCCATTTAGATGAAAGACTTCAGTGAAGACGTTGGCGAACGTCTCGCAAACAAACAAGCCAAAGAGCGGTTCGAAAAAGCGAAAGAAATGGACAACGAGATTGAACAGCTCAAACTCGGCGTCAACAACGTGATTGTCAGTTCGCAGGCGAGCAGCAACGCGCGGAACGCTTTGCGCCATATTTGCGGGCAAATCGTTTCCATCGTTGAACACGAACAGAAACGAACTGTTTGGGTTCCGAAGGGGAGACGAACATTAATTTAAAATGAAACGTGTTTGAATAAATTGTGTAAATTACAACGTATATAAATCTAGGCACAGCTAAGAATGCTAATCAACAAAATCTAGTTTTTTCCTCCGACCACAGTTGAGAAGAGCTTCGCAAGGTCCACTCCGATGACGAATCCTAGCGAACCGCCGCAGACCGTTCCGATAGTCGCTCCGACAATGCATGAACGATGTGTGTTGAGTTCTTGATTGTCGAAACGAAGACGGTAGCAACTGTCGTACAGCTTCAGCGTGCTCATTTGCTGCACATTCCAGTAAGTCAGCAAGGGACCGGCGATAAGCCCGATCATTGCTCCTAAAAATGGCACCAAATACATTTTCGCATCATTTAGTCACATACCTGTACAACCACCATGGACAAAGGAGCGCTTCATATTTTTCATATCGGTGTCAGATCCATTCTGAAACGCACAGGCCAGAGCGCCGAGAACGCTTCCGAGGACCGTTCCGCTCTGAACACATCGAAGAGTGACGTGAATCCCGAATTCGCCAGCAGCATTTGGTACTTGCAGCAGTTGTAGATCCGTTTGCTTCACTCCCATAAAATTCTTGAACCAAATAGAGCCCATGTTGACCTGTAAAAAATAAATGAAAAAAAAAACGATTTGAATTTCATCCCGCTCTAAGTTACGAACGACGGCAATCCATATTACAACAGCTGCAATCCTCAGAAATTTTAACAGAGCACATAGTTTGTCGTCAGATCATTTCAGCGGCTGCAGCGCCAGTGCGATCTTTGTTGAGACCGGTTCGGGCAGCAACAACATCAACACAGCGGTGAATTACAAGGGAAATATTCTTTAGGCCTTTCGAACCAAATTTACCGCAAAATACGTATAATGACATTTTTATTGAGGAATAAACAACAAATCAGTGACGAATGGCAAAAATCGTTTAGAATGTGGAATTGATTGGGGTAGACATAGCAGATTTTAAAGCATCTTGACGATGTTGCGAGAGATCATAGGTAAGAATGCCCGACTGGCAGCAGAATGAAGGCTCAGGGTAGATTCCGATTAAGGCGTCTGCACGGTTATAAAACTCGTCCTTCAAAGAGATAACAATAATCTGGACATCGCTTTGAGCACGCTCAGTTACGTAGGCGGCAACCTAAAAAAAGAACATTAAACACGGCGAAGTTAAACATTACAAAGTTACCTTTCCAATATTTGTATTATCCAAAGCTGCGTCAATCTCATCCAAAACGAAGAAAGGAGACGGTTTTCTAGCATGACAAGCGAATAAAAGAGCCAAAGCAGCAACTGTCTTTTCACCACCACTAAGGTTATCCATGGGACGGAATCGCTTTCCTGGAGCAACACAGCTGTAGCTCACACCCTCCAAGTAAGGTTCTTCCATATTTTCAGGATTGAGGTAGGCTTGCGCGCTGAGATTTCTACTCAACTGCTGAAACCGTCTTAACTTTACAAGAGCCTTAAATTGCATTCGACAAACCTTATAAATCTCATCAATCTTCTGAGCAACGGGTTCGTAAAAATCGTGGAAGCGCTTGTAACGATCTGCCTTGACTTTTTCGAACTGTTGTCTAGCCTTCCTTGCCTTCTTACGGGCCTGCTCACATTCCTCTGTCGTTTCCGCTTCTCTCGTTTTCACTTGCTCCATTCTGAAAGATATGCTCACATAAGACCTAATACTATCATGAATCGTACCGTTCAGTAGCCTTCATGTTAGGAGCGTTCAGCTTAGCCAATGTTTGTTGCGCTTCACTGACTTCTTTGGCCCACTTTTCGACGAGTTTCTTAACCTCATTTTCGTCTTCCATCTAAAACATTTTTGATAAGTCATGGTAATTATTCGAGATATCTCACTCTTTGATGTTTTATGTTCAAAGAAGAATAATCAATCTTGATTCGCTCTTCATTGTCATAGACACTTCGTGCCATACGAGGAACCGTCGACCTGTCAGACATCTCGGCCAGCTGCGAAGAAGTTGGGGTTTCCTCATTGTTCATGTCTATAATGTCCATGTTTTCAAATTTTAAATTAATTTGCGGAACTCACAGGAATCATCCTGGATCATGAAATCAGAGAACGAATATCCATTAGCCAAAGGCAAATCAATTCCTTCTACTTTGCATTCGCTAAGTAGGGAATGCCTGTGATGCTTTTTGCGAAGCTCCAGCTGCTCATACTGCGAAATAGTCCGATTCAAGGAAACCTTCTCAGATTCGATTCTTTGAACTTCTTTCTTCGCCGCGCTAACTACCACTTCCTGCTGCTTCACCTTTTCACGGTGCACTTCAACCTCTTTGCGGATATCCGCACATTCAGCCTCAAACTGCCTCAGTTTCTTCTCTTCGTCCTTTGCTTTGGAATTCAAAGCCTTGAGTTGCTTTTCCAAAACTTTCACGCGGTCTGCTTCGACTGTTTCTCGACCTTAATGACATCGTTCAATTAGAACTGAAACACTGCCAAGATGCATACCAAGGTTGTCTTCAGACTTCAGATAATCTAGTTCATTTTTGAACCTCTCAATCTCAGTATCAAAGTTCTTCAATATTTTCTGGTGTTCTTCAACCATCTTCACTTGCTGCTCTTCATACTTTCTGAAGACAATATAAACAAAACCGTTTTCGAACAAGAACATACCTTATGTCTTTGATACCGGTACGACTGCAGAAATCGGCAAAGATTTCGTCGGTAAGCGAATCGCGCTTCTTTTCGAGAGCATTCAATTCCGCAGCGAGGCTTTCCAGCGCCTTTTCGCAACGAGAGATATCCTGCTCCATGATGACCTCCACCTCGGACCGTAGACCTTCCAGCTCAGCTTGTAACCGTGTGAGTTTCTCACTGCTGATACTTTTGCTGTCGGCACGAGTGTTCTTCAGCCGAGACTCCAAATGAATCAGCTGCTTGCGTTTCATCTCAACATCCAGCTCCTTCTTTCTGCCACGATGCAGTCGCTGACTTTGTTCAGATAGCTCAGTCCGACGATCCTTCAATTTGCGAATAGCTTGATCATCCCACCGCTTGGCTCGCGCCTTCAGATCGCGGCCACCTCCGGAAATAACTCCGCTTTGTTGGAATAAAGTTCCATCCATGGCGACAGCCTTGTAGCGATCAGCTCCGCCAAAAGCTAGCTTCCGAGCATCATCAGCCTTCTCGCAAACAAGAGAATTACCACAAGCGAATTGCAACGCCTTTCGTGCAGCCTGCAAATTGGATGTTCAATTCAAAATAAATATTTGAAAAAGTTACCGGAACGTTGCACTGAATTACGTCATACACCAACTTAACACCCTGAGGATCCTTGATATTGCGCAAAGTTTCGTTGATGGGATGTACAACCAGGCCGGATAATGGTAAGAACGTTTCTGGTCCGTATCGCTGTTCCTTCAGATAGATAATACACTCACGAGCTGTGGTTTCCGTATCGCATACGATGGACATCATGTTCTTCGCTAGAACCTGTACAGAGCAAACAGTGATAAGTCGTTTAACAGAAAATTACCTTGGTGATGGCGAGCTGGAATTTCTTTTGGGACGGAGTGCACACATCTACCAATCGTCCGAACACTTTTTCAGGGAACACACGCTTCAGATTCTCGATGGCTTCATTCTTTCTCCTCATTCGATCATTTTCCGCCGTATCGCCATGAGCATCAGCAAGTTGCTTACAGACAGCAGACAAATCACTATTCACCTTCTCTAGCTGCTCTTTGGAGATTTTGACCTAAAAAAATGGTCAACGACAGCACAGTTGATTCCTAGTCACCTCTTCTTCAAGCCTTCTTAAGCTTTCGCGTTCTGACTCCAATAACTGAGACTGACTTTTCTCACTCTCAGCCAGGCTAGCCATGTGCTTCTTATGACGTTCGATTTCATTCTCCTTCTGCTTAATTTTGTCTTCCTGAGCATCTCTGCGCCGCTTCAAATGTTCAAGAGCACTCCGATTGCTATCTTGCTGAAGCCGCATCCTATCTAACTGAGCATCAAGCAGGGAGCACTTCTTCAGAGCCTCTTTCTTCAGTTGGTCATACTCTCGCTCCTATACACTTTACATTGATCATATCACGCCAGCCTTGCAAACCTGGTCAGGAGTCAGTTGCTGCATCTGCTGTGTCAGAATAGTATAATTCTTCTCAGTTTCGCTCTTCTCCTTTGTCAACTGCCTAAAATGGAAATCTATTCATTTGCATTCGCCAACTAAAACCGACTTGATCCGCTCCTCAACTTCCGTCATGTTCTTTCGGTGAGCATCGGCAATCTTCTTGGCAGTCTCCTGCAGGCGCTTTGCATTCCTCAGCTTTTGCTCAACGTGGTGAACCTGCTCACTGGCCTTCATTTCTTCTGGTCGCTGTGCTTGAACTTCCTTTTCTTTATCTTGCAACTTTAAGTCAATTTTGTGCATTTCACGAAGCACGGCTTTCAGTTGCTTTTGAGCAGCAAGCTGGGTAGCGGAAGCTTCGTCCATTTTCTGATCGTACTCTTCTCGCTCAGCCCTCTTCTCTCTTAGCACCTCTCTGGCCTTCTCCATATCTCGCTCCGTGTGATAAAGTTGAATTAAATGCATATGCAAGTTTTTCGTGGCCTAAAAACACATCGTTTAGAAGTTCGATTTGATGCCGCTTACCATATCATCACGCAAGTTTTGATATTTCTCCGCCTCATCCTTTTCTTGTTTTGCTTCCCGTTTTTCCATCGCAATGCTGCGGCGCTTATTCAAATTCATCTGAGCGTCGTTTTCAGCCTTCGTAAGTTCCGCCTTCAGTCTGGCATATTCAGCTTGATACTCATTAGACCTTAACCGCTTATTTAATAAACTGAAATATAGAGCAAATCTTATTACCTTGAAAGTTCCTCAAACATTTGAGTCCTTTCTTTGGGATTCTTCATGGCGACGGATTCGACTCTTCCCTGATAAACCAGAAAGTTCTTGGCTTTAATAAAGATAGAAATCGCCTCCAATGCAGCTGTATACTCTTGCGGAGACACTACGGTATTGTCTAGGCGATATTCCGAAGAACTGGAATGGACACTACGGGTGAAAATGGTGGTTGAACCATCATCATTCACGTAATGCATAGAGACATGGCACCTGTTGGCTTGTGGACGACCAACAGGAGCACCGTGAATCAGATCCTAAGCAATCCAATCATAACTACAGAGCGTGGACTTTCCTACTTACGCCAAGCTTGCGAACTCTGAGACTATTCGCCTTCTCACCAAGCACAAAGCAAATGGCGTCCATAAGGTTCGATTTCCCTAAAAGCCATTAATGATTAAAACGTTCATTAACTCAGTGATGCAAAATAATACCTGATCCATTTGGTCCGATGATGGCAGTAAATCGTTTGAATGGTCCGATTACATTGCGGCCCGAATAAGACTTGAAATTTTCGATTTCGAGCAAATGAAGGAATCCCATCCTTCACGCTCCAATATATCTGCAATTATCAATCACTAAAAGAAAAGTAAAAAATAGACGTTCCCGAATTTCACATCAAACAGCTCGCAAAACCGGTGACAAGGGAAAATCCATCCACAGCACACTGACAATCATATTTAAAAGCAAACAATTTCATTTTCTAGCCTTACGAACATATGCATCTTATAGCAACACACCGATTGCATAGCAAACCGAAAACTATCCAAAGCACAGGCCCAACGACGTTCTAATCAAACGGAAATTCATTCAAACCAAACTCCCGCGCTAAAAACGTAAAACGTTCTGGCTTTCTTCCGAGTGGCAGGACCAAGCTTCGCGCCAGCATAGCCAATTTCGGACGGCCAGGATAAATGCTGATCAGCGATCAGCTAATGCGCAAAAACGGACTGTTTGCTTCGGAAACACCCACTGCATCTTGAAAGCGGCCAATTTTCGTACATCGGGTTCATCTCGGTCGCGTGCGAGGAAATATCACGACAAATGCGGAGGGCGACAGAAAAGTGCCGAAACTTTTGGCGCGAAATTGTCCGTATTTCTCCAACCTTCACATCATCGTCTCCCATGTGCGCCCGTTTTTCGCGCTGACCCTTGTTTCCTCGCGCACTGTGGCCACGGAAACAATTCGAATTTCGCGATGCGATGAGAGCAAAAATACAACAGTTTCACACTTGATTGACCTCATGTGCGGCGTGGCGTGTGGTCCTCCGGCTTGTGATTTGTCTCTCGCCAGCTTCGGGCCAGCTTCGAAGTGGAAGACAGTCTCGTTATTACTGCTTCTTCTCGTTTCCTGTGAGGCATTTGGATATACATCGGTGGAAGATTGTGTCTTTTGGGTTTCTTGGCTGTTAAATCGAGGAAAACGCTAAAATTTTGTTTATTGATGTCCAAGAAGTCTCTATTTTCTTTTTCATTTATTCTAGCCATGTTTCTGGATCTGCGAGGTTCTTTCAATGCAGAAAGACAGGCGATCTAATCACTGCTCATGTAATAATCATCTAATCACATGTTTTGACTCCCCAATTCGATGTCTGCCCGTTCTAGTTCGTTTCTTTCACGTTAACATCTTCCGTCAAAATACTCAAGCCATTTTGTACTCATTTCAGTCCACATGAAGAAATATGAGTAGTCCGCTTCAAGATGCAGATCTGGAGCAAAATCAAAATGGAGCCACCGTAAAAAGTGTGAAAGAGATCGTTTCTGTGAGTCTTACAGTGATGCCACAACTACATTCCTAATTGCCTTTCTTTAAGCAACTTTACAAAAATCCTGAAAAAATAGCAGCGGTGATGGGACTGCTGAACGATCCTGAGAAAACTGTCGAAGGCAGAAAAGTGACACGCTCTCTAACGAAGAATGCCGCATCTGCGCCAATCGCTAACTTTAAACCGATCGCCGCACCGATGACATTTTTGGATTTGGAATTTCGAGACGAAGATGACGAAGAATACGTTCCCGAAACGGTAGGTGTCGGGGAAATAATGTCGGGGAGAAAGACCAAAGTATTCTGTGAAGAGAAGATATCTTTGCATTTCCATCTACTCCCTTCCCTAGTAAGCTTATTGCTCTTTTCATTTTAGCAGGAAGCTGTTATACGCGATCTGGACGAGAACAGCCTCTTCTCCTACTCTGACCTCGACAGTGAAGCTACAACTGAAGCCAACAGGACTTACCAACTTCGGTCTCATTCAAGACTCAATGATTTTCCCGAAATCTACAATGATGAAAACATGTATCGCTCTGTAGTGGACGACGATTATATTCATTTCATTAGGGAAATGAATGAATTTGATCCTTCGAAATGTAAGTTTTTGTAAATAATTGAACTCTACTAATCATATGTTTCAGTCAATGATGTAGACGAACCTGATGATGACGACTTCCAATTGAATCCCACTGAAGAAGAAGCGTTTTTCGAACTTGATAATGACGAAGATTCCTTGAACGTACCCCGTAATTTTTTGATCGCCTTTATTTTTCGATCGCATTTCCCGTTTAGGAAGCGAAGTGAAAAAACTTATCGGCGATCTGTTCACTGTTGAAACAGAAGACTTTGTAGACAGTCAACCGGTGATCGAGGAAGTCCAGCAACCAGTGCCCTGCACACCGGCCGTTATCGCCGAAGAGAAAAGCGGATCTGCCACTTTAGTGAACATCAGTGAGAACTACTATCCTAAACTTACCAAAGAGGAAAGCAGTCTACTAAGGGCACAGATGTCAATGGTATGTTTCGTGGTTTATAACCACAACTTTTAGACAATTCTTGTTTAGCATGTGCAACAGCTGATGCAGAGCATAATACTCACGCACGGCAATGAAGAAATGGAGAACGACCACAAGGAGTGCATCAGCATGATGGTAATTTCGTTCTTTGAAACTAACATGCACTCATAATAACTCCTTTTAGAAAGATATTGTGACCCACGCAAATGTATCTTCTTTCTCGCACTTCTCAGCGTGCAACCTAAATGCTGCTGTCGAAACTTTGGAGTCTTTCCTAGGTCAATTGGTCGTATGGCCTGACATATTCTCGAACGAGGTGTTCAAGTCCCATTTCTGGCAGTTCCCTCCGGACAAAGTTATGTGGACTTTGGCGAACTCCTCTGCGGTTCTCTATCCGGAGCTCATGGTACCACAGCGGGCACATACGTTTAGGGAGCCGCTCAACAAATTTTTGGAAAGTGAGAACCTTCTTCTCGCAATGGCGTTGGTTCAGTTCCGTCACATCAAGCATTCGTCGTGTTCAAACAGGACCGGGAGAAACTATTTGATTTCGAATCTGATGCTGGTCAACAAGACTCCTAATCAAATCAAATACCATACGAAAAACGTGAAAAGCAAGAAAACCAGCTATATTTACGAGCTGATTGCGGCAAGTTCTGAAAGATGTTAGTTAAAGTAAAAATATTCCTGTTTAGAGAGCGGAAAAAGGAGAGGATATCGAATTTCCCAAGATTGAAATGACCCGTTATGATGAGGGACCACCAGTGAAGTGGGAGGATAATTCTCATGAACCGTTTTGGCTGAAGGTAGTTTTTAGGTTTTTTGTTAAGCATGCACTTAAATTAAACTGTTTCAGCAACTGCGTAAAAGTCTTTTCTCTAAAGCCAAGCATCGCACCGTTACGGAGGTACCCCGGAATGCAGTTATTCAGATTCCCGCAATGGAATACGACTCAACAACTTGTACCGTAATTCAGACAAGCGATGAACCGATTGTGGTCGGTGAAATTGCAGTAGCTGGTGATGACCAAGTGATCATCGAAACTGTTGAAACGGTGCAATCATCCAGTGACCAAGATCGAGAGCAGTTGCAGAAAGATCAGATGCAAGAAGAGCCAGTAGACTTGTGCGAGGAAATAGTGGATGTCGAAGTGTTAGAACAAGGAGCAGTTCCTTGTCATACTCCTCCAGAGATTACACCTGCTGTGGAAGGCGAACCGATGAGAACGGAAGATGCTCTGAATACTCTTTCGCAAGAGGATACTGAAGATGATGATCCGGTACCCGTGGCGGACGATCCGACGCCTATCGCTGATGAAGGTGGAACAACTGAATTTAAGGTCCCCGAGAAGTCTATTAACAAAGATGCTCCAAGCTTTATGGAAACGAAGAACACTTCAATGATAGATGACGACAGCATAATTATTACCGAAATGGACATGACCTTTGAAGAATTGGTCGTCGAAGAGAGTCTGGAAGCTGACGTCACGCAAGAAAACGACGTTGAATTCAGTCACAATTTGGCTTCCTTCTCGTCAGCCAAACCGCTCCATCCACGAAATGACGACTCTCTCCTCTGGCTCGGTCATGATGATGAAGGACTTTCTTGCTCCACGTTTCGTATTCAAACTCCAACTCCTTATCAATCCTCGGAAAGACGGATTTCTGGCGGAAAGGGTGCAGGCTTCTCGAGTACACCTGCGAAGAACCTCGACACATGGGACGACGATTCGTGCTCAACTATGACGATTCACGTGAAAACGCCTCAGTTCATCCGTAACAGAGAATGTATAATGGGTCCTCCCGCAACGAACCAAATGGCAAAAGCATCCAGACGGATATTCGAGATTCCGCCTGTTGATGATGAAGATGAGACGTCGATACTCTCGCCTCCCCGGAAAGGACCTTCAAGGAGGAAGGAATCAGAGCTTGAAAAAGCCAGATGCGTTGCAAACCCATCTCGTCGAGCCAGTCAACTGGTCACTCTCTCACACATTATCTGGGAAGACGTTAGAAGCCGGCTTTTTATGCACGACCACGTACTGACCGAGATGCTGAAGATTGCTGACGACGATTCGAGTCCAGAAGATATCTTGGAGACTTTGAGAGGTCTAACGGAGGATCACCACGAGACTGTGCTTTACATCATTGCGTTTTTGATCCCTCGTGAAGACTGGCCAGCTGACCTTCGGAGCAATCACGCATGCTTGAATCTCAGTGTTGCTTTGGAGAGGATTCTGTGCATCGAGGCTTTCAATTCAAAAAGGGCTGTTCGTCGAGCCGCCATAAAAAATATTTTTACAGCGATCGCTCGACTGGGTAATTCATTTCAGTACTATCTTATTATAACTACTTTTTCCATTTAGACATGAACTGTGCCTCTCATCAGCTTTACGACAAACTCCACAAACATTTCGGATCTCATAAAATCCTCTGGACGCAGCTGGAGGAACTCTTCCCGGACGCCTCCTTTTCCAAAAAGTTAGTCATTTAGCAAGTCTTTGCTTACAAACCTTTTTTCAGGGTACTGCCGAATGACTACGAACAGTTCAGTCTCTACGACAGCGATCAAGAGGATGTAGAACAATTCGAAAAAGTCGACATCAACTCCGCTTTGGGAAAAATGTCTCGTCAAATCGTTCACGAGGTAAGTCCTTGGTATCTCGTTACTTTATGTACATCTCACGGATTTTAGGTTAATATCGACAAAGGGCGAGTGTACGTAAGGAAGAACGGCAGGCAAATGCAGGTCGACTTGACGACGGGCACTCCACCAAAACTCGCCGGCGACTACAGTAGCTCCGAATCTGAGGACGAAGAAAGCTCACAAGGAAAGAGGAAGCGAACCAGAGAACCCTCCGACAGCTTGAAGAAGCGACGGCGGCAGCGAGAGAGCCGTGAGACTGACTTTTCGAGCCTCTATTCGTCGGACAGCGAGGATGGCTTAGGACTAGACGAGATCGAGCGTCACACGGCGAAGACAACGGCTCAAATTTACGCTGAGCAACATCAGCAGACGGCCACTTACGGAAACAGGATCCCGTGGTCGGAAGAGAACGACGACGTTATGATCGGGTGTCTGGAAGACTGTGACAACAGCATCGATAAGTCGGTGCGCATGTACATATCAGATAAGCGCCACGCCGGCCCAGAACAGCCCATGGAGCACGAAGTGCGGGCTCGGATGATACTGCTCAAAGATCTCGTGTCGGATTACATTGCCACGAAGGAAACTGCGTGTATAACACTGCGATAATAGCGGATGCGGATTGATCACTTTAGTTACCAAAACGGGTCACTTTCTTTCGAGTCAATATTCCTAGAATTTATCAAGTATATTATTTATAAAAGCTTTAAACCTGGAAAATATGGCAAGAACCGTTGAACCTTTCATAATAGCACGTAACACTCACAAGAAATCTTCAGGCCTCCACGTACGCTCAATATCAGCGCTTTTCCTAATCAACTCATGGAGCTGGTTCTCGATGCTGATGTAGACGTGATGAGGAAGTAAGGACTGCTGTAGACGAAGTTCCTCCAGGACCTGAGTGGCGGTGGTCTTCGAGGTGGAGACGAGATCAAACAATCTGTGGCTGTAGGTTTTCTGGACGCTCAACGCGTAACGGAGCCTTCGAATTTCATCTTCGTCGGCTGGATCACGTTGGCGTTTGCCGTGATCTGCCTGAAATGCTTGGCTTAGTATCTCAATGGCAAAACAACTTTTCAATTCAATACTGTATTAAAAATGCTTTACTTACGTTGTAGCCAAACCTATCATGCCTCGCAGCGTCATGCGTCATGATGTCCAACTGGTTATGAAGCTCAGGCTCAGTCGCAATAATTCCGTTAGACTTGAACCTTTCAATGACGTTGACTAGTTTCTTCCGTGGACCGAATGGTGTGATTCCCATATTGCTGAGGTCGCTGTCGGTCAGAGTGAAAAACTTCCGCAGGTCAATCTTGTTCACTTCGAAAATTGGCTGGTACTTCTCCAGCTTCAAAACTCGTAGCAAGGCAGCGACAGACGTGATTTCGGCATTATCGTTCTGTGCCGTATTCCACTCTTCGATGGCCTTCAAAATCTTCGGATGTTCTGAGGCTAACGAGTAGCCACTCTCTCCGTCTTTGTTCTTCTTGAGAGGGTCTCCGTTCTAGGGTGAATGCTGATAATGAGAACTTTCTAGGTTCGACTTACCTTTTGTAGTAACGCGGCCAGAATGAGCTCATGGCCAGCAGCACAGGCAAGTAGCGTTGGGGTCATGCCTTGCTGATTGCTGAAATTGGGGTCAGCTCCATATTCGAGTAGAGATTCGGCTGCGTGGAGTTGGGAACACGAGACGGCGTGGTGCAGAGCAGTAGAACCATTTTGATCGGCTATATTCAGATCCACGTCGCGACTTTTCTTGAGTAAAGTGCGGATCTGAAAGAGTTTTATTGTGTAGATTGAGTTGCGAAATCTATAAAACAGTTGATACTGTCTGATTACAGTAAAATGAATTTCAGAGTAGCAGAGATGATACCGAATCACTAAATTGACAAATTCGCCAAACATAAATCAGCAATCAGCCAATCAGCAAAATTCACCTTGATCAGCCGTCGAATTCTAATCGTGAATGTTAACAAACAGAAACGTTAAAAATGCAGTTGTAGAACCAACATAATAACCTACCGTATTCATATTACCACAAAAAGCGGATAACATCAACGCTGTCTGACCTCTGGAGTTTTTCTGGTTAATACAAGTCGGCATGACCTCCAAAATATAGTCGCAAACAGCTTCATGTCCTAGGTATGCTGCATACATCAGCGCAGTCCATTTAAAGTCGTTTTCCTCCCTTACATTAGCGCCTCGCTTCACGAGTTCCTGGAAATGAGTATTTGCGATGAACCGCGGCGATAAGACTGCTTTCTCTACCTGCATAGCCTCCAAACTTCCCACGCTGGCCGCCGTCCGAACATCAAAAATGTAGATTCCATCATCGATGGGATTCGGCAACGGCAGCTTCTCGAAAGCGCGAAGAAAGTCCGCATTGTCCTGCCGCTCAACCGGCGGATACGTCTGCGGAGGTTTCGCCGAGAATCGCACAGAACGCTGATCCATCGGGGTGGAAAGTTGGAGAGAAGATTTTCACTCCGGGCGCAAATCCAACGCAGGCAACACGTAAGATCGTCGATTACGAAGAAGTGACGCTGCGTGCAACAGAACGGGGAGGCCGCGCCAGCCTTGCGCAACCTGTTCCCCCGACTGCTGGACGTGTGAACTTTTGTCGATGCGCGAGAAATTTGATTTGATACATTTTTATATGATCTGATCGTGAATTCTGTAAATAAGACCTGATTTTAAAATGTCGATAATGTTTTCGTCTTTTGCGAACCGTTTTCAACGATTTAGTAAGGGGACACTCAGCCTCACTTAAAAACCAATTCTTCTTGAGGTCGATACAACAGACCATGAAATGACGTAAGCGATTTCGCTAACACTCAACTGAACTGTTCTTGAAGACCGAACACATTCACAACGTTAGAATTCAGTCCAAAAATCAACAAGAACAGCAACAATGGTAGTAACTAGGCCAAACAATGCACAAATTTCACAGGGTATCTCAATTCACGAAGCTCCTTTCTTATCCTTTATCATCTGCACTAGCTTCTTGTAACGTCGCATGCAGTCCTTCTTGGTTTTGCCTTCGACGAGCGCAGCAATTTTGTCCCATCGCTCTGCATCGCTCGTTGGGAACTTCTTCAAGCCTTCTTCCAATAACTTCTGTTGGGCTGTTGACCAAACGTCTTCGGGCTTCGGAGCTTCAGCGGTGGTACCATTATTCAATACAACTCCGGTTCCCAGCTTATTCTGATTGGTGAGAGGCTTGAACTCCATCTTTTGAACAGCTTTCGTCTAAAAACGAGCGGTCACAGCGGGAGAAATTAGATTAAAACACCAACCTGCTTAATAACATCACGCTCTGTTTTCGGCTTCTTAGATTTGTCCGAGCAGTGCTCATTGATGTAAGCGGCAATCTGGTTCCATCGGTCAACAGTTCCAGCGGGATACACGTTTGTAGCTTTGATGAGGAGTTGGTTTTCTTCAACAGTCCAGGTTACAACCTTTACGCCTGCTGATTGCACATCAGCTACGGTGTTCGAGACGTTTTCGTTCTCTTTTTTGCACTTAAACGGGATGTTATATTCGACAAATCTGTCAAGAAAATGACTAACCGATTCATTCATAATCTCCAACGCTTCGTCGTAAATTGTCACACTGGAGAGCTTCGAAGCGAGATCTTCAAGAGTTTCTTTATCGGCCGCTAAACAAATCCGCTCCACTTCTTCCATGCAGCGCATCTGCTTTTCGTGACAGTCCGCCCAGTACTTCGCACCTTCAACCGTTTGTCGGAATCCTCGCCTAGCTTGCTGTAGGGCCTTCTTCGTTCGCTCTTTCTGTTTCTTTTCTTCAGCCGCCTTCTGTTTCTCCATTTCTTCTTGCTCTTTGCGCTTTCGTTCCTCTTCTTCCTGCGCTAATCGTTCCTCTTCCTTCCTTTTCTGCACCAACAACCTCTTGGCTTCTTTTTCTTGCTGCTTCTTTTCCCTGTCTTCGTCCTTGAACTTCTGGATTCGAGGATCGGCGTTGTAAGCCATGTCTACGAGGCCTCGAACACGCTTCACTTCCTCCTTACGCTTCTTGTCGCGCTCCGCCTAAATAATTAAAAATGACTTAGAGGTGTCACAAAAGCCAATCAAACCTTGTTCATCTTCTCGATCTGACGGCGTTCCCAACGGTCTTCGCCACGTTCCTTGTCTTCCTCATCGGCGTAAGCAAAGTCTCTCCAAGAATCAAATCCAAACCAGAAGTCATAGAAATGTTCTACATCTTCGCGTGAAGTATCAGCAGTTCCTATTTTAGGAACGGGGTGTTTCTTTGAAAACCTAGAGTTATAAACACATTAATTAAACCATTGTACCTCCGAAAACCAACCTGGAGTTCATTTCAAAGACTGGGTGTAGTACTTTATAAAAGTTTTTGGCACTCAGTTCACTTGGTTTAGGAACGGATTCATCGAACGTTGGGTCCATGGAATCAAAAGCGCGACGGTCTTCTTCCTTCACGTACAGCTGGTTATACGCGTTCGTTATGCAGACAAAGTAGTCGTTGGCTCCGACATTCTTACGCTTGTCAGGATGGTGCATCAACGATTTCTTACGATCTAAAACCCATGCACACATAATTCAGAAGTTCTACACGATTAACTTACAAGCTGTTTTAATTTGATTCTTGGTAGCTTTCCAGCGGAGTTGGCTGAGTCCTAGCACCTTGTAATGATCCTGTGATTTCGGATTTTTTGGATCCAAGCTTCGAACAAAACGCAGATAAGCGTCATCATCGGGGTCGAAGAGATCCTCTGTGGTATCCTGGTCATCAGACGCGTCCACTGAACTGGACAAATCCTCAATTATAAGGGTGCCCGTGTACACGGGCTTAGGGTTGATTCCCTTTTCGATTTTTTCTCGCACAACGCGAGTCTCGTACATGATTCCCGCTTCTTCGGTTGTCCGTTGGCGGGGTAAAAACCCGTAGATTGCGAGAGCCATCGATAATTGAGTCCTGAAATAAACAATACTGATTTCTAATCAATGAAATCGTAAAAACCCAAGAATATTAATTAAACGCACTTTACTTCAAAAGCTTTCCAGACATCATTATAGCGAAAGTTACCAAATTTGGAAAATCAAGAGTAAGGACAGACATGGCTTCGTCTGAGTGGGTAAAACGCAAATAAAATTAAAAACGATTTTCGGCCGTTTTAGAAAAGCTCATTTCAACAATATCTGCCTATTTGAAGTAGCAAAAATGAAATCCGTACTTACATTATGTCGACGACGCCTGGATGCGACCAGGATAGTGATAGCAAAGAAGCCACCCGCTGAATTCGAGCAAGGGGTGAAATCGGTTGAACGCGAGATATTTACGGGAGGAGGCTTTCGCGTCGGGAGACGAGCAAGCTTAAAATCGATTATTTCGACACTGAAATCGCCAATAAGGAGCCGTTTGCCAGCGTGCCGATGCCCTCCAGCTGCTCCCCGGTGCATTCCGATATATATTTGGGAGGAGATCGGTTCCTGTCTATCGTCCAGCGTGCTACCGGACAGCCGTGGAACACGATGATGCGAGAGCTTTGAAACTTGATATATACAGAATCTTGAGTCTTCCGTCATCTCGGGATAATCATAGTTTCAGCTGAAATAGGCAAATGTCAGATATTTGAAGCACCCCTCGGAAGTTCACGTCTGCAGAGGAGCCCAAACCTTGCTAGCTACGAGCATGGTGAAAAGTTCAATCGCGATGTGGCACCACGTCGATTCCAATCAATGACTCTGTTAGAAAGCAACGTTGAGGCGCTGGTTTGGTCATAGCCACGCCTTGCACTCTTTATTGCGTCTGCAGAAGGAAATCGATATTTTTTGCCAATTTTCTAGATCAAATGGCGGTTGATGTGACTTGTTCAGAGTTTCTTTGACGTTGGTGGGGTTGATTACAATTGAAACTTGCGAGTTAAGAAGTATATAAGTAGGTCAACTTGATTTATTAAGCCTCGTACAGTCTCGATTTGCTTACGCGATCAATTCCAAGTCTTTTTTAACCCATATTTTAATTTGGTCGTCATATTTTAGAATCATGCACTTTCAAAAAGTGCTGATTGAACAAGCAAAACGGGTGCTGACCGCACCACGGAAACTACTCGTGGTGATAGCAATCTCCATCTTCCTCATCTACTACCTTCTGGGCGGCACCAACGATTATTCTTCATCCGTGACATCAAGCTTTTGTGTCGCGAATCATTGGGGGAAGAACCGTCGTGGAATCCCTGATGATGGCACCCACTGGACACACGATTCTTCAGTTGCGTTTGTCGGAAATGGACACATCGGAATCGACATCGCAAGAGAACGACAAGTCCGAATCGCCGGGGCAAAATCAAAGGTTCTGGACCTTCCGATCGGCTTCAAACCCCTCCTGAATATCCGCTTCTCGGAGGGTACCGCCAGCGGCGAGGAAGTGCTGACGGACTTTGACCAAGGCGTCGTAAGAACAGCTAGATGTGTTTCACAAGTATGTTTCAATATCAACTGTGCAAATCCTCAATTTGCATTTCCAGGCCAATCAGTGCATCTGCTCTTCTCAAATGGTCTACGCACATAGATCTCGGCAAAATCTCCTCGTCCAGGAGATTCAGATCGTGAATCCGGGAGATCGCAGTGTTGTTGTAGAATTTTCAGTCGAAGATTCAAAGGAATGGACGAAAGGAGATAGTTTGGGCGGCTCGTCCGTTTTCACACGGTCGGTGAATGTTGGAACGGAGAAGATTGCTGTTGCTGCGGTTTGTTCGACTGTTCCTGGAAAAGTGACCGTCAAAGAGAAGCGGTAATAATAAGAATGTCTGGAAATTGTAATCGTCGGAAGTTTAGGGAGGAGACCTTCAGGTTTATGTGCGTCCTTGAACAAGCTAAAATTGAAAACGGAAACCAGGAGGTGGAAGCTCTGCAGAAGGTTTCCTTAGCTGCCATGAACAATTTTGCAACATTCAAAAACATGAACGACGTTTCTGTCGATATGGAACATTACGATGGCTGGAAAATGGTTAGTTCGATTTTCGATATGACTATTTTGTTGTAAGCGAAAGATTAGATCAATGACTACGTCAATTTTAGCTGAACAATGTCAGTTTCTACCTGTCGCATTCGAAGGCGCCAAGTGTTCTCAATGCGGATCTGCTCAACTACACGAAATACGCCCTTATCAGCAATACTCCAGCTCCACTTCTGTCACTGAATTTGTCTTCCAGTTCGAAAAAGGTTTAGCTCGAAGTAACAAATCAAATTTACTATCTTGTTTTAGGAACTCGACGGATTTCTGGACCGTAATGAATTGTGTTACAAGGCTCATACCAATCTGCTCTACCCTTCGAAGTTGTGGAACACTTGGAATTCGATTGACGAACTTGTGAAGACAATGGAAATTTGGATTTTGACGCTGGAAAAACGCGGATGCCAGCCGATGCTGAAGGCAGGAGCTCATGGTCTCATCCAAGCATTTGTTCTCAGTCTTGGAGGACTCACTTTCACCGGTCATCACCTGGAAATGAACTTTGACCCGGCTGACCTGCATCGAGAGTTCGGCATTGAGAACCTAAAAATGGGAAAAGCGTTGCTCTCAGTTCGAGTCGATCTCGACGACGAGAACAAGCCCATTTTGTACGTGTCCAGCTCGTCGCCGATGTTCGCTTGTGATGCTGGATGTCTTGATCCTCCGGTTGCGGTTGGGTCGACAAAGCTGAAACTTCCTGTGAAGCTTACGAAGCCTCTCACCCCGATCTTGTACCTTACATCGGAACGTTCACATCTGGCGCAGCTTCGAGAGACGATTCATGTTGTCGAGGTAATGAATTATGTGTTCGAACTTCCTATAAATTCTTTTCTTAGGTCGGTATTGCTCCCTCGCACGAGAACGATCTCATTGCCATCCACAAACACGGTCATCGCTTAGGCGGCTTGCCTACCGTAATCTGGGTTTTCCTTGGAGTGCTCTTAATTGCTTTTCACTGCTTCCTCATCAAACTGCTCTACTCGGAATGGATCAAAAGCGACTACACGCCATACAATGCCTTCCTCCGTGCTCGTTATATGCGCGAACACTAACTCTAATACTCAGGTTTTTCCCCTCTGTGCAATTACTCTGGGATTGCTTAAAATGTATATTTGTGCCTGGGATTCGGGATGGGATTCCTTGATTTTGTTGACGGGTATTATGTAGAATAGGCGGTATAATTTAATAACATTATTACATAGTAGCAATAGTTATGTCCATAATAAATTCATCCTTACGAGCTGTCTATCCGTGAACTAAGGTGGCATTAACGACCCTTCTATGAATAGCCAAGGCGGAAGAATCACATGCTAGAAATCTACAGCGTATGTACAGTACAGCAATCCAAAAAATAAGTGACGTCGTGACTAAGGCACTAATTTTAATACACGTGTTGTCGTCTCCGAAAAAAAGGAGAGCTTCAATCAAACGCAATTCTAACGAGAATTGAAGCGGATTCATCGGTAGTGTGGTTGTAACCTGTGTTGAGACGGATGTGGGAGTAACCTGAAGGAGTAATAAATACCAGTTGTTGATCATCATCTTGCTTACCGGGTCTGATGCTAGTAACAGGGATTGAATATTCGCCAATGAAGTCGTTGGCGGAAGTGGAGTCAAAGTCCTTGACGACAAAGCGAGCAATGGCAACATCGGGGCAGTGAAGAGGGAACGAGAACGTCTCGTTCCAGGCTGGGTTGAAACCTGAAAAAAGCAATAACCGTTATTGAGGCTGCCTTTGTGCATGATTTTTCCATATATATCAACGATCAATGAAATCTCAAGTTTTGAATCGAACATTCTTTACTCACCATTGTCTGCAACGATTTTCGTCTTGTACTTCCTCTCATCCACTGGAAGTCCGAAAATCTCCACACTGACATAAGGATCGATAATATCGTTTCCTGGTTCTGACTTGGGCAGGTACTGCCCACTAATAACACCAACATGCATGGTTGTCCTGACTTTGCCAGAATGCTCAGGGATTCGCGGATCTGAAATCGTTTGCCTTACTACATAGTGCTCGAAAAACAATA
This sequence comes from Steinernema scapterisci, assembly GCA_000757745.1. Taxonomy (NCBI): domain Eukaryota; kingdom Metazoa; phylum Nematoda; class Chromadorea; order Rhabditida; family Steinernematidae; genus Steinernema; species Steinernema scapterisci. Next base: position 136,519 of record KN167984.1, read on the forward strand.
TATACCGTGGCCATCAAGAAGAATCTGAGGCTTCAAAACATATCCGCAATTTCCGTTGACGCGGAACATTCCATTGACCAAATCGAGTTCTTCACCGGCGGTTTGCATGTTCATCGCGACGACTTGGATTCCACAGATCCACGAGAGCATAGGATGCATGTTGCTGGAGTCCTGACGAATTCCCTTCGGATAACTCTTGACCAGTCTGGTAGCGGTATAGGCGAAAATGGCCGAGCCTCCGTCAACATAGCTGGGAACTTTGCTCTCCGAAAGAGATGGAGATCCGTCCATTGGATCTAAAAACGATCTGGTCAATATCAAAGTAAATGCACATTTTGAGATTTTTAATTAATTGCCAGTTTTCACTTACGTTGTTTGATGTCCAAGTAAATGTTGGACGACAACTTGACCGAAGGCAATGAGATCAGCCTAGAGTATTCAGGATCCAATTCAATCTTTTTCTTGTGATGTTCGGGTGAGTGTTCATCGTCTTCCTGGTCGAATTTGTCGTCGCGTGGAGCGCTGGACGGTAACTTCTTTCCACGAAGAAGGAATTTCCGTTTTAGCTGATTAGGGCTCGGAAGAGGTTTCGTTGCGGATCCTTCTTCACGTAGATACAACTTGTCCCCAAGAACCTTAACTACGAGTTTAGATTGCGTTTCCGTGATGTTGGTCCCTACCTCTTGGAAAATATCGGCCATCACTTTTTGCTGCACCAATCCCACGTGATTTTCGATAGTCAAGATAACCGGATAAGGACTCGTCACAAATGAATATTTGTCTATGGCGATAAGAGCATTACGGAGGGTGATAGATGTAATTAAAGTCCGCTTGTGGGTGATACAAGGTTCTCCGTGTTCGCCGTCAAAGATGTCCACTATAACAGAATTCTCAGAGCCTGTAAAGAGGACAGTATTCTTACATTCGAGTAATCTGGCGCCTTTCTTCAATGCGCTAATGTATCCTTCCACCGTAGCTTCGCCCTTCAGCTGAAGTCCAGTGAGATATGTGTTGTGGCTACTGTTGATGTAATAATAGCTGAGAGGGTGGTCCATGTTCTGGTAGATGGATTCGTGGCCAGGCTTCATGATGTTGCCCCATCTGGATTGGAGCAAACGACGGAATCCGTTGGCTCCCAGAAGTTTATCTTGTTCCTTCGACTGTTCGCTAGTTTCATACATATCAATGATTCCGGTGACTTTCTTTATGTCCAAATCGGTAAACTGAAATATCAATGCATGATTTCCTGTTTTCCGGCAGGTCTCTTGAAACCTTTTGTTCCTCCGTCAAAAACTTGAGCAATTGTTCAGCATTCAGTGTCTCCATGCCGTGCTCGTTTGCCAACCTTAGTGCGTGGCGCAGTTCGGGTCGATCTGTGAGTCGTTCAAACAGCGTTAAAAACTCGTTTTCATCGAGCGTGTTGTCACCGGGCGTCCCGTTTCGGGTCGCGTCAACGTCCTGAAACGCTTTACCGCATTAACTCAGGTACTGGAACAAAGAAAACGAAAGAGAAAAACACTCACACGGAACATAACACGGGCGTAGTCCTCACTGATTTGAAGGTTAAGCTTCTTGAGCAGTTTCCAGAGTTCGTCGAAACTGACACGACCTGGAAAACACCGCTAAATTAATTACACTCCACAAATCCTCATACATACCATTCTTGTTTTTGTCTGCTTTATGGAAATTGCTGATCAGCCAAGCTTTCTCATCAAACTGCAGCTTCTCCTTTTTCTTCACGCTGAGCACTTGCTGGAACGCCTTGATCCATTCGAGTTTTTCTTCTTCGCTTTGTGCGACAAAATCGGCCGATTTGTGCATGAAGAGGGGATGTGTGAAGACGACCGAGAAGCATAGATTCTCCTGGAAAAATTTTATTGGAATCGTTGAAAATCGAGGAACTCGTCACTGGGCAAACGAAGTTTGATCTCTTGACACTTTCATCTCGCGCGCATTCATCTCCCACGATCTTCAAAAATGAACGCGTCATGTTGCCATGACGGCCAATGGCGGCTGCAAAAAAGCAATGTGGATATATGGCTTTTGTTTTTTGCCGAATTCATCACAGGAGGCCATACATAAATAGACGGAGAAAATCCCATAAAAATGATAGAGGTCGAAGTCTATAACTCACGCAGACGAAAACAAAAACAAATAACGCAAAAGCAGACGGCTAATGCATGTAAGAAACAAAATTTGTCTTTTCGCCGCGAAAAGATGGGCGCGTTTCCTTGTTGTCATTGATTTCGTGCACTTTCACAAAGGAAGCTTTGGGAAACACAAAAACTAGTTTTTCCGCGTCTGCTTAACTGCAGTTCGGAGTCTCTGAGAAGACCAACAAAAACAAAAGCCCATTTAGACCAAGCGGCGCGTCAACAATCTGAGTTAGTCGCAAAATAGTCGCAATATTCCCACTTTCGTTCGTCCGTGTTTGTCGTCAGACAACTAAACGAATTCCACGTCTTCGAAGACAACCAAAACGGAAATTCACGACATAGAATAAATGCGAAAAAATGAGCATCCAAATGTTGCAAATCGACGTCGAAAGACTCTCATGCACTTTGCGTCGCGCTGTTTGCCTAAGCACCAGATTGTTTGTGCTGAAAAAGCGCATGATTCATTGACGGAAATTCCGCGAATAGCAGTTACAAAAGCGACAAACGAAACTTCTCCGACGCTTCAACTTGTTTGCTTCCGTCGAAAGCCGACCGGATTAGTCACTTCTCTCCATGCTGCCCGAGACACCGAAACAGCGCTGTGTAGTGACACAAACAAAATGACAAATTGGATTCCGATTCTTGCACCTGACCACAAAAGCAACAAGGATTTTTCGAAGCGTCTATTCCATTGAAATAGGAAACAACCTTTGCAGACGACGATGCACGACCCTCCCTCGTAAATACCCTTAATTGCATTCCCAATCAGACTCTCGAAAGTGGACGGTTTTCCGGATGTTTACGTACGTCCAGAAAGCTGGATCCACTTGATGGGAAATGAGACATCCGCTGCAAAAAGCGATTAAAACCTTACAGAAAAGTTAGAGAACCAGCGAATAAGACGAAAAGTCGTCTTTCAGAGACAGAGCCAGGCGACTCACGCGAGGTCGAGTCGCTTTTTGTTGTTTTTGAGACGAAAACCGAAAACATACCGGCGCGGCGCACTGAAATTTGTATTTCTTCGACGCCTTGTGCAGCGAATCAGTTCCGTAGCCGTTGCGAATGTCGAGAATCCCGGCGAGATCAACTGAAATGAGAAACACACAAATAAACACGACGAAAACAAATCCGAAACGAACCGTTTTTGAAGCGGTTTGAGCACGATGTGAACTTGTTCGCAGTTTCGTAGCAGAGGCGCCCGTCGCGGACCTTGAGCAAACTGGCTCCCTGTGGTTTCTTGTGCTTGATGCGGCGAACCGGGAGTCCCTCGGAAATTATTCGCATCGAGTCGTCCAGGTTCGGCTCCGCGTTGTTCACGGGGGTGACGGTAACAACGGATGTCATCTTGTCCGGGCCCTGGACACGCGGGCGGCGAGGAAGAAATCTGCAAAACGTAGTCGGATCAGTCGAGTTTCGGGTTTCTAAGGGGGATAATCGAGAGCGAATTTTGATAGCAAAATGAACATATAGTTGTGCGATTTCTACTGCTGCCGCCATCGCAGCGGCGGCCGCTGCGACATCATACAAACAAGACTGCGACTCTGCTCTGCGGCTGCGACGACTGTCTCGAACGAGAGCTGGAGACGGGTCGAAAACACCTCGCCGCGCTCGCTTCCCTCGCGCCCATGGCGCTCTCTGCGTCTCTGTTCGCGGGAGGATCCTCCCCTCAAGCGTTGCAACCCTGCGACGCTCTGCCCAATTTCCAAGACATTGGTTCTTCGTTCCTGAGGAGGGAAGAGAAGTTATCACTTGTGTGTGACTACTGGCTGCTGAGGCTGGCTAGATGAGTGGCTGGATATGGTAGCGGGCTATCGGGTAGGAATGCACTTTCTCACCTCTGCGCTGCGACTTCTTGAGCCTCGGGTCGACGATGACCTCATCGACCGGCTCCACTATCTCTACAGTTCTACCATAATCCTCATGTTCGCTCTACTGGTTTCCGCGAAGCAATACGGTATGTCCTCCTTGGAAAGAACCGATTTCACCATGTTTGTTCTCTGTCCTGGGCAGCTACCGTCCACTCTAACCCTTTCAATCGAATTCGTGTGAATTGAGTGTCATTTTAATACAATCCGACCGAGTGATTTTCAGCGGCGGCACGCGCACTTATCACCCTCAGTTCGCCCTTCGGCGCCTTCGCGTGTATCGACGTGTTCTTCGAAGAACAGTTGCGCTTAAACATTGATTCCGACATAAATATATAAACAACAAGGAGAAGAAGAAGCGATGGAAAAGTGAAATTCGGCTTTCTTCAGAACGGAGATCGATTTAAGTGAGCTGAGCGAGCGGAGTTCGATGGCGACAATGAAAATTGCGAATTGTGTGAAGTGCCGATCATTTGTTATTCAGGAAAACGAGGAGCCCGAAGTTGCCGTTCGAAGCTCCTGCTGATGCTGCTGCTGCCGTTCCTGCGGTCTTGTCCGAACCACTTTTTGTGTGCATGAAAGCATGTAGTGTCTGACTGACGGTGGGCGGAATTAAGCTCTGGAGTGGACGTGGTGTGGCCCCGCACTTGACGGGCGTTGTCTTGATCTCGACCATTCATCACGTTGACAACTGATCAATGGTGATACTGGCGCCCCCGACGGGTTGAGCATTAGGTCCATTTCGCTTTCAGTTGGTCATCCGATCGAATGCTTTGTGCCAGCGCAGTTCACAAGGGCCATGGAACAGTACACGGAGAACTACTGCTGGGTGCAGAACACCTACTGGGTTCCGTTTCAGGTAAAGGTTTCTCTTGTCTGCTTGAAAACTAAACTGAGGATCACGAGAAATCTTTGCGTTTTGAGTCTGTCCACAAGCGTGTCGCAAGTTAATGTCTTATGAATTTCGCAGGCGTCTTCCTTGAAGCGCACGTGGTGTAACAAAATCAATGAACATTAAAAGATGATGAAAGATAAGCGGACAAAAAGATAATTGGTAATGGCCGCTTCTTCGCTCTTATTGCGCACTTCACAGCAGTTACGGGAGGATAATTAAAATCGGAACCAAAATTTCAGAACTGGCGATAAAATAAATGTCCCTTTTCTCAGTAAATCAACTTGAACCAGATTCTAACTTAAGGCATTCGCCTTAAACTTTGAAATCAGGATTGTGTTATTTCCTATCCTCATTTCCCACAATTCCAGGACCTGATCCCCCATCGTCTCGACGACCGCGAACGCCGTCAAATCGGCTACTACCAATGGGTGCCTTTCGTTCTAGCCCTGGCCGCCTTAATGTTTTACATGCCGGCCACCGTGTGGAGGACGATGGCCGCTCAGTCAGGTGAGTAGTTCCTGATTACTCAACTTCGCCAAAATGGGCAAAAAACGGGTCGTTGCTGTAGCAAACAGTTGACGCGTGCCGGCAATCCACAGCCTCAAATTGATGGGATGTGCCCAGCACAAACGCGTGCCGAAAAAGCGACTTCTGATTGATGGAGTGTGATTCAGGTCTTAATGTCTCCTTGGTCCTGCAACTTGCGTGTCAGGACCAGAATCTCGATCCGCTGATTCGAGACCGCAACGTCGATGTGATTGTACGGCATGTGGACGACGCGCTCAAATATCAGCGAGATTTCGGCTCAAAACAGAAGCAGGTGAGTCAGCGGGAGGTTTTCAATCCATTGCGCATTTTATTATAGTCGTTCCCGGCCGCCACCTTACGTCTCGGCAAGTACTACGGTGCTTATGTTGCCACCATCTATCTGACTGTGAAATCGCTTCATCTGTCCAACGTCATCCTGCAGTTTATTTTGCTCAACAGCTTCCTGGAGACTTCGGATTATCCTCTCTTCGGGGGTCACGTTCTCTACGATCTACTCATGGTAAGTGCGGCATTCTAACTCTTGCCGAAACCGCTGTTTCAGGCTCGAGAATGGCGGGATTCAGGAAAGTTCCCTAGAGTGACCCTGTGCGACTTTGAAATCCGCGTTCTTGGGAATGTCCACCGGCACACGGTGCAATGTGTGCTGGTAATCAATATGTTCACGGAGAAGATTTTCATTTTCCTCTGGTTATGGATGCTGCTTTTGGCCTTCAGCACTGCCATTAACTTATTCGCATGGACCATATCACTTTCACTGTCGTCTTACAAACAGGCCTTCATTGAAAAGTCTCTTGGTAAGTTCTAACTGGCTGTTGCTGTAAAGAAACTTGGATCATAGCTCATGTATCAAACTCTGAACTTGTTTTGACCGATGTAAGCCGCATTCCTTCTTACAGGTGTCGAATCCGAAGACGTGCAAAAGTTCGTGGATAAGTACCTACGAACGGACGGAATCTTCGCTCTACAAATGCTCTCCTCCCACGCGGGCAGCCTGATGTGTACTTGTGTCGTGCAAGCCCTTTGGCGACGGTTCCTGAAGCACAGCGGGAAACTGCCTCCCACACTGGTCGCCTCCACCTCCGACCCTGAGGACGACAAGGAGCAGTGGCGCCGTGACAGCGGCACGCGCGCCGTGGACGCCGCTCCGAAGTTTCCGATCTCGACTCACTTCGTCTAGAGCTCCTCGACTACGATAACTACCATAACGGGTTATGTACAGTCCAACCAACCAACCAGCAGCCAACCAACCGCGCCAGCATTCCTTTCCGGCTTCCTGTCTTCTCCCAGTCGGTCGGTGTGTGCCACTCCCATCACTCTCATCCACACTACCCTACAATGTTCTTCAACGAGAATAAATTTTGTTGATTTTCGCTGCTCGCCGCCTCGGGTGCGGGTGTGTAAAAGCGGGCACGCGCTGGTCGGTATCGGTGAAAACGAAATTTGATTAATTGCTGAACGGTGTGCGGCTCTCGTTCCACGTCATGTTGCCACCCAACGGGCACAGGGTCCTCCGCCGCAACGAGATCCTCCTTCCTCCTGGCCGGCGCGACCCGTAATTCAAGGCGCTCTTCGGGAGGATCATTCTCTTTCTAATTGCAAGTTGTAGACGCGAACATGATTGTTACACTCATGTCCTTCCGTCCATCCTGGCGAGCGAGTGGCCAACGGTTACGCACTATGTTGTTTCATAATTTCGTGGTGGCCCGAGAGGCAATTCAATCCATCATCGTCGCCCGCTTGCACAAGTGTTTCGTTAAACTGCTTGTTAGCGGTGGGGAATAAATATGTCAGCGAGGAGCGGCCTCCGGTTCGGAACGAAACCACGGTTCCGTTGTTCCATGACCGATCGCTGGAACAAAATACAAACATTGGCCACATTTTCTGAGTTCCTCTGAAACACGTTTGACTCCGAGTCTGATTTCTCTTAGTGACCTGGAAAAAGAGTTCTATTGTCATAATTGAAACAGAAGCGCAAAGGTTAACGTCCGATTGCGGTGATCAGACGATCAGGGACGATGAAGCTAAACCGGTATCTTCAAAAACTGCAATTTGGGTTTGACTCCAAGTCTGATAAGTGATCAATCAATTCCTTGACAGATGCGTCGAGGAAAGAAAAACTCGGAGAAGGAAAGTCGCAGAAGTTCCCGGTACTGTTGACGCGCTTCCTCAAGGTACGGAATTCCGATTTTCTGACAGCATCATCAAACCATAGCCACAAAGAGACCGGCCAAACTGGCCAGTTCATTCCGTAGCCGAGCGTCTGGGATGATCACAGCACCTTTCAAGGCGGTGGGAACCAGGTCAATCAGTCTGAACAGTCCATGCCGCCAGATTCCCAACAAATCCTGAATTTTGGCCATTAACGTGCTACCCGCTGTCATCAGCTGAACTCGAGATCGGCGAAAACGTGGACAAAACTATAAAACAAACAGATTGGATGTGACCTCGCATGCACGCGAGCACACCGATATCCTCCTGCAACACTTCAGCAAGTCTGATCGAAGCTCTCGAGTGTTTGAGTACTTTATGTTGATTTAATTGGGTGGCTCCGAATATTAGCGTGTACAGCGAAAATCAAAGTCCATCAGCGATAAACCGAAACGTTCAAAGTTCAACGATTTCATTTTGAGGATTTCGTGTTGGACGACGTGGTGTTTAGGCTATTTTTTGTGCTGCTGATCAGGCACGATGTGTTTCTTTGTTCCAGCGTCTTCTCTTCCCGGCTCTAGCGGTTCGCGAAGCCGAGGCTTCAAACGGGTCATGATCTACAGTAATAGCTTTGGCCTCACTTATTGCAGCTGCAATAAGACTAAAGGTGAGACACTGAGACATCTCGATGTACTTACTCAGTTCGTCCACTCAAGCATATTCATAACTCCAGATCTATCTTTGTGCCCTGTGCAACAAAGCGTGGGATGCTTCAAGCATCACATAAATGTGCCGTCGAAAGGCCTATTTTAAGCAGCCTCTATATCACTCTTTCAAATGTTGCGATAAGGAAGGAATGAAGTTTTTCCACGATGAGCCTTGGAAAAGTGAGAATTGTCAATTTTCGCGGTTTTTCTGGTCTGTCTTTTCCAAAAACGAGCTGGACGCACCGCTCCCCAGAGAACCTCGAGATCGCCCATCTTTGAAATATTAATTGATGCTTAGGATTTATGGCATTTGGAAAAAGTTTTCTTGTTACAAAGCAACATAAATTTGAGTTTTGGCGAGTTCTACGCTGACGCAAGTGAATCCCGACCAGCCGCCATAGATAACCGTGGACGTAAAGAGTAACAAACATTTCCTCCTCCGCGACACCAGTCTCCAGTGGCGTCTGACCTGGCCGTCGTCCCCAGTCGGGTCTGATTTGTCCCTTTCTTAGGCAATTAATATTCAGAGGATGTAAGTTGATATCACGCGGCGCGCGAGAGGCTCCGGCTGCGGGAGGAACGCGCGTAAGTGGGAGATGAAGTAAGCGCGTTAGTGATGTTCCGTGCGAGATCGCGCTTTGCCAAACATTTTTGAGTACACAAAATCGTGGGAAAATCGCCAGCTAAACCGGAGAAAATCGTGTGCTCGAAATCATCTGGTTCCTTCTTGGCTGGGCTGGCTCGTGTAGAATACCGGCGCGTGACTTTTCGTACGATCCTCATTTTGGTTCGAGTGCGCTTCGGCTGCGGGATGTCCGGGTGAGAAGCGCTGGGAACTTTTGGTCCGTTTCCGATTTAATTGTGGCTTTCATTGGTGCTTGCACTATTTTTATGGCGTATAATTAAGCGTGCTGGACTCCGAAACCACGTTGATGATAACGTGGGTTGGTTGCACTAGTGACTGCGATAATTTGAGGCGTAAACCTTAAAATAGAGCAGTGTTAAGGCTGATACGTACGCCGGGGTTCTTCGATTTATGGCACTGACCTGGTCACTGACCTCATCATCAACGTCATAAATTGTCTTCAAACTTCAAAAATGAAAAGCTTTATGCCCTAAATGTCCTTTTATCCAACAATACAGGCCATTCCAACTGTGGACGCCAACCGTAACCTCTCACGTGAAAAAGCGTATCATCCTACCTATCTGACCAGAACACCAAGACGATTTACTCCATTTTTTCCAACTATTCGCGAATACCAATTTACTCTGCTGGGTGGCGGTTTCGAGCATTGATCGAGTAGCGTCTATTTTGTCCTGAGCGTTGATTGAATTTCTCTATTTTTCCCCTTATATCACTTAATTACGGTAGAGCCGTTTCTTCCTTTGGCGGCTTCCTGTTTAGCCGAGTGACGCAGTCTCATCAGCAACGAACCGTCCATTCACTCAACTATGTCTTGGCAAAAACGAGGCAGTTTTTGGTGGCGATTTTTGTCACTGATTTGGGAAATCTGAAAGCGCGTTCTGAGCATCGTTTTCTCGGAAATGCTAGCCGGAAGTCGCGAGTGCCGCTGCTTTTTGCGTACAAGTGAAACATGACACCATAAAACACGCCATGTTTTTTCCTGCCCCCGATAATGACCCTTCCGAATTTAGGTCCGAAGAGTTGGTGATTACAGAAGTGGGCAATGTTGATTACTTTTTTTGTTATCGGGTTTGGTCTTGTGCTTTGCTTTAATTCGAGCACAGATACTAACTCGATTACGAACGATCTTTCCAGCTCAATCTTGTGACCAGCCGAACTGGAGATGTCACCCTCGTCTAACTCAACCCCGATTCCCAACCAACATCACATTTTAATTTGCGCAACGCTCATTAGCGCTTGCGTGACCCAATGACGCCAGAGGACGATTATTTACAAGACAATTTTCGGATTCCAAATTTGCATTGGCTCTGTTGTGCATTAGCGATTAAGACCGATTCGTGGTCTCCTCCGCGCTCTTCACTTGGGATTTGTGGAAAAGTACGCGCGGCGCCAGTGAGAAGAGAAGCGGCGGAAGAGTGCCACTTTTTCATTAGCCCAATAAAGGCGCCTTCTTGTTCTCGGTTTTATTCAATTTACGCAAAACTACAAATTCCGGCTGTCGTCTGTCCGCAGCGGTCTCACCTACCAGCACTCGGAGAATTAAGTCCGGCGGCCTTAATCCATCTCACTTAGGGGTGGCTGCCGCCGTCAATTGTTCGCTTTATTCAAAAATGATTGATGAAGCTAGCAGGGTCTTAAATTTTTTAGCGCTTTGTATTTGGAGATGTCCTTTAATGACTTTCGGTCGTCAGTAACGGCTCTTTGACTCTTTGGATCACAATTGACTTATAAATTCTGAATGGTTTCGTTTTGTCGCGGCGGTCGTGGGAATCTTTCTCGTCGTTGGGTTCAACGTGCTTCAAAATTCAATCTCGTGATTTCGTTATTCCTCTTAGAATCCCTCAGATTGGCTTCAAAACAATAAGTTTGAAAAGTGCAAAGTGCTGCTGAAACCGGATTAAGTGGTCGGGCAATTCTACGCACCCGGAAACTTGCCAAAGGCTTTCAGAAAGGACGGTACCCTGCAAAGTTGGCCCGAGGACTTGTTTTTCTTTTTCGACTGCCCTTCTTGTAGCTTTGAGTGTTAGTTGTCACTCTCGATTGAGCTAGTCTCCTTTTCAGTGTACTATCCGGAAGTACGTGTGAGATATTTTATTCAGTTCAAAACAACATGGGCTTTTTCGATTGTTGACCAAAGACGTGGGAGAAGGTGCAGGGTGCACCACAACGCGATCATTATGCTCAGAAGCGACGGTTCTGAGTGTTGACTGCATCTGGCAAATCTAATGAGCACAAAAAGCTGAATAGCATACAGTTTTGCGCTGTTTCATGCGTAGCTTTGATTCTTGACACTTGGCACAATTCAAAATGACGTTGAAAACGTTTCCTACAAGCATTATCCGGCCTGAATAGCCTTCATTCACACTTTCAATCTCTAATCTTTTTTGTTGAATACGCCGTAACTCCAGAAATTGAATTCGTTCTTCTCCACCGTCTCTAAACTCTGGAGTCTCAATGTTTACTTTAAATAAGCAGACGCTAGGTTTCCACACTTAAAGTGTTAGCTGCTGCTGCTCCTCTGGCGGCGCACCGTCTGAAGTTCTCGAAAAAACACGTCTGCGAAGCTTTCAGACTTCCGCCAACTTCTCCGACTTGTTTATCTCATATCCGGTCTCTTTGAGGGCATCTCCTTAGGCGCGAAGGGTGTTAGGTTGTTACTTGTCTCCATTACACAATCCAAGAGGGTGCTTATTCAAATGTTCGAGCCGCTGCTGCGGCTGCTAAATTCAGAAAAAATTTTGTTTTCGTGTTTTTGTAGCCGGTCTCGAATTTCCGCCTGGCTATTTCCTTCTCTCAACGTCTCATTCCACTTTCCACGTTTGCAGTACAATTTCCCTCCTGCTAATAGGCACTCAATTCTGGAATGGAGGTTGTCGCTGGTCGGCAGCTTTATTTGGTTATAACTTTTATTCCGCCCTTAATGTTCATGACCCTATTTATCACTTGGGTAATTCCCGATCTTCGATCCACCAGCTTTCTGAGTTTCTACCAGCGAGTTCAAAATGTCGGAAACGTTCGGTCTAAAAATATGTTCAGCCTGAGACAATGACGCCTTCGATTAGAGACATCTCATCGAGCGTCACGACCGCGAAATGATTGCAGGTTGTCTCATGGCTGTTTCGGGAAATTTCTGACATTCTGTAGACTAATCAGAGCTTCACGGACTTACCGTAGGCGTCTCGACCTCATGTGGATGACTGTTTCTGTTAGCACCTCATTGCTTTCGCCAGGTTGCAGTTCCTGCGTTGAATATCCGTTGTTTTCTTGAAACCTGAAGTCGTCAAGCCACCTTCCAGACGCTCTGATTTCGAGTCTACATGCAAAGCATGAAATTTCGCGTTTGACGACAGGCGTTACGGAAATGAGTTAGCCGAAGCTATTTTGGGTTTACCTTGATTCTGTTTCTAATCTTCAGTCAATTGATGGAATATCTAATTATCACTTATATTTTGAAAATTAACTGAAGGATGGCGTGAACACGCCCTGTCCGGCTTTCTCGTGGCCTATGATCTCCATAATTATCGGGCTAACTCGAAGAGATAATGAATTATTCTCGGTATTCTGCGAAGGCGGTGTCCCTTATAATCATTACTCTCGAAAATAGCATTCATAGCGTTTCGCAATATGTCGGCAGTCGCTGCACAAACTGACTGGGCTTCTGAAGGCAGGCTCGGGATTTCTTGAACTCCTTGGATTCTGTCTTTTTCCCCATAGTCAGTTCTATGACAAATTCGAGTCCATATTTGGGTATTTGCTGTTCTCCCTCCAGCACCCTAAGCACATTTCCAAAACTGACACAAGCCAAAAACACAAGGACAAAAAATGCAGCATGTCCTCAGTTATTCATGCGATGCTCGTCTCAGCGTGTGTATTCTTTGCCCTCTTGTTTGCTTCCCCGAGCATGTCGGATATTATTGCTTTCATTTCAATGCGACAAACAATCTTCGTAAAAGTAAAACTAGGATGTTTCTTCGCGGCTTCGCGTGTTTTTTAGCTTCTCTTTTGATACGGTAGCTCGTGGCCCTCGAGTCTTTTGAGTCACATCTTCAGTCCTTATCCCCGCAGACATAAATGGAAATTCGTGAGTTTCGAGTTTACCTAGTTCCAGCTCGATTTGATATTTCCTCCTTGGGTAAAGGGGTCCCTAGTGAATAAACAATTTCACCGAGAACGATAATTCGATTTTTTGAGAACACTATAAAATGCATATTTTTGGACATCTTTGTCTGTCTCCCTTATAAGATGTGTGGAGGTACATGTGTTTTCGAGTTTTGAGTGCAAATACTTCGAGAAGAATACGCGCGACTTATTTTCGTGCCCTTTTAGAATGCATCGTTAATCGACGTCAGTCCTTAATATACACAAAGTTCTGCTGTTTCGAGGAGGTCACCTTTTTGAGTTGCTTGAAATTGTTTCCGGCTTTTTTGACCTTGTTTTGGGGAGAATAGGGCAGGAAGTTGCGGGTGGAAAGTCCAAGGGACGCGAGTTTTGGAGCGGAGAATTGTGTAATCGAATTTGGAATAAAAACGTCGGTATGCGCTAGTTTGTTCCAGACTGGTAACATCGTCTGGTGGACTTTGGTTTTGTAAAATACCAAGGCTGTTGTATTTATTCAAGAGCTACAGTCTAAACTGTCTGAGATTGGAAAACGAGCTGCCATCGTCCCGCGGAGTCCTTTTCTGTCAGTCGGTTTGCAGCTGGACAGCCTTGCCGCGAAAGCCGTGATATAGGCTGAGCAATAGCTTCCAAGACCCATCAACGTGAGCAAAAGTAGCAAACGTCAAATGGTATCTTGGTCATCGCTCTGATTCCGCGAGCGAGAGGACCAAAGCGGACTCACCGGTTCTGTTCGTCGGTTCGGTTCTCCGCGAGCGACGAGACCGCATCGTCGCCGCTCTGCCCACTTCCAATGGCGAACTTATCTCTCTGATTCCGCGAGCGAGAGGGCGACGAAATCCTTCGGCGGCGTCGTTTGCCGTCGCCGTAGTTTGGAAGATGGCCAACGGCAGATGCGATGGCGGATCAAGTGGCAACGGAAAACGCGGAAACTGAGGGCAAGCTTGTATCTGCGTTGAGATGCGACGCCGCGACGTTGCGGGAAGCTTGCATTTAGCGCTTTCCTGCCGCTGCGTTCAATCGTGACATCCCTCGCAGCGATTTCAGCGACGGGGCTGCTCGTCGTCGACATCGTGTGCCGTCACAGTACAGCTTGCCGTAGCCGTCGCTTACGGTGTCAACGCAACAAACTGTACTGTAGTGTTACAATGGTTAGCGGTAGACCTAGGCCATCTTCGGCTCTTCGTCATCGCGTCTGGATAGTGTTTGTTTGTGTCTGTGGCATCAATCTAGCTTCACCTAGAAATCCTGGAAACTTGATTAGTGTCATTTTCAGTATTTTCGGTTCAAAACACTAAAATAACCAAACATTTCAATTGGACATCAACAATTACAAACAAACGAAACCTTGTTCTAATAAACACATCTCAAGCACGTCAAGCACCCTAAGTTATGAGTTTTGCCTCCGCGTTTATCCATCTCCCCTATCACCGTCCTTCATAAGCACTTGGCAGTTGTGAAAACGCTTGAAGCATTTACTGAAAACTGGCCCACTTAGGCTGTTTTGTTGGCCCAATTGCCCGAAGGTCGCGGAAAAGACCTCACGGCTACACCGTCACCTCTCTTCAAACCGAATTCGGTGCTTTTGCACCTTAAATGATAGGATCCGAAGATCCCTCTGACCAGCCTGGTTCCTGAAAACATCTTCGGTGTATCGAACTCCGAAATGTACGCGAAAGAAGTTTGAGCTAATCAAGTTTGTCTCTCTGCTTTGGGCCTTTTTCTACTTTCCGATGAACTTTCCGAATACAAGAAAATCTTATTTCTTTCGCAGTTCGCGTTTCGGAAAAGTAGATACGCGATGTTCGAGCCAAGGTTGCGGATGTCCTGAATCCATTGGAGAGACGTTCGAAGTTGGACTTTCGGAACGGCGGAATCCTTTTCGGAAAGTACATCTGTGTTGACCTCTTCGCTCTTTAGACGACAGAAAGTTTTTTATGCCTGGGACTCGTAAACAGTGTCCTATCTTCAAGCTCCCCTACACTCGAACTCCACGCACGCAAAAAACGGATTTCGCTGTTGGCGAGCAGGTGCACGTGAAAATAAAACAAATTACCGTTTTAATTTATTTGTCTGAATAGTTCATCCGCTGCAATTTGGATCCTCTGCGTCACTACTTCCTCGCAATTTCATATGGGTAATGACTTTGTTGTGGCTGGCGACGCTCCGGTCGCGGAATCTCAGGAGTTGCGGAGTTTTTTATTCAAAACACAATTATCAGAAAATAATAAACAAATTATTTCTGATTTCCGCGATGGAATTACTCTAATAATTGCTTCCGTTGAAACGTTCACAACGCTAACCTTTTTCGGTATGTTAACAGGCCACTTCAAACCTTCGACATGTCGCATTGCTGGTTTAGGACCCATCTCAATTTTTCGCAAGAAGGGAAGTCGCTAAAAAAGCCTAAGAGTGCTTCATGACCAGTTAATTAGCTTAAAATGTTTTATAGTTGCAGCACAATTTTGATATCTTCTCCTGATAAACCGTCTGATCTCCGTTTCTACCACCTGAAGCAACCAGTTAACATCCACTTCCTCCCTTCTTTCCTTCCCACCTCCCACCTTCCCAACGATCTGTCCCAAACATCCTCTGTTCTTCAGAAGAAATTATCAGTTCGCCCAATTACGACAGCGATTTGTCCTTGTTGACGATTATGAGTTAAACTCGAGGAGAAGTTCCCAACGAGACAGCTGTTAATCGCCGTGTCCACCTCCTTTCTTACCCCCATCGGCTTCGAGGGGAACGTCCTCCTCCTCCTTCTCCTCGGCCCCTTCACCCTTTCACAATGACAATGATGTTTGCCGCGAAATATTTTCGCCATAAAACTTGGAGCACTTGTCACTTTCGGGATGCGGCTTCTTCGGGGCTCGAAACAAAAGACGCCGAGACCCACTTGGATCTATTAATTTGTGTGTGTGTATGTGTCCCCGGGCGATTGAACTCTCGCGCGCCACACAGTCGCTCGTTTTTTTTCTCGCGCTGTTTTTGCCGAATTTTGTGCCCAAGTTTCCGGCCTCAGCTTCCGTAATCCGCATCTCGCCCAACGAAACAACATCCGACCCGCTCTTCTACTTCTTCGCGATTAATTGTATTTGTTCAACTGGCCGTAACCGACCGCCGGAGACCACGGACTACTCCTTCTGCTGCTAATCGTTTTCCATGCTTTTCCTAAAGGTTCCCAAACCCAGCAGCCACATTCTGAGGCGGTACAGTGGGAAGAGCTTTAAATGAACGCCTGAGTGGGGTGGCGCGACTCTGTAAACCGAAAAAGGTCGTCCTGGTCTATTATCGGAGCGAGAGTCTGGATGGCATGATAATGTTCAATTACCCGATGGAGCTGTGCTATTAAACATTTGCGAGGTGCCGTGCGTCGCTCAATTAGTTTCAATTTTTGGTCCTCTCGCTCGTTTGGAGTGGGCCTCATTTTCGGGTTAGAGAGCCCGGCCCATTCTGATTTTTTCAGCCTTTGCTCCGAGCTTCATTTGTAAGATGGACGATTTGGAAGCAAAAAGCAGAGCTGAGAATGAGACGACTACTGTATGTTTGGCCTGCACTGCTTCTCGAATTCCCTGAACGCCCGATTTTTCCGCACGGCAAAGTTAAAACAATGTTTGTTGCGCTTCAAGCAATTATTTGAAACCGTTATCTGTCTCTGTCGGATGTGAGTGACATCACTGTCTTGAGGGCGTCCGTCTGAGCTTCTATTGAGAACTCCAGAATCGCGGTTCTCTAGTCTCTAGCCTAGAATCTTTTTGTGCCACCGGAAAGACCACAATTTTTCGTAGCTGAGAAAACACAACCTTGCAGATTATACTTCCTCTTCCGAAGACTTTGGTTCCTCGAGGCTAAAAGAGGAAACTGAAGCGTGAGTTTAAGTAAACGGGCACACGTGAGCGAGGAAGCGCTTCATGCGTGTAATTTTCGTTCTCTGCAATTTTCCGCTTTTTGTGGTAACGCGACAGGTCACAAGTCGTCTCAAAGTCTGAGAGTTTAAGACCGACTTTTGATCTGTTTGTTTGTAGAATTTGGGATTTTTGAGATTATTTTATCGGTTTGAAAACAAGCGCTTCGGCGGAATCGTTGTATGAAAACTTGCGCTAGGAGCAAATCCGTGTTTTGCTGCTGTTAAACTGTGGACAGCTGGAAATTAGATTAGGCGATACGGTCTGGAGTAACGTGACTCTCCATAGCTCCTTCTGGCTTTGGAAAACAATTAGAACTTTTGGTTCCGTCTCGCGCCGATTCCTGGTTCTGTCAGACAGGTATTGGCAGTTGTGTGATGTGCCTGAGGGTGGAGCTGCTATGTGCTGATATTCATTGTGTTTGTTGCATGGTTGCAAGCAGCATTTTGCATCGCTGCTTAAAGGATGCTTTTGGCCGAAGGTCCCAAACCGCTGATCTTTAGGCAGATCAGCCCGTGTTTACTATGGCATCCGCATTTTCGGTGACCCTTTTCGCGCTCCCAAACAGGTCAAAAGTCACCGTCTCCCCTCCTCTCGCCTACATTTGGCAACACCCAGCTTAATTTCAAAAACCGCCTGACGCGCCTGATCGTTCCTCCGTGACGTGCAGATGCTCCTCCGCCGCCGCTTTCCCAAATAATTCTCAATTAATATTCGCGCGTTCAACAAACTAAAGAGCGTGTTTTCCTGCTGCTTTCCGCGAACTGAGCACCGAAAGAAGCTCCGGAAAACGCATTTCGGGGCAAGGGATAAAAAAGGATGAAGCGAGGAGGAAGGAACTCGGATGGGAGCAGAAGACCTTAACTTTATACGAATCACTAATCTCCATCAGAGAACATTTTTTACGCCGTTTTTCACTGTGCGTGCAAACCGATTGATAGCCCCATCAGCAAAGGGCCCCAATCTGGAGAATGGATTCCTTGCCGCCCTGTTGATGAGTCCCCTCGCCCGAGATGATGATGAGCAGCAAGGAGGATAAAGCTGCTGACGCGGCCACCCCCATTCCTTCCACCTCCGGCCGAATTCCGCGCGTGGTGTCCATGCAAACGGTCGCTGAATTGAAGCGTAATTAAGAAAACTGCGACAGTGATTAGGGAAAACATGTCGCTGTTGAGGGTGAATGGTCGCGTTACCTGTCTGTTATGACCGCCTCGTTTGTTGTTTTATTGCTCGTCTCCTCAGGAACCGAAACTAAAAAAACAGCCGCTTCATTTTATGTCTTTGGGCATACTTTTCCCGCGTGCCCGTCTCCGGCCGAGTCCAGACACCGCATGTCTTCCCCCGGCTTGAACCGGCCCTGTTCGGGATCAGTTCACCTCCCAGCCAACTTTATTTCCGACTTTGTTTCCGTTCGCCAAACTGAAATTGAATTCAGGCATTGATTCCGAGTTTGTTTTCCCGCTCGGTTCCTGCCCATTTATGCCGGGCCTGCTGCCTGTCCATGCAGGCCAATTAAATACTTGTCCGATAAATTCGCTTTCGCTGAAAAGTTCGATGGAAAAGATTGTGTTGAGCATTTGGTTCCCAAGGAGGTGGCACTTGGGTATATCTCTTTGAGAGCAGAGTAATCTTCCCTTGGACCAAATCGGAATTCAGCGGCTCTCAGTGTTGAATTACAGTCAGGTGTTCTTGTCTCAATCTGAAATCCCGAGAACTCCGCAACTTGCAGTCCTAAGATTCTCTGTTGCAGAGCGCGACGCAGTTTATTTATATATTCTCCAGCGATTAATGGAAAAGATAACAGAGATCACGTCTCGTCTCACGTCCCGTCTCACAAATCTTTCGATTTCATGTCGTTTTTATGAAGGCGGTCGTGCCACGAAATCATCAAAACCTTAAATTATGCAACTTAAGCCTCAGCTGCTTTCGCAGTCCATTTCCTCACGTGGCGA
>KN167984.1:163506-194180 GCA_000757745.1 Steinernema scapterisci
AGAGCGAACTTGTGGCTCAGGAATCTTACGTCCCAGAAGCGCAGCTGCAAGTAATTCTTAATCTTTGCGCTTTTCAGAATTACGTCTTCCATCATTCTCAGCGTGTTGGTGGAGAAATTGGTTTTCAAAGTTAATGTACGGATCTGTTTTCTGGCTAAAATGTCGAAGAAAATGCTAACGTTTCGCTTCGATTTCTTGTCCATCTTGCAAAGCTGCACGTCAACTACACATCTGGCATATTTGAGAGCGCTCAGAAAGACGAACTGTTGCTGTTCATCGTACTGATCGAGTTTGCACAAGTGTACGATCCGCAAGTGGTCGGAGTGGACAGCCATCTCCAGAATCGGCCAATACTGACCTCTGCAGCTGTCGTTTGAGGACCACAGCCAAACTTTGTTTAAGCCAAGTTCTTTCTGCTCCTCGGAATCCTTTCTGGACAGCTCTTCGATTCCAATCTTCCACTCTTCTTTGCCGAACGTTTTGAATTTCACCAACTCGTCGCCATCGAAGTACGAGAGAAATTTGCAGGAACGACGGTTGTATTGCTTCCAGGAGTTTTCAAACTGGGACAAAAGCCCTGCATCAACGTATGAGATGGATCTATCAATCTCTTCCCAAATGTCCAAGGGAAGGTACGCGAGGTCCTTGGGTCGCTCGGGTGTTGAATCCGTCATTGAATTCATTGGCGGAATATGATTTGGAGTTCATAGGATGGACTAGAAATGAACAGAAAGCGACTGGGAAGCGATGCGTCTCGGCTTCGAACAGATTTTCTGGTTTCGTTCGTGAAGGACGTAGAGTTGAGTGATCTACAGAGATTGACCACGTGAGTCCACCGGAGAATTCATCGACCTCGTTCCTTCCCATGGACTCGAATGATCGCTCGACACCTATCATTCCATTGAATAAGATGCTCCCGCCACGACAAACGTTTGCCGCTTCCAGCTCTCGATTTTGCCAATTCTCTGCCATCCGATTTTCTCGATTTTTAGCTCCGTTTCGAAGCTGTCCACTTTACAGCTCTTCGATTCTGTGACGAAGTCATGTGCCGCCACCGTCCACTAAGAAACTCCCTCATGTCAGATGATTCACTGCCGCCTGTGTTGCTCCACTGACAGCTTTATTTCCAGAGAATCGAACTGCGCGCGCAGCTTATTGAGCTGCCTCCAGAATTGACGGATCCACGAAGATCGTCTTTTCAACGTGATGCTTGAGCAGCGAATCCGCGGACCCAAGACGAAATTTTGACATGCAAGACGGACATGAAGCAGCAGCGCTTAGGAACGAGAACGAGACCGGTGACGAGTTGAGAGACGCGTCGTCTTCTTTCTTTATGAAGCGCTCAAATTTATCATTGTCCTATCATAGTCATGCCCTGCCACCAATAAGCAAAAAATTGGTTATTTTCGCTAGTCACCATTGCCCGCTGTTGTCTCCGTGTCATCATCTTCTCCATCGTTTCGACCTTCGAAGGCGTCTGGAATTGAATTGTTAAAAATCTTTTGGTAGTGTCCAACCTTATTCTCAACATCGCTTAAATTGTTAGCCCCTCCACATCAACGACATCGATCGCATTTAACATTTTACATCCCTTATTCAACTGTACGCTCGACTCCTGCGCCTCACATGCCACTAATTTTTGACGTTCGCCTTCCTCACACGCTATTTTCGTTCGTTTACATGAGAGACATCAACATTGTATTACACAAAAAAGAAATTAGTTTATTTTAATTAGTTCACAAGACAAATATTAAAAGTTAGATTACCCATTCTGAGGAGCGACTATGGTGTACATAAATCAATACGAATAATGTTAAAAGGGGATCGATAAAGCTGTGTCGAGATCTTCTCATACGGTTTCGCGTCCTACTTTCGTTTGACTCTCTGAAGAAATAAGACGCTCTGAAGCCTCATCTGACTTCTGGTTGACGAACTTATTTTTCATTTCCTAAATAATGAAAAATGAAAATAATGCACTAGAAAGTTTCTTGCTTACATCCTTCTTCACCTTGGTATAAGCACCAGATCCGAACAGGACAACGATGTTGCTAATCCACCAGAGGAATGGCTTAACCTCGGCCCATGCGATAACAGCAATAACCGTCTGAGCAGCAGCTTTGGCGGTACCACTGATGTTGTGAGTCAGTGGAGACGTGACCTAAACGATAATATTACGCAAAAAAGTTGATTTCTTCCGCATACCTGAATCTGCCATCCGGTGACGTAACCCATCATAAATCCAAAAACTCCCGAAACAGTCATGAAGAACCAGAACTTCATGTAAGCAACGTGAGGGGAGAATGCGATTTTCCCTAATTCTTCGTTGAACAGCATCAATGGGAGGAAGAGCACACAGGCATTAATGTTGTTGTAGAAGGTTAAGCGCCAAACCGAATCGCCAACGATTGGCAGCGAACGCTGGGTGAAGATGGCATTCAAGGCTACGAAGAGAGAAGCCAAGACGCCAAAAATGACTCCGCTGACCGACAGGGATCCTATATTTTTAAATCTACTATTATAAGCCAATAAAAGTAAAATAATTACCTGACACATCTTCTTGATTGACACCCAGGAAGAATCCACCAATGATAATCAGGCAGCAAGAAAGAGCCTTCTTTGATGTTCCAAGTCCAAGGATGAGATATGAGCAGATCTGAAAATATAAAATTGTAAGCCGTTCTGCTCAGGAAATGTGGGTGCACCGAATAAGAATTTTTACGGAAATAGTTACACACTTACCACATTGAACACCGTAGTAAGCGATCGGCCAACGTAGTAAAACGAAACTCCGACGTGTTGAAGACACAGGTTATTGAAGGCGATCATTCCAACAAAAATGAACGACAAGGGCAACACCTCTCGAGTGAGCCGATAGTCAAAATTCATCGGCGGGAACGAGACAGTTCCTGGGAACAGCTTCGCAGCGAAAGCGCAAGCCAGGCACAGTATCACCGTGCAGACGCATTGGTACCACGTAACAAAGAAGGGAGCATCAAGCTGAATAGTTGATTTTCGTCAGTTATTTACATGAGCTATGTGTTATTCGTACCTTGAGTTCGTTGCTGCTCAGAAGGTACTTGTTGATGAAAACAAGACCGATGGAACAGACCCTGAAAGGATGCAATTGAAAGAGGTCACATCATAAGCAACTCACCAGTAAGCAGAAACGGCAAGAAAAACTTTTGCATACTGTTCGGCCAGCGAACCAGGCACACTTGTCTTCTTGGACATGGTCGCCATTCCCCGTCGCCTGAAAAGGAAAGATATGCACGTAGAGTCAATAAGCGCTCATCCGGGAACGAATGCCACATCATCTCGATGCGGTAGTTGCACACGTGGGAACAAAATATACATCGCGATGTGTTGACACATGCACCGCAAATCGCCAGAATCTGGCGCGTACGCTCACACCATTAGAGCGATATAGCGCGTCGCTGGATTTTCACTCGACTCGCTTATAACCGTCCAGGTCGAATTTTGATGTGTTCGCGAAATTAGGTCCTCTCTCATCGATCTCGAGGATGGATAAGCCAGCGAAGACCCTCACGATCACAAATGACCGAAAGGTGCACGACAGCTTGCAAAACGGACGCGGAAAAGGAAACACGACCAAGTTCATAAAGTTGTACAAAAGCAAGTATATCAATAACTGTAAACAAGGGGTCATCCCAACGTATGAAGGAAATTACCCATAAGGAATTAATTGTTATAAAAGGAGCGCTACTGATAACACGATAAAAATGCTTTTTCAATAAACATTTGTAAAGGCGAGCGATCAGATGCCACGCGTCGATGATGTATAGAAGCTGCCTACGTAGAGAAGCTGGGACTATTCGAACCAAAAAGCGCAAAGAATTTAGCTCCCAAAGCCGTTTCACAGCAACCACGAACCGCTGCGACTTCGAATGGACTAGAGGCACACAACAGGAACGCAAACATTTCGACGTGGGTGGGATCCTATTAATACTGTAAGGAAGACCACGCTCACGACATTCTCGTTGTGATACAACTTTCTTTATCGCAGAGTTCAGCTCTTGTGTATGGGTATAAAGATGCGCTTTGTAGTGGGTATCAGCGTGAAATGCGCTTCTGACCGCCTTGTGATCGAGAAAAGTAGCAAAAATTGAAGTTCTTGTACGATCCACTTAACTCGATAATGAACATTCATTTGTATCATTACAGTGAAACATTTTGAATTTTGCCACGACGTCAAACTGGTTCCCGCCAAAGCCGCTGTTCAACACGATAAACTTGGGTGCTCTGTACGATGATATAGGGGGCCTTGAGGTGCGTTGCGCACAAAGGGTGAAACATGAAGACAAGCAAGGGAGCCACAGTTGTGAACCATAGTACATGTAGACTCAATATGGAAAACCGATCAAATCGGCAGTATAAAGTCAGCGTCAAATAAAGGTTCTTTTATTGAAACACGTACATCTTACTCCTACAATATTAAATACATCGAAATAGAATAAGGATAATAAATAAAGATAAATAAATTAGTACAGATAATTTGATGTTTGATATATCACATGATTCACCCTTTCTGACCACCAACAAGATGTGATACCGCTCATGGAGAAGTAGAGTGGGAGTTGAATGCCAGCTAACGGCAACATAGAACTACTCGTCGTCGGCATCATCGTCATCATCCGAGACACTTTCTCCCAAACCAACAAGACGTCTACGATAATGGCGAAGTTTTGAGTCCTGGTCAGCAAGAAGAACAAGTAAGTCTTCCTGCTCTCTCCTCAATTTGATCATTTCCTCAGACTCGTCTTTTGGAGACTCCTAAAAAAGCTGATCCATAACATCGCACAATAGAGATTAATTCATATTGGATACAGAAGAATTAATTATTGCTATCTTATAATCTCTACATTATGTCAATTTACAAAATTACAAGTCATCTTTATTTACAATTACAAATGAACCAACCTCTTGCTGCACATATCCGTTTGACGTAAGTTGTGCGGCTTGAAGAGCGGCCAGCTCCCGCTCCAGTTGGTCGATTTTCTCGGTGTAGAAGCTCATCTTAGCGGTCATTTCCTGTCCTTGAGTTTCGTATGCTTGCCATCCGTACTGCAACTGTTGGTCCAGTTCTGCGACTTGAGCAGTAAGTTGCTGCACGATGGCATCCGTGGGAGACGCATACTAAAATTAAATTGTTACAAATTTGGCACGTTCGACCGTTTCTTCACTTTTTCGACTTGGAAATTCTGCCACTGCTGAGCCCACTGCTGATACTTCGCAACCTCCGCTTGCCACTGCTGACTAATTCTAAAAATTGAAATTTAGACTCCGGAGGATTATGGTTGCCTTACGTATTAGCATGTTCGAGCTGGGCAGTTAGCACCGTTACGTTATCATCCACGCTGAGTTTGGAACTCAGCTCATCTTGCAACTTTTTCATTTCGTCTTCCATGCTGCGATTTTGTTCCTGAATACGGACCTTATACAATTGGATTCGTGAATTGAGACCTACCTTCAGCGGATGCAACTTTTCCAATTCAGCAGTCAATTTCTTAACTTGTTGCGTCAAAGCAGAAATCTGATCGTCCTGCTTACGGATCAATTCTTTAAAAGAAGTGATGATGTTCTCGTTGTTTTGAATTGGGTTCGACGGGTCGCCACCAGGCTGAAGCATGGCAGTAAGGCTACCTGTAATGAATGCATTCAGAAACTATCTTGAGTCAATAGGAATTTCGGACGTTCTATTCCAGTTTTACAACATAATCTCGATGTGACCTCTGCCTTATCTGATACGCATAAGAGTTCAACAGCATGGCATGCGAAAATAAAAGCATCCTAATGATTTACCTTCTAAGGACTTGAACAACTTGGTAAACTGGTAGTCCAAAAGCAGTTCAGTATGAGACTTCGCGTAAGGCTGGGGCCTTTGGGCAGCCCGCACATACTGCTCAGACTTGGAAACGCCTTCCATCCGTTCAACCAGCGTTTCTCGGCCCACTCGACGTTCAATGAGATCCAACAAGTTGTTTCTAAACGATACCAATATTTTCCACGCACAAACAGGGAATTCACTTACTTTGTGTTACCGTTCTCCCTATGCTGGAACTGCAAGCAGATACCAAGAAGGAATGCGATAAGACCACGGACAACTTGATTCTCGTTGTCGGTTCCGTCCGCACCGCTTTCGTTAATCTGCGTGGTCAAATAGTTGACATTCTCGTCCCGAGTAAGAAGTTCGCTGATAGCAGCTGGGCAGTTATACGTCCAAATACTGAGCAGCATGAGAATGGCAGCACGAGCTTGGGGACGGCGGTTTCCATATGACATCTGGAAGAAGTTTAAAGTGGTTGGGCTAGAAGTTGGATAAACGCACCAGCTGATTGGCGATATAGGTCATAAGAGAGATTGGCTGTGAATTTCCAGAAGTCAGTTTGACATTGAGCAACTTATTCTTCAAGTCGTCTTGCTCAATGAGGCAGTGCATCAAAGAGACGCAACCGAACCAGATTTGAAGAGACTCAGTGCTCAACACAGCGTTCAGCAGCCACTGTCCCACAGTTTCGGCCCTTGGGTCGGGAGCTGTTGACAGAGGTGTCGTAGTCAGTGCTTCCAATGCCTAAATGACCTGCCTTAGCTAAAGTTAGGCTTCACCCGTCCTACCTTAGTTTTTCCGAACGTATTTCCGTGCAGGTAGCAGATAAAGCAATAGAAAACAGCACATCGAAGCTTCAGTGGTTGGTTATCCGCTGCCATTGAACGGAGCAGAACAATCAAATATGACTGGCTTGGTCCTCCGCCGCTGTAAATGATGTTGGTCTTGGCGAAATATTCTTGATTAGTGTAGTTTCCGCGAATCGCCTCAGCTACAGCAACGACGGTTTCCGTCAGAATTTCAATAGATACATTTTTTTCGTCACAGAGGACCTTACAGAGCTCGCCGATGATTCCTAAAAAAGGCGAAATCACAAAACCAAAATTACAAAAGTTATAAAATTAAGCCTCTTCTACAGTCTTTAGAGGACACTCAACGAACAAAGTAACGCTTCTTACCAGTGTGGTATATCATCTTTTGGGCGGCGTGCACAAGGCTGCCCACATTGTCCGCAGCAATCAAGCTTCGGATAACTTGCAAGATGAAGATGACGTTGGCAACCTTCTGCTTCGGCCATTCGCCAACAGAGTTATCGAAATCGTTGTCGTCGGATTCCATATTCATGAACGAATGGAACAAAACCGCTACGCGTTGAACAAATCTAAAATGACATTCGGTTTGAAATAGAAGGACAAACATTTGAACTTACTGAGTCTCCCGGAACAGCTGCTGGTTGGCAGTGTTCTTCCGCAAAAGATTAAGCATAACAAAAAGGCAATCTTCGATTACAATACCTAAATATAACGATTTAGATACATTCCTGAGACAAATTGTTACTTACTGTCATACAGTTCCATGCCAATAATGTCAAACAAAATGGCAAAAACGTTGTGATAGGCTAAAAGCTGTTGGATTTCCGAGTTAGCTTTGCTTAACTCTCCCATCATCAGTACCGCACTGTTGCGGACTGCTTCACGTTGGTCCAGTAGGAGGTCCACGAATTTCATGACGCCTGTCGGGTCCTTGTTAATCGCGGACTGAACTTCGCTTCCACGGTATCGAAGAAGTGAAGTGAAGAGTTGGATGAGGGACCTGAGAAATCAAAGTCACCGTTGGTTCAGATTCCAGTATAACAAAGACTTACTTTCGAAGAGCGAAATCAGTGATTTCAATAAGTCCCAGAAGAGAGACAATGAAAACGGGCTCCTCGATGAGAGCTTCTGCGAAACGGTCACCGAGTTCGTCTTCGTTGTCGGAGGCTTCTTCCGTGTCACCCAACACGATCAGTATAATATCGATAGTAAGAGCAAGGATCTCATTACTATCTTCGCGTTCCAAGATGGCGGTGAAGAGCTGAACTCCAGACTTGGCGACGTATGCTCGCATTTGCTAAACAACAACCAATATGAATTGAATAAGAAATGTTGCAAACAATCGTTTCCTGTGAAACTCCTCAAACAAAGTGCCATTTTGCCAGTTTTCAAGCCAACTAAACCGGAACGAAGAACTTCTACGGATCTCAAGGAAACAACAAATTCAAATAAATAAGACTTACCCTTGTGACGGACTTCAAGGTACGCAGAGCGTCGCGACGATCTTCGAAAATGTCTGAGTTGATGATCCGCTCAATCATCTTGTCCACGATCTCCACTCCGTCTTGAGACTCGTTCGTCTCAGCGCCTCCCCAGAGGCCGCCAAAAAACGCCGACATCTGAAATAAGCCGAAATTCACGTTTGAAATCACCGAAAAGCCGCTGATAGCGCGCAGAAATGCAGGAATTATGCAGGAAGTGAGATCCTCGACCACGCCTGACGGCCACTCATTGTCAACGCCGCTAACGTGTCACTCGACATTCGAGGCCTGTCGCGATGAGACCGTTCAGAAATCACAAACGTTCTTTCCCATGCGTCCTGGGAAAGCCGGCAGCGGCACCGTATTTGCAAATTATGTCCCGAACAACAACATGGCGCGGCTAATGGAAGAAAGGGAGATTTTGACCGTAGTTTTTCAGCTGCCGCAACAACACGCATACAGCTGGAATTAGTTCATTTCCGAAGATTCATATCGATGGCGTTCTTATTGATGTGAACATTTAATTGGCCTATGTAATTAAGCTTAGCATAGTGTTGTTTATTTAATGATGCAAAAAAGTGACAAACAATAAATCCTGAAAACTGTAAAAATTTTCGACCGTGACAGGACTCGAACCTGCAATCTTCGGATCCGAAGTCCGACGCCTTATCCATTAGGCCACACGGTCACATTCTTTTATAAACTGTGCATCGCATATGACCTCACCTTTAACAAAATCTGTGTCAGAAATGAGTTTCAAAAATGTCGGTTTTCGGGTTTAACAACGGCTGTACTTTCGGAGATGAACCCAGACATCGCATGGTTTTCACATGTACCCAGTATGTAATAATGCCTTACACCTTCTCGTCACTGGCGCGAGGCATAGTGATGATAAAAAGGACAAGGAACCGCCGCCGCCGCTGCAGAACAGAACTTTCTTGGCGATGGGCCCGTCAGAAGCAGCTATCAGAGCTTACGTAGGGGACGTTTGTCCTTTTAATCTTTCTGCCTCGAGAGCGACCGTCATATGCGGGTTGCACTCGTCTTCTCACACTTCGGACAATGTTAAACGAGTCGCACCTACACGCATAATCTCAGAGGAACGAGTCGCATGCTTCGTTATGCTCAGTTTGTGATCAATGCTTATCACCTACACCGCCGTCTCATGTCTGCTATCGCCGCCAAGAAGTGGCCTGACCTTGACAGCGCGGTACAATTTCTTAAGATGCTGTCATACGTGCAAATCGAAAGAAAAAATTCTTTCGAACTTATGTTTTTTCATGTTTTCGGTAAACAAACCGATTTGGTCAACAACAGAGTCCTGATGGTCTGATTGCCTCTATTTTTCTCGCACCACATCTGGCGTACCCTGATTCGGAGTCGAGGGAGGTGTTCGAAAGATCGACTACACAAAGTATCATCAACACACTTTATTCGGAATATTGGAATTTGATGAATTGATATTGTGATAAATATTAGCAAAATTTTTAGTGCGCAACAGCGCCCACGTCTTCTTGTTTGGCCGGACCTTTGGCCTTCTCGAGCAATTCAGGAGCGATCTTAAGGGTCTTGGCCTGCTCCCAGGGGAAGGCATCGTGTCCGAAGTGGCCGTTTTCAGCGGTAGGCTCGTAGATCGGTCGCTTCAAGTCGAGGTCCCTAGAAGAGTTGAAGGATAAGTAAAAGGGAAACGTGAAGAGGGGGATCTTACTTAATGAGCATTCCGGGTCTGAGATCGAAGTTGTCGTTGACAATCTGGAGAAGTTCGTTTTCGTTCAAAGCGGAAGTTCCGAACGAGAAGACCATGATGGAGAGGGGTTCGGCAACTCCGATAGCGTAAGAGACCTGGACCAAGCAGCGACGGCAAATGTTGGCCTTAACGAGAGACTTGGCGACCCAGCGAGCGGCGTAAGCGGCGCTACGGTCGACCTTGGTGGGGTCCTTTCCAGAGAAAGCTCCACCACCGTGGGCTCCCCAACCTCCGTAGGTGTCGACGATGATCTTGCGTCCGGTAAGTCCGGCGTCTCCCATGGGACCTCCGATGACGAAAGATCCGCAAGGGTTCAAGTGCAGAACGGTGTTCGCATCGATGAGATGCTCGGGGATCACCGTCTTGATCACATGCTTCTCCAGATCTTTGCGCAGGTCATCGAGGGAGACGTCCGGCGAGTGCTGAGTGGAGATGACGAGGGTGTGGACGCGGCGAGGAACACACGCGCCTCCTTCGAAAGCGTACTCGATGGTAACCTGTAAACAGTCAATTCTTTTCGGGGTTCGAGAAATCTTCTTTTTGGCTGCTGATAAGTGTGCGCTGCTGCTAAACTTCCTCTTTGATTGTCTTGAATGCTGCTCGGCTGAGACATCACGCCACGTGCAGGAAATGGTGATCTTCCGCGGAGGCGCCCATTTCAACGCCATATCAAAATTACTGCGCAGTTGGCGGCGAGCGATAATGCTGATGACGGCAGTGATCACCACAAATAGCGGGTAATCGAAGGCGCCAAAATCAAGAGATGATTGATGCAGTGTGCTTACCTGAGTCTTGGAGTCAGGGCGAGCCCAAGCGAGGGTGCCGTTACGGCGAAGCTCGTGCAGCTTGGCGTTGAGCTTATGGGCGAGCAACAGAGTCAGTGGCATGGCTTCTTCGGTTTCGTCGGTGGCATAACCGAACATGAGTCCCTGAACAATGGCGGTTACGGTACTCTGGCTTTGAGAGGAAGGTGCTTGCCTGGTCACCAGCTCCAACATCCTCATCGGACTTCTCGACGTGGACGCCGGCGGCGATTTCGGGCGACTGCTGTTCCAGAGCAACAAGAACGTTGCAGGTCTTGTAGTCGAAGCCCTTGCTGGAGTCGTCGTAGCCAATCTTCTTGACAACATCGCGGACCAAAACCTGGTAGTCGATGCTGGCCTTTGAGGTGATTTCACCGCAAAGCATGACCATTCCGGTCTTCGTGACAGTTTCTGAAATTTTGTGCTTGAGTGTTTAGTCTGCTTGTTCCGATTCTCTTACCACAAGCAACCTTGGCATCGGGATCTTGCTTGAGATGGGCATCCAAGACGGCGTCAGAAATCTGCAAAAGCAGACATTGGGATAGTCGGTGAAGATTTGATTAGATAACGGGCAAGGCTTAGTGCATTCAGTGATAAGAGGGCGACGATCAATATCGCTCCTGTTTTGTTCGAAAATAGCGCTAACCCCCGTCAACGGGGAACGTCGGGATCGAGCGAAAAGTATCGCAGGACGTTCAGGAAAGGTTGAATTCATGAATCAATGCGGACTATTTTTGACGAACAAATGCAAACCCCTAAACACACTTAAGAATAGAACAGGAAGACAAAAGCGGGCAAAAGGCAGACACTACGGTACGAGAATAGCTGCGAGGCTGGAGGAGGTTTGAGGACTGTCGCTTACCTGATCGCACATCTTATCCGGATGTCCCTCAGAGACGGATTCGGAGGTGAAGAGGAAGGTGTTGCTCGACGACATCGCAAGGAACGCACTGGTCTCTGTTGCAGAGAATGACTGTAACTTTCTGACTTAACGGGCGCCGTTTTATACAAAGGGGCGGAGTCGGTTCGCCACCACTCCGAAATGGAAAATTCACCGGGAGAGATAACGTCAGCCACAAAAAACTTCAAGCTACAACCGTGATCTTGTCCGCCTACTTCGGAACTTTCGAATCGAGCTTAGCGTTAAGATAGGGACAAGGCTAGACAAGGGTCACGGTGAGTCAAATGGCCAAGCGCGCAAACGACGAAGTGAGCACATCTGCATCCCCATACCCGTCTCTTGGTGAGAACGACGGCCGCCGCGCGTTGTTCAAAGTGCGAAAAGTGCACAGTACATTCCAGAGACATTGAAACCGACATTTGAGGAAGTTGGGATCAGGGCCGCGCAATCTCGAATGGCTACCGAAACTGCTTTTCCGGTTCACACTTATGTGTTTTCCGAACACTAGCCAAGAGCCCGGATTTCTACGCAGATTATATGTATGTTTCTGATAAAATTTTACTGCAAATTGTTTAAGATTAAGAGACTGTTTTGGATTTTCCCTGACCGTGAAAATGGCTTTCCAGCGCACTGGTCACGCTTAACTGGAAATCTGATGTAACCAGATCGGCAGCTTTCGTCAGTTCAACAATGCGCGCGCCCCAATTTTACTTCTAATGCACGAAAGAGCAAACGGATGCGTTTGTAAAGAGATTCAGATCTTTTCCTTCTTCCTTTCTGCGCCTATCCTGATAACAATCTCGAACATTGCAACTGTCCACTCATTTTTGATCTGGTTTGAACATCCTTCGGGCTCGATTGTGACGGAAAAGTCTTTGGTAGAGAGAGAGAGAGAGATAAGCTTGTCTGGACTATCTCCGTATGGTTTGACGTTGGCACACGAACTCCCTTCTTGTCACTATGATAATCCTGTTGACATAAAAGTTGTCATAACACGTCGTCGATACGCTCAAGAACTGACATCGACAAATGGTAGTCTTTGTTCACCCCTTCCCCTCTCGCGTTGGGGTCCGCTGTGAGCTTAGCTGTTTTTCGAAAACACCTTCCCACCAACCTTAACTTCTGATCGAATCTTATCATCATTTGTTATGGGTTATGATTAATAATGGGTAATTTATAATTTTACCAACTTCAAAAACACACATTTACACCTGAATCGAGATGGTATCGGATCGACCATAAATCACTACATTTTGCTAAGCTCACAGGAACGTCGGCGGTTGAGGGCAGCAGATGGTTTACGTACGTTTACAGACAGACCGACCGAGAATTGATAACACCTGCACAAATACAACTCTTTTCCTTTGTTCCTGTACTCCGTTCGGTTTATCTGAAATGCGCGATAAGAACAACTGTCCGCAATAATCAATTTTAATGAATTTGTGTGGTCATTTGTAATCGATTACGGTAATTTTTGATCAGTGGAGGTGTTGGCGGGTAAACGTGGCGCTCAATCGCGCTATAATGCTCAACCGCTGTTTTCAAGTTTGAGAGTCAGTAATTTCAAAAGTCTGAAAAAGTACTGAAATTTTCAGTCCGTTTCGCCTTGTGACCCTTGATATCAGTGAAAATGGTCATCCGATTATCAGAATTTTGCACAAACGCTCAAGCCTCTTTCATCTCATGCTGCTGTCAACGACAGACCCCTTTAATGACTCCTTCCCAAAGCCCAGCGCTTTCGGGCACGGTTTATAGTTTTTGTATTGACCGATAACAAGTGGCGGCTAACCGATCTGCGCCGTAACCCCCAGAATAACGTTATCTTGCCTCGCCCGCTTGCAACGTTTGACACACGTGCGCCGATTGTTGATCGCTTTCTTGTTTGTTCTTGTGGTTCTTCAATTCGATTTCATAGCGCCGATTACCTGGAATGCACAGACACGTGGAGTTGTGTTTTAACCGGGTGTAGTTGGTCGTTGCTGCTAGGAGACGGCGCGCGGCACAATTCGATCACACTGCACAAGTGCAAAATGAACCCAAAAGACCAATTTTGGGCGGAAGGAGGAAGAGACGTGTGCAGACATCAGCAAACTCGTCTAGGTCGATGTCACACTGCGGTTCCGTCTTTGGATCTTCGTTTAGACGAATCTGCGTTGCCTTCGTCGTCGTCGAAATTCACTTTCAAAAGCGATTTTCGTCTGTGTTTTAGTTGTCCTCTTCGCTCTGCAAAACGTTCTGGCGCTCGGCAGAAGGAATGCGGTTTTGTTCCCCTGCAGAAATGTCCGTCTCTGCGTTTCGCGCTTCTGAATGCTTCAATAGCGAAGTTGCAAAATAAGGTGCCAAAGTGCAGTCACGAGATTAGTGCAAGAGCTATTTTGCAGGTTTACGACGTCTCACCGGAAATGATTTGCATAGCTATTCGTGCTGATTGTGCTGCAGAGAGACCACGTGAAGCTGTTTTTTGAGTGCACTTTTGCCGAAATTGTTGCAGACGCTTCGCGCGAAAGGATAGAAGCATGCGGAAGCGATTTAATAGGCGATCAATGAGTCTGAAATCGATTTTCGAATATCGGGGTTTTGCAGGTCTGAAAAAGATTTTCTGTTCGGGGGTCTTCGTCTCGGAATCAAATGTGACCACGTATTTGAATTTTGTAAAATCGTTTTCGAAAACGCGTTTTTTTGTCAGGGGATAGCTTAACCTTTCTCGGGTCGGCAGAACTTTGGCCTGTAGATTGATGCTAAATTTACATAATCTGAATGTAAGTTGTTGTTAGAGGAGATGAATCGTGCTGGATGTTTGGAGAATCGGAATCAGGGATTGATCGCTGTTTGATATTCCAACGAAGAATGGTTAGCAGGGAGAGTTGGGGATCTGAACTAACCTCTACGCCTAAAATAATTATGAAATGTCAAATTGTTATGTGATCAATGAAGTGTTTCCTTAATCAGCAGACAATCGTATCCATCGAACATGGTCAGTTTCTGGTTGCTCGATGCTCCCCAACTTGTGATCTTGGTGTAACAATCAAAACAGGTCCGATCTTAACACCAAAAAATTTAAGGCATGATTGTGATAGTTGTTTTTTTGGATGACTGTTTTGATAAGTCGATTGCGTCATTTCCTCGCATCTATCACCGGAGTCCCGCGGGACACTACACTGTTGACCACATTACTACATTGTTGCTTCGGTTTCCGATGCAGCGCCCGAAACTACCCCGAACGGAGTTTTCCGAATCATGGCGAACTTCGCGAAGCGGTTGTTTCCACTTCGGTTCTTGTGTGTACGACCTCAAACAGGCTAATTCGTCCTTCTTTCCCGCTATCAGGCGACATTGTGACGACAAAGAAGGGATGATACGCTCTATCGATTCGGTTCTGTCTTGAGGAGACGCCGACAGTCGCGACAAAAACGCCAGACGATAAGGGATTGGGTCTGAAAAAGCAGTTCAAAAGTTGAGAGCGATTGTTGCCAAATGGATTGTTGCACAGAGCGCCACTTGTATTGACAGGAAAGATTGAGACCGTTTCCGGAGATCCGCGATTGACAGCACTCCTAGTTTGTGAGGTCTTGGCATTGGCGAATTGTTCGCTATTAACTAACTGACACGTGCTCGCTGATTGTTGACCATTGCAAGTGATTGATTCCAAACCCGCAAACTACATTTTTTCAAGAGCACAATGTCGATTTGAAACTGTCTGGACCGGTTTGCGGCGCTATTTTAGCGGAAAGACCTTGAGTACAATTGTTGCAAAGAGGGATCGGTGAAATTCGACCACGTGGGGAATATATTTCGGCTGTTCTACAAAACAAACATTTCAGAAGAATCACCAAGAACTGATAAAAAGAAAAACTAAAGATGTGCCGTAAAGTTACAATTCGTACGACAAAGCACGTCACAAGGCGTATCCGCCAGTCATCAATGATCAACTCTAGGCTCGCTTCATGTATATGTAACACAAGGTGCATCACATCCCGCGTTTAAAATTCGCGAGATTACAAGCACGCATGAGCATCAACCACCCGCTGACTTCCAGCACTGGGATCATGGGGATACTGAAAACAAAGACTAGAGTTCTCATTAGAATTTATTTGACTCCACAAAACTGTCTTGAATAAATTAATGCTGCACGAGATCTTTTTCTACAGATTAGCAAATCTGTGTTCCATTGGGATACACAACTTGGATATCACTAACAGTGAACTTCGCGTCGCCGAACTGCAGGAACTTGTCGTGATAAGCGACCAAAGAGAACTGCCGGACGTCTGTGTCGATCTCCACAATTATATCGTCTTCCTGGTGGTTCTCGACCTTGGGACCGAGCAGCAATTGGCAGTTGTCCAGTTGGTCAACGTTGTTGTCCCCGCAGAAGTACATCAAGGAACCAAATGTGTTGTGGCTAATCTTCAAATGGAGCTGGACAGGTTCCGAAACTTCGAATTCTGGTGAAAGAAGAATCGCTCGCTTGCTTTCGGCGCTGACTACTGCTGTGAGACCTAAAATCGAGACTATTAAGCATAACGGACGCGATCGCGCGATCCTTACTCTTGCCCTTTTCGGCCGTGAAACCCACATCCGAAGATTCATGAAGTGGTGACGAGTACTGGCAAAGATTTCCTCGTTTAAAGTTACACGCTATCGACTTGCAGCTCATTTCGGTCGGTGTTTCCAAAGAGCAGAACTTTCCGTTCGTGGTAACGTCGCGAATCGCAACTATGGCTTTATCTTTTGACGCCGCATTGATTTCAATCTCGAAGGGTTCGTACGACGTTACATTGAGGTCCAGGATTCCGTATGGGGCAATATTCCCGTTACAGTGGCCCTTAGCGCATATGTCAAGAGTGCTTGCGCCGGACGTGTAGTACGAGACTCTGATGGTACCTCCATATGCACATGGAATCGGCCGTGACTTGATTTGAGCAATATCCGCCTTGTCGAAGACGATTACACCGATGGTCTCTTAAATGATCAAATTAATTATTTATTTAATGAATGATTTATGAATGAGAATATTAAAATATCGTTTCCGCCTTTCATACTAGCAGAACACTTACCGTCAAGCTCAAAAGGCAGATCGAAAACGTCCTTTCCGGGCACTAATCCAAATTCCAGTTTTCCATCATCGTTGATCCATTGGGTGCAGAAATCGCGGTCAAATGAGCAATCGAGCTCTCGGGCTTGAACGTTCACGTTTTGGTCGGGGAAGGGCTGGAGCCGGAAGATCTCAGAAATCTGATAGGGATCGATAGTGGTCGGGGCTTGTGTGGTTGTCTCGGTGCACAATAGACCACTGTACACAATGTCATCGATCACAATTAATCCACCACGGGAATGATCGAATTCGATGAGTTCCACTGTGAACTTGAACGGCTCATTTACTTCCGGGTCTACGTCAATCGTGATCGGGCCTGGGGCTTCGGCGTCGCTGAGATAAGCGCAGCTGAACGGTACATTCTCTAAGGAGACGGTGCAGATTTGAGCTTGGGATCCTCGCATCAGCCAGTACCTGAAATGATAAAAGAAGTATTCATCAGATATGTAAACAGATTGCATGTTAAACGCCAAATATCCCAAAAGAGCAATAAAACGAAGTTAATAACTTACTTGAAACTAATAGACGTTTCCGTTGTGGTGCACGGAACGTAGGCCGATTCGAGAACGCCGTACGGTCTACGGCTCATTGCATCGACAAACTGATACAGGAAGTTTCCAGATGGACGAACTTTGCTAGTGATCATGCTTTCCCACTTGGTGAGGTTTCTTCCGATCCTCCAAGGCGACACGACCGCTTGAGCTCCATTAAACCATCTGCATCTTTCGAAGTTTTCCGAGCAGCTGAATTCCGTTGCACTGTTGGGAGAGTCGATTTCGTGAACAGAAGCCAGAGTTTTGCCACCGAAAAGGTAGGTCATCACTGAAAAATTATTCATGAATTTCACATAAACGGGTTTAAAACCACAAACCTCAAATTTCAACAAACAAAAAAAATTTCAAACCTCAAATATTTAAAAGTTGAAAACTTACTGCTGTGTCTGCAAATTTCAGCAACATAGCGAATGTTGGAAATCATCACGAATCCGCCAACACTGGAGTCGCGGATGTTGAAAGCGCGGATGCCGATTTGGAAAGGTTCTGTCATTTCCGGGATGTCCACAACGCAAAGGTCATTTTGGGACCGGAGGAAGTGACAGTTGATTACGGGACGAGTGACGACTTGCAGCGTTCGGCGATGAGAATGCCGCTTCACAAGGACGACTTCAATTTTTGCATTGTTGTAGAGCCAGTATCTGAAATGAACAATGCAACCCTCACAAGAGAACTTCTAAATTCTTACTCGAAAGAGAGTTGTCCATTTGGTTTCTGGCAAGCGATCGGTGCACTGATGAGAATGGCGGATTGAGGGGTGTTTGTTGTGTTTCCAGCGAGAACAAAATGCTTTCCTAAAAATTGAAATGGAATTATTGCAACAAAAAGTCGCAAATGCAAACATGGCCAGAGGACAACCAACAAAGCTTTCGCATCGTACTGCTCCACAAATGTCGCATGATCAGTCGGCCACTCGCTCTACATGCGAGTTACGCGATACAAAAGACGGCTCACCCTCAGATGGATTCGGATTTCCTGGTCGGACCTGTATGGGGAACGTCTTCTTGTCGTACTTCTCGAAAAGATAAAAGTCGGACGAATCGAGTAGTCCATCGCTGTCTACGTTCTTCCACGCGCACTCTTCGGTAAAGTTGCAGTTCAGCTCATTAGGACTCTGGATATACCTAGTGTAGGCTTCCTCTGAAAATACATAAAAGTGAATTTCAGAAGTTCGAAAAAAGCTCTTACCATTAGTTGCGAATTCGCCTCTTTCGACAGGCCGTACTCCAAGATAGAAACTAAGATATCTAAGCTCTTTCTTGTAATGGGGAAAGCAGGCGTTGACCAGCGAAAGCTGGAGCAAAACCGCCGCTAGAAAAGTGACAGTGGCGTGTCGCATTTCGCAGAGAAAGTAAAAGTTGGAGAGCGACGTTATCCGATCGATTCGGATCCGACGAAACTGGGAGGATGTGCACGATGACCCAATTTAAGACACCCCACCCGAAGACGGAGTCGCTTACTCAATCTGCTCCTCGAGACGACTTTGTTCTCGAAGGGTGAAACAATTGAAGAAGATGGCGGCGGTCAGCGGTTCATTTCACAAAAGATTAACATTCGTCCAATGGTAATGAATGATATCAAACATTGCACGCCGACAAGCGAAGCTGAGGGCATGAAATACTAATATTTAATTTCTAGAATTTCAAGAGTTCCAAGAGCACTACGCAAAATTACATTGATACCGTATACTTTTACATTTCGGCATTGATCGCTGCTCGAAACCCAGAAGGCCAAGGTAGAATACAGTATGTTTCCGGCCGCCACGGGCAGAACAGTCATCAAGGAGCATTAAAATCGACATCATCTGATTCTGATATGCGTTGCATTCCAGTCCGCCAAGTCTTCGACATACATGTCACACAAACACAAAAAAGGGTCACTCAACAAAGTCAATCTAAAAACGATTTACCAAAAAACTTTTTTACAATTTCACAATTAAACGTTTATTATCTGCCACACAATCTCCCAAAATCCAGTTATCACTCGAAACTAAGAACTGTCAAAACAACTTCCTCTTCGTAATTATCTCTGTGGTAGAAGGACTTTTCGACTAAATCTTTTCCCAAAACTCCAAGAGGTCCTGACAGTTCTTGGAAGGGTCGCTTATCGTTGATCTCTCTTTGAATGAGGAAGGCAAAGTCTTCCTAGAAGACGAAGGGAAGGCAGTTCATTAGAAGAGAAGTCGGAGTCAGTCAGGCAAGACGAAAACGATGGCAGCATTTTTATTCATGATGAATAATGGCATGATGAATTCCGGTGGCGATGCGAATTGCATTGCATTGCCTGAAATACGGCAGACACCACATCGGGGAGAGACGGGACTAATTCTAAAATCTAATAGGTTGTTCGGCATACTGTGAGCGCTCACTGGGTAGGAGGAACCAAAGTAGAATAAAACTAAAAGTTCTTGAATCGGGTTTGTTCTGGAAGGGTGAAACAATTGAACAAGATGACGGCGGTCAGCGGTTCATTTCACAAGAGATTAACATTCGTCGAATGGTAATGAAACCATGCAATGTGTTCAGAAACTGAGGACATTAAACACTAATATTTCATTTCTAGAATTTCAAGTTTAAAAGCACTCCGAGAGCACTACGAAAAATTACAATGATACTGTATGCCTTGCCCGTAATCTTCACGCTCTGTATCCATTTAACACCAAAACGTCTGAAAAAGGAAGGACTATCTCAATTTTAATTACTAGGATTGATATGGTGTTTGCAATTCAAAAGACCACACGGCTGGATACTTTGTTTTTGACCATCACAGCCAACGGTCATCGCGCAGCATTTGAATCATCATCTTCTGATTCTGTTATACGTCCTGTTAACTGATTCTTTAAATTGTTCAAAATTGGAGGTGCTGTAGCTTGCTGCTTTTTTGAATAATGAGATTCCATGTTGCGAGGGACAAACGGCTTTGAGAGATTCCGATAGCTGTTAGAGCAAGATCAGAGAGCCTGTTCAAATAGTCTGAAACGTTCAATAATCATCGATTACGTCTCTGATGCCTCGCCTGTCTCGTTTCAGATGTTCAGTGCTTTAGACATGTGACATCTCTCATTTAGATCCAGACCAATATCCTCCAGATGTGTGAATGCGCCGATTGTAGGTATGATAACTCCTGTCATGTTGGGTTAGGACTTTTCATGTTTTTAATCGAGTGGCGACTATGTGTTCGTACGTCAACGTTACAGTTGGGATCCCTCATTTCATTGCATATTGGAACTGAAGCCCTGTGGAGAGTTTCGTAGTGCGGATCACTAAACTCCTTTTGCCTATCAAAGCAAATCCGATGATGTCATTATTGCTTATACAGGTAATATTTTTAATTTCAACTCGTAAGTTTGCGGCGTTTGCGGTTTTTATAGAGTTCAGCCATGAGTTGATGATCATACACCGCGTTGGCCCAAACTTCATACAAACCGCGCCACTTCTCCGGCCGCACTTTGTCCAGCGGCCGCTGCCTGTGACAAACGTCCCGCTGACTGACTCCACTGCGCCACCGAACCCCATAGCTTGTTTTCCTAGGTCCCACAACGAATTTCCTCATCGATACAATATGGGAATTCCCGTACCGGGATTATCTATTTTCTCGGCCGTCTGTAGATTGCGCGATTTTCGAAATGATTATTTTTGTGTTTGGGCGATGTTTAGCTGACATTTGTGTGATTTTTTCAGGCCTGAGCGAGCCACAAACATGGCGTCTTCGTATAACTTCAAGAAGATAACGGTTGTTCCGACCGCAACGGTTAGTCCAGTCCTCCTGCGTTCTGCGTACATCAATCCGATCATATGTTCAGGAACTTAAAGATGTCGTCTTGTCGAAGACCCAGCGCAAGACACCAACCGTTGTCCACAAGGCCTACTCCATCGGCCGTATCCGCGCTTTCTATTCGCGGAAGATCAAGTTCCTGCAGCAGACTCTCCATGACAAGCTCACGCAGATTATCAACGAATTCCCCAAGATGGAAGATGTTCACCCGTTCTACTCGGATTTGATGAACATCTTGTACGACAAGGACCATTACAAGATTGCTCTTGGTCAGATGAACACCGCTCGTCATCTTGTGGATGGGTTAGTTTTTTAGTTATAAGTTCGGGAAAATATTACTGAACTATTTTCGTTT
This sequence comes from Steinernema scapterisci, assembly GCA_000757745.1. Classification (NCBI taxonomy): domain Eukaryota; kingdom Metazoa; phylum Nematoda; class Chromadorea; order Rhabditida; family Steinernematidae; genus Steinernema; species Steinernema scapterisci. The sequence goes on from KN167984.1 coordinate 184,871, forward strand.
AGAATCGCTCGTGAATACGTCCGTCTTATGAAATATGCTGACTCGCTGTACCGTTGCAAAATGCTTAAGCGTGCCGCACTCGGTCGCATGGTCAAGCTCCTCAAACACCAAAAGTCCAGTTTCGAATATTTGGAGCAAGTCCGGCAGCACTTGTCCCGTCTTCCAAGCATTGACCCCAACACACGGTTAGTCGAATGCACGATTTACGGTATCTAATCTTGATTTTTAGTACTCTTATTCTGTGTGGTTTCCCCAACGTCGGAAAGTCGTCTTTCATCAACAAGCTTACTCGTGCTGATGTCGAAGTTCAGCCGTACGCTTTCACAACAAAGTCGCTGTACGTTGGTCACTTGGATTACAAGTATCTTCGCTGGCAGGTATGACTTTCCATCACATATGCAATTAATAAGATGATTCCTATTCTAGGTGATTGATACTCCCGGTATTCTTGACCACCCCTTGGAGCAGCGCAACACAATTGAAATGCAGGCCGTCACTGCTTTGGCCCATTTGAAGGCTGCTGTTCTGTTCATCATGGATGTCAGTGAGCAGTGCAATCAGACCATTGAGGAGCAGGTTTCGCTTTTCGAAGCTATCCGTCCTCTGTTCACCAACAAGCCCGTCTTTGTTGGATTGAACAAGGTCGATATCATGCGTCGTGATGACCTTCCTGCTGAAAAGAATGAACTCTTGAACAAGCTGGAAGCCGAGAACATCCCAATTGTGGAGATGAGCACTTTGTCCTCGGAGGGAGTAGTTCAACTTCGTGACAACGTAAGCGCTATAACTGTTTTGAGTTGATATTCATTTGAAGTTTTAGGCTTGCGATGCTCTTTTGGCCCAGCGTGTTGAGAGCAAGCTTCATTCGAAGAAGGTCACTGGTGACGGTGTCTTGAACCGTGTCTTCGTTGCCTACCCGCAACCTCGCGATGATAAGGTTCGCGCTCCGTTCATACCTACAGGTGTGCACGACAAGCAAAACCGAATGGTCGTCGAAGTTGACGGCAGTCTGCGTGACGAGAAAACTCGTAAGCTCGAGCGTGAGCTTGAAAAGGAACTGGGAGACGACTACATTCTGGACTTGAAGAAGCATTTCCTTCTCAAGAACCCAGAAGAAAAGTACGATACTGTGCCCGAAATTTGGGAAGGTCACAACATTGCTGATTTCATCGACTCTGGATTGATGGCGGTAATAACGGAGAGGAACTTTTCATAAGTATATAAATTAATAATTTTAGAAGTTTGCTGCTCTCAAGGAGGAAGAACGTGTGCGTGAGGAGGCCGGTGTTTACGCTTCCGAAGAGGATACAGATGACGAGGATACCAAGGAGCATTTGCAGCAAGCCAAGCTCATTGAGCAGAAGGAACTGGAACACAAGTTGAAGCACGAATTGATCAGAGGAACGGCGAAGCCACGTATGTCGCGCTTGATTGGACGCAAACGTCAGCGTACTATGGACACTATGGAGAAGGAGTTCGGCTCACTCGGAGTCAAGCTTGCTGACAAGGAGATGTCGAACTTTGACGAAGCACAGACCAAGCAGCCTACCACCAAGAGAATGCGCATCGGCTCAGCTCCGTCTCTGTCTGCGAACCGACCCGCTCCTCGTGATATCCAGGGTGTTCCAGATCTTGCGGTAAGGAATATTATGATTTGCAAATTGCAGTATTTGTTGTTTAGACTTACGATAAGACGAACAAGGTCCGCCGAAAGGCTCAGCGGCCCAAGAACCAGGACGCTCGCAAGGGAGAAGGAGATCGTCACATCTCCGTCAAACGACCGAAGCATTTGTTCGCAGGAAAACGTGGAATCGGAAAATCCGACCGTCGTTAAACATATACCTTCTTGTTGTTATAAAAAGATGTTGTTATTTGTTTTTGTTAACCTCGCACGTTGGATTGTTATGGCACGTTATGCTTTGGAAGTAAAGAGTTGTTACCGTTCAATTCGTTTTTACTCACTCTTTGTGTTGCGCGAGGAAGTATTTGTAGTAGTAGTAGTATTGGTGCATTTGGAAAATGATAGCAGGTTACAGATTGCCATGGCTCGCGTTAGGAAGCGTACGAAGGCACCGAAGAAGGCGCCCGCTGAGGAAAAGCCAGCCGAAACGGAAGAGGTGGTGAAACCCGCTGAGGAAAAGCCAGCCGAAACGGATGAGGTGGTGAAACCCGCAGAAGAGAAGCCGAAGTCACCGGAAGCTAAAGAAAATCCTCTTGGTGTGAACAAACCTATCAAGAAAAAGAAGAAGAACAAGGGCCAAAAGAAGAAGTTTTTAAAGCTGGAAGCTAAGGCAGCTGAATTGGGCGTCACCGTTGACAGCCTGGTGCCGAAAAAGGAAGATGAAATGCTGAAGCGCCTTGAAGGCGGTCGCTTCCGGTATATCAACGAACAGCTCTATACGCAGACTAGCGAGGAAGCAAAGAAGATGTTCGAAGAGGACCCTAGTGCTTTTGATAGTTACCACGCTGGCTACAGGGATCAGGTGCAGTTCCCATAAAGTTATATGATTAGTTTGATTTTTTCAGGCTAAGAAATGGCCCTTGAATCCTGTAAACGTCATTATCCAGCAGCTGAACAAGCGTAAGGATTTAGTCATTGCGGACATGGGTTGTGGTGATGCAAAGGTTGCTGAATGCCTTGGTCGTGACAACACGGTCCATTCATTCGACTTGGTATCGAGAAGCCCAGTGGTTACGGCGTGTGATATGTCCCACGTTCCTCTTGAAAAGGGCACATGCGACGTAGTTATCTTCTGTCTCTCACTGATGGGTACAAACACGAACGAGTTTCTGCGTGAGGCGCATCGGATCCTGAAAACTGAGTAAGTATCAATAATTTAACTGATTTCGAGACTTTATTTAGCGGCGTTTTGAAAATCGCTGAAGTCTGCAGTCGATTCGACAACGTTCGTGCGTTTATGCGTGGAGTAGGCAAAATGGGCTTCGAATTTGTCAGATCGGTAGGGAGCAGAAATGAACGTTCATGCAGTGAATTCCTTTTTGTTTCAGAAAACTATGCAAGATTACTTTGTGCTTTTCGATTTCAAGAAGACGGGCAAGATTGAGCACAAGCGCCCAATAGGGCTCACGATGAAGCCGTGCTTGTATAAGAAACGCTGAGTCTTCGTTGTTACTTGTTGTTGTTTTGATTTGTTGTTGTTACTGGACGTGAGTATGAAATACATCCAACAAAAGCAGCTCAGGATTTATTCTTCACGTGGAAAATCCCGTTTTTTATACTTGCTTAAGAAAGAATTATTCCACATTTATAATAATATGACACATTTTACTCTTCCATGCTTGGGAGTTCAAAGCAGTTCAATTACTGTGCTCTGTTAAAATCTGTAATCAGTCTCACTTCGTGCAACTATCGCACACGGCTGATTCATTCATTGACATTGCTTTGTTTATAAGTTCTTCCTCTTCTACATCGCATTGGTTCCCGCGTCAGTTCTGTGTTCATTCGTGCATTTAACCGACCGGCAGGGTCAGACAACTTATTTCAGCTATTCAAGGATGTCCGCTGTAGACTTGGGTTGGCCACGTTTCTTCTTCTTCGACAAAACAGGTCTTCCGCCGATTCCGTCGAGCCAGTTTTCATTCAAAGAACTCGAAGTACATTGCTGGCACTCCGGAGATGGTTTCGCTCTGTTCGGCGAGAAGAAAGGAGGTGTTTTCAAGATCAACAGAGAAGCTGATGAGCAACTCTTTTGGAAAGCTTACAAGGGCGAACTTGGAGATGTGGCTATTTCTGGAAACTATTTAGCTACAGTTGGGGTAAGAATGCTTGATAGTGATGTTTTAATCAGCTGGAATGTTTAAGGAAGACGAGTCTGGAATCAACTCGCTGCTGAAGATTTGGGAACTAGATCGAATGGAGAAAATGACGCCATTTTGTCGCCTTGTGCAGCGTGTCTCCAACGTCATTAATTCTTCGCAAACAGTGAAAGCCACGATGGTCACTTTGAGTCCACAGATGGATTTCATTGTTCTGGGTTTGAAAGTCTGAGTGAAATCAAAATTTGACAAATCGGATTTCAGGATTCAGTGATGGTTCTGCGGCGTTCGCTTGCGACAATCTCAAACGGGAGCGCAGTTTGAAGTGGCACAAACTCTGCGATCCAGCGCCTAACTCCGGTGGTATTACCGGAGTTGTGATTGCTTCAGTTCCCCGAAGGCCGGAGCGGGTTGTTTTTGTGATCACGGAGTCAGCTGTGACCACCTATGTGATCGTGAACAAGGTTGTCAAAGATTCGTTCCGACACGAAGGAAAGGGATGTGCTAGGAACTGCTACACCTTCTCCGAAGAGGAAAATCAACTGATCGTTGCTGGAAGTCATGTAATCACTTTCCCATTTTTTTTCAATTGTTTCATTTATATTTTTCTCTAGGAGATGTACTTCTTCAAGACCGAAGCCTGTCTGGATACAACTAGCGATAATTCAACATTCTATGCTCTGGGCAGCGGCCACGACAAACTTCAAGTGATTGCGTTGGATAACCATACCGCCGTTCTCACGAAGCATCGAGCGCTGATTCCGTAAGCCTGTTGTCGTTTAATTTTATATCTGAAGTTCATATTTAAGAACCCACGGCTCAAAGGAGGACTCCTGGATGACCGTGCTAACTGTGTACGACATCAAAAGTCAGCACATTGCATTCACGTGTTCGATGCCGCTGTCGAGGATCTACAAAATCGACTCCATTTTATACATCATCCAAGGCGATGGGAATCTTTCTAAACTCACGGAGAAGCATATCAACGCAAAACTGGACATCCTGTACCGGAAGAACAAGTTCGACACTGCAATCACAATCGCTAAGCGCAGTGAATGTGCTGAATTGCCCCAGATTTGTCTGAAATACGGCGATTATCTCTACAAGTAGGAATCGTTTTGTTGTGCCCGAAATCTTCACCACTATTTCAGAAAGGGAGATTTCCAGAATTCAGTGCAACAATACTGCGAGACCATCGGAGTTGTGGAGCCTTCCTACGTGATCAAAAAGGTATGTGAAATGTTCTATGCGAAACTATGACTGACGTTTTCAGTTCCTCGACGGTGCTAGGATCAAACACTTGTGCACCTACCTCGAAGCACTGCACAAGAAAAAAGTAGCCATCGGCCACCACACTACGATCCTCCTCAACTGCTACAGCCGAGTTGGCGACGCTCCCAAGATTCGCTCGTTCATCGACGAACACTCCATCGAATGTAGTGACATTGATGCGGCAATCAAGGTGACTTTTGAATCCATTTGGGAACAAAGCTAATCGAAATGCCTAGGTGCTGCGTTCGGCGAAGTTCTTCGATGAAGCTGAACGGTTGTCAAAGAATCACGCTCGCAACTCCACGTACATCAACATCCTGATCGAGGATGTTCAGAAGTACTCGTTGGCGCTGGAATTTCTGCGAACGCAACCAACTGATTTCGCTGTGAAGGAGCTTGAACAGTTCGGAAAACTGCTGCTGGAGCAATGTCCCGACCAGACTATTGATCTACTTATCAATATTATGTCTACCGACGGTAAGTATCCATTTGAGATAAGTTCTAAGGTATGGCGAGAGCCGGGGCTCTTTCCTTTCTTTCCTTCTCAGAAAACCACTGTTCCTCCCGCTTAGAGTCCGAGTGAGTCTTCTTCCCAAGATTATATAACCTATCATCATCACATCGATTACATTTTTAGGGGAAGTGAAAGTCTCGGAACTCATGAAAATGTTCGTGGACGACAACGTGAATTGCGCGAAATTCATCAAACGAGCACTCCAGTCACACACTAGCAACAGTGGAATGAAGAATACCGTGCTGGAGCTAATGCTTCGTCAGCTCAACGACGCCGAAAAGTCGGACAGGACGTTGGTTCCCCAACTGACCGCGGAGATTATGCAGCTGATCCAGCAGACAAGTCACAGTGAAGCCCTCCATTTGTCGCAGATGTTCCACTTCGCTCCAGGAATTGTGTACATCTACAAGAAGCAGAAGAGGTATCAACTGTTCTCGCCTTTTTGGTGCTCTAGTTGCCATGTTTAGATATGCTGAATTAATGACCTTTCTGACGGAGCGAGACGATCTCAGTGGGATGGTTGATTTGTGCAGTGAGTCAAAGTGAGTCGCATTTCTACAGGGTACGTTTAATGGCTATTCACGAATTTTCAGCGAGAAAGACTTGTGGATTGAGCTGCTCACCTACATGTCCCAGCGTGATAGTTTGGAAAAAGAGATTGTAGTCGATGTGCTGAAGAGGTTTGTTACTCACTCAGTGCTAGAGTTTAAAATGTTGCTTAAGAATCGAGGAGAAGAGCAGCCTTCACCCTTTAGTTGTGCTAAAGATCTTGGCTCGGAGCAAGTCGTTGTCCGTGGGATCGCTGCGAGGATACATTGTGCGATGGCTGGAGCAGCAGAACAAGAAGGTTAGTGAAGGCTCATTTCAGCCCATTTCTAAGAAGTTTGATTCGTTTAGATTGCTAAGTGCGAAAGGCAGATCAACAGCGACGCAAGCCGAATGACGGATGTCGAGAAGCAGATTGAAGATCTGGAGTACAAGTAAGTAAACCTGACAAATCTCGCGCACGGAACTTCTACTGAATTTTATGCTCAGATAGTTATCTATTTCAAAATATTGACCATCAAATTTAGCACACAGACGTTCCAAATGTTGAAGTGTAGTGCGTGCGATGCACCGCTGGAAAACGAAGCCATCCACTTCTTCTGCAAGCACTCCTACCACATCCACTGCTTCAGCTCCTATAGCGATCAAGCCGACAAGTGCCCCGCTTGCTTCAGCATTCGACCAACGTAAGACGGAGAACTTATTTGCTAAAAGCTCATTACTGAATTTATAGCTTCACCACTGAAGAACCGGAACCAGAGCCAACAAACTACTTCAGCAATAACTATCAACAGTTTTGTGAGCAGGTACAAAGTTACTTTTGTTTTCCGCTGATATCGTGTGGTTTTTCCAGATCGAGGAAAGCCCAAACAGCATGAGCCTTATCTCCGAATACCTCCGGAAGGGACTGTTCAGCACTACAGAATCGAAAAAGAAAACTGAAGACCACGGATCTCGAGAGAGTTCTTCAAATCCCTTCAGCAGTGCTTCGCCCAGCCCAACAAGATCTGCTGTGCCTCCGCGTATGTCACCCGTCGGTGGTGCTCGCCGTCGTCCTCAAACAAACGGAGAACCTCCAAATGCGACGAACCCTTCAACAAATCCATTTGAGGAAGATGGTTACGATGATTCGTTGAATCCGTTTTCTTAAACTGCCACAAACGGGTTTTTATTTATGTTCAATATTTATTATTCTGTGATATTTATTTCTTTGCCATTGATAAACGAATTCTTTATGAATGAGAGCGATCGCAGATACTGCCAGTTGAACCGTATTCGGCCTGTGAAACACCAGGACATAAAGTTTCCTTGAGTGTTTTCAACTATGTGATCAGCCCAACGTGCCATTGATGCCTGCGTCGTGTCATGCAGATGTGAAATTTGGACTACACAGGGGACGGATTGCGCGTGAACAGATGTGCAGGCACCAGAAGTTCGCACAGTGAGATATTTAAACGTCGTCTCATGCCGATAATGACCGTATTTAAAATTTCGAAGATCGTGGAATGAATTCGCATTTCATTTTCGCCGCTTTGTCTCAATTTGTTTTCGCTTTGGCTGTAAATTTGAATTTTTCGGTTTCTTTAGTGTGCCTCTTTGGAGTGTGGGGAGATGAGTTGCGCGTTTGTGGCAAATGAATAATTATGGTTCCTATTGATCATACACTTTTCCAGATGGAGGAATACATGGAACGTGTGCGAGAGAAAACGGAGGAAAGAGTCCGCAGGCTCCTTCTATGGCACCATGCGGAAGGTGTTCCCATTGCCGTTCTTAAGAAGGGCTTCAGGTAAAGTTTATCTTTTTTAAATCCTGTTTTCATCATCATTAATGCAGGAAACACTTCGGACGTTTCCCGTCAAAATCGTTCTACAACTTTAGTTTCGAAGAAGTTCTCCACACGTTCGATCGGGTCGAGGTTTCGGGACACATCGTCCGCATGGAGTATTCAATCAGGTAAGCTGAGTATGCTTTCTTATTTCGTTTATTTGTAATCAGTGACGCCCGCATCTCGCTTGCTATGAAGATTCTCCATGAGCTCACGCAAAGGACTACGATTGAGGCGCGAAGCTTGACGCTTTTGTTGAGGATGAGGTCATGGCCGGAAGGCCCTGCCTTAGCCGCTGCTCTTCACCTCAACTACGAGGGAAAGCCGGACCATGTGGTGGTTGCTAAGGCGCTGGAGAAATACGTGGACCTGAAAGACGGAGACAAATTAGTCTTGAAGGAAGGAGCCCAAATCCCCAGGGGGATCGACGAGAAAGAGTTCGAGAAGCCCGGAAGAGAAATTCTTAACCCGCAACTGCGGATCCTCTTGAAGACCCCTGCCACGTATGCCCAGCTTTGCGGACGCATCAAGGACAAGTATAAAATTATTGTCACGGATGATAATGTAAGTAACACTTAGCAACGCTCGGCTTTCAGTTTTCTCTTTTCAGGCTGGAGACCTGTTCAGATGCCCAGACGCGAGATGCATCGGCGAAGTCTTCCGCAGGGTGGGGCAGAGGAACGTCTGGGGCATCTACGAGAGGAGTAGCCGAATGGTTGGACCGGTGCTCTGCTACATCAACGAAGAGCCGCAAGTCCAAAAGTTCAAGAAAGTGGGCAAGAAATTGGTTCCAGTGAAGCGCCGCAAGTCGATCTGGTTCAGTGATGAAAAGCCTCGCGAGTCGCTGCCCGTCCTTATCGAACCGAAGCCGTTGCGGCTTGACATGTCGCATCCTGCTGTTCGACAGAAGTTTTCGGTCAAGAGCAAGATCGAAACTGACAGTGAGTTATACATTTGGCCACGCAGAAAATTTACTTTGTGCATTTCAGTTGGCACGTTGGTTCCCAGGCTGATGAAGATATACGTCAAGGACAAACAGAAGTACTGGAAGATACTGAAAAACATTCGGCGAGAGGTGATCCTTAACTCCGCATAAGGTTCTGCTTGGGACAAATCAGTCAACTTTGCCTTGCGTCTGGTAGCATTATTTGTCTGATTGGGTGAAATAAACCTTTCTATTGGATTTGCTATTTTCCGGCTTGATAGGTTTCATGCCAAGTAGACCCGTTGGCAACCATGAATGGAGTTCGGTTGTCGCCATTCTGTCGCTCACTTGAGTTCAACGGCATTAAGACCCTCGGTCATTCTCGACGGGGAGACGTGTTGTGAGTGAAAAAGCTTGGCGGCGCCAAAATCTCCGTCGGTGTCGATTCGTG
>KN167984.1:194217-208027 GCA_000757745.1 Steinernema scapterisci
AAGAATCTGACGAAACGGACACGAGTATCACGTCCGCTGGACATACCCGGGCTTTCGACCAAGCAGGCACCACTCACACCAAACAAGTGCCGCTGTCGCTGTCGTCAGGAGGTGAACATGCGAGGTTCATTGCACCGAAATCACATTCAAACGATGTGTCTCGTCACGAAAGCGTTCGATACGCCTTTACGGTACTGCGTGTGTCGCTGCTCGCGATTCGCTCGAGCTTTTTCGCTAATGGTTTCGGCTGTTGTTCACCCGCTAGGTGCCGTCGTTTCGTGAGACAGAACGAGTACGTGTGCATGGAATCCGTGCCCTGGTGTGTGATCCGCTCAATGTTTTGGCGTGCATGCGAGAAAATTCAGATTCTTTTTATTTTTTGTGTTCGCTGTTTTCAGACTTGAGGTTTATCACAATGCCCAACATTGTTCTCCCCAAACTTATTAAGCCTGCCGGCAAGGGAGTCGAGGACATCGAGAGGAAAGTTGCCAAAATCCTCGTCGAGCTCGAGGGCACCGAGGAACTCAAGAAGCCTCTCCGCGACTTGTACATCGTCGGCGCGAAGGAATTTGTGTTCGGGGGCAACAAGAAGTGCATCCTCGTGTACGTCCCCGTGCCTCAGCTTCGCGAATTCCAGAAAATCCACGCGCGTGTTACCCGCGAGCTTGAGAAGAAGTTCTCCGGACGCATGGTCGCCATTGTTGCCAAGGTAAGCTCTTTTCTATATGTACGTGTTCTAATTGCGTGTGATCATAGCGTCGCATTCTCGCCAAGCCTCAGCGCGGAAAGAACCGTCAAAACGCGAAGCAGAAGCGCCCTCGTAGCCGCACCCTCACCTCCGTTCACGATGCTCTCCTCGCCGACCTCGTCTACCCCGCTGAAATTGTTGGACGCCGCACTCGTGTGAAGCTCGATGGCAGGAAGATCATCAAGGTGCACCTCGACAAGACGCAGCAGATCAACATCGAGCACAAAACCGATGCCTTCGCCGACGTCTACAAGCAGCTCACCAAGAAGGATATTCACTTCGAGTTCCCTGATGAGATGCTCTAAACGTATTAGATGTTTTCTTTGTTGAATTTTTATTAAATCCTTGTTATAATTTCATTGTTCGGAGATTGATACACTTTATATATGTATATAGTATTTTGTGTCTGCTGCTCATGAATTGTTTCAAGTTGCTGTTGATGATTGGAAGTTGGGCGATGGAGCAGAGGTGGAGGTCTAGAAACCCATAGTTCCTGGTTATGAATTATCCATTAGAAACTGGCTTGTTTTGAAATTAAAATTGGTCATTGAACAGATATCATTTGGTTTGCAACACAGCTAACGATAGGCTGCATAAGAAGTAAAGAATTTCAACCAATGTAAGAAAACTGAATCCGACCAGAGCTCCCAAGAGTCCGCCAAGCGTTGATATGAATTTGTTCAGCTGAAATAGCGGAATATTACAAGCTGCTACCACTGAATACTTACGTCTAGCTTTGGTTGTTCTTTGAAATAAACTTGGATCAAGCGGGAGAAGTAGACGTTGATCATAACGTGGTTTCGTGCACCGTCAGTCGCTATTAAAGGATTTCGATGCACTCGTACGTTGTACTGCTCGCTGAAGCACGAATTTGGGCAATTACAACTCGTACTGTTGACGTTGATTACACATGCTCCTGAATTTGCGGCATTAGTTGCTTCAGAATTATCGAGAGGTTATAAGCCAAGATGAACTTGTAGTTCATCTGCCCGTGTTGAACAGTTCAGATACAACTCACTTTTTGAGAGAGGGCACACCTTCACATTCCCAGGCTTCGTGTATCGAGGATCCATACACCCACACGCAGCGAAAATCAAGTCTTGGTGACAACTGTGAAAACATCCCTAAATATATAATGAAGCTTTAAAAATGTTTAGTAAAGAACTCACGTCGACGTTGTATTTCCCCGGATAGTAGTACGATTTTAATTCTGACTTATCGTTTACGCAATTCCCGAACTTCCCGCCGAGCTTCTCGAATGAATTGTAGCTCACCACGAAGTCGGTTTCTATTCCCGCTAACGCTTGATACCGAATGGATTCGCCAGTAATCGTCTCTTCGCTGGAGTGCACGAAAACAAGTAACGAGGCCGTATCGGTCCAATTCAGGTATTCGTCCTGCCGCACTGTCATCTTCGCTCGGAACCCGTCCTTCTTGCCCACGTACTTTAGCACATGGTTGTTGGTCTGGTTGCGGTGGTTAAAGGTGAAACAGTTTCCAAGGATCGGCGAGTTCCATTCTTGCATTTCCTGTTTGACATCGAGTTCGATGTCCTCGAATGCGATGTATTCGAACAGGTCCTTGTGATCCCAGCCTGCTTCCAGCTGGTACTTTTCAGATTTGAGGGCCAGAAGGAACGGAACGAGGTCCTTTATAATTGCTGGCTGGGCGTCGACTGATTTGAGCAGCTGAAAGATCCATGTTACAGAACTCTGTAATTCTTACACGACGTACGTTGATATGCCGATCGTCGGTGAGTCCCAGCGACTGTTTGGCTTCGTAAACAGCTATGGCTGAAACCAACATTCAAAGCCGTTCGAAAACCCAGAACCCACTCACGCATGTCACATCGCTCTCCAGTGAACTGGTCACTGCAGTGACACTGGAAGTTGTTGATCTGATCGAAGCATTTTGCGTTCAAATCAGTCGCGTTGCAAGGTGATACTCCAGGTTTTTCGGTGACGCATTCGTCAATATCTGAATAGTGGGTCTATAGAATTCCCCTCGTCCGATGAAGACTTACTTTCCGAGCAATTCTTTCCAAACGTTCCCGGGACGCACTTGCACTCGTAGTCGTCTACCAAGTCTTTGCACTTGGACATAAGCTGGCAAGGTTCATTCTTGCAGTCGTCGATATCTGAAAACATGATCAAAACTAATATCATTTCCGGTAAAACCTACTTGTTTCACAGCGATCTCCCTCAAAGCCGCGAGGACAAACGCACTGAGGCTTGTTTCCTTCTGATATGCAAGATCCGCCGTTCGAGCAGATCGTGTTGTGGCATGGATTGTAGTCTGAAACAAGAACTCCAGAAGACTGAAGCAGAATTGACGGTGCTTACCTTGACATCGCTCCCCCTTCCAGATCGACAGACATTCGCACTTTGCTTTCGCTGGGTTTTTGGGGTCAACGATGCATTTGGAACCATGTTCACATGGATTATTCAGAGGACCACAAGGCACCTTGTCTGAAAATGAGAAAACCGTTTCGGCTCCGTTGTAACTGCCGCTTACAGTTGCACGTGGAACCGTAAAATCCTGCGTCACAAAAGCATTTTGATACAGAATCGGTGTTTAGACAAATGCCGTTCTTTCCGCAATCAATAGCGCATTCTGAAATTGAATGGGATACATGTGATCCAGCCTTAATCCAGCCGTTTCGGTGGTTCCGATCTTACCTTTACAGCGATCTTTCGTAGGAACGGTCGTCGTGATGCTGCTGGTGCTTGAAGTGCTGGTTGTTCGATTATTGAAACCCTCTGATATCTGTAGTCCATCTTCTTCAATCAGAAGCGACGATTGTTGATTCCCTTCACATCCGCGAGCGTCTAAACAGAAATTATTAACTTCGTGGACCAGAACCATACAAACACACATTCACAGAAATGTCCGCTGTATCCCACGATACACAAACATCTTCCATTCATGCATGTTCCGCCGTTTTGACACGGTATTCTGCACATATTTTCCTGGCGTTCTAACCTCTCTGAAACGCTGCAATTAGTACAAAAAGACGAAAGCATTAAACCTTTACGACATTGATTGGTGTTGCACACGCAGGTCACTCCACTGTGCAGGCTGACGCAAGTTTCCAGAGGTGCGCAGGCTTGCTTCTGCTCTTTGGTGCATTCAGTATTCACTGAAAAAGGAAAATCCAAGAAAATGAAGAAAAGCGAAAATATCATAGTTGGCAGGAGACCTCACTTACATGGTTCACAAGTAGTATTGTTGAACCCTTTCGGGCAATCGCACTTGAAACAAGATTTATCGCTTGCTTCTTCTAGACAGAATCCTACGGAGGTACAGTTGAAAGTGGGTCTATATCTTGCGGCGACTCCCGATACTAAACACGGTCAAAATGAACTCACTCAGCTAGAGGATGTGATCAAACCTGTTAAATTGACCATGTGAGCAACTGAGCAAAAAACGAGCAGAGCTAACAGCATTTGCAGGTCAACTTAAAATTACGACAAAGACGATTATTGTTTTTCAAGTTCAAGTTTCAGATACTGAGAGTTCTTTTATAGTCCGAACTCCTGGACCTCCCACGACTAGCGCAAAGATCGGGTTGTCTAGGACGCCAGACAAAGTTCGGTTTGTCGGAACGTCATTTTCATTGCTAACAAAGGTATCCATGGTTTGGTCATGTGATCAGTAGACGTTGTTTTGGTGCAAGCAGAACTCATTATGCGCATAAATGCGTGGTCACGTGTTTCATGACCGGACAAAACAGACTGATGCAACTTTGGTTCTAAGTTTAAATTTCCTCGGTGAGTCATCAATGTTTCAATCGTTGATGGAGCACCTATGAATCATCGTGTCCATTGAATTGATCCAATGGGCTTCAAATATGTTATCATCGATATTTCAATGCAATTCAGTCCATGCTCATTTTTGTGCAAATAAGCGAAAGAAACAGATTGAATCTGGGTCATACGAAACGCAGAGCTTTTGACCTATCGACAAACACGTGTTGTTTGAAATTAGACCAGATAAGGATCGCCGACATGAATAGGGTCTCTGAACGGACGGTGGACCTTTGAAACTTCGTTTTCATCCTTTTCTCTCCTTTTCTATGGAACGAAAAATACTTTTCAGGTATTTTTGTTTGCGCCTTTTTTGTATTATTTCGGAATTTAGCACCATTGGATATGGCTTCGTTTCGCTGGTGGCAAACATTCTCAATAAAATCGTTATGACCAAATTCTTCTTCGACTATCCAATCGTTATTGCGATGCTTCAGATGGCGGTCACTCTCATTGTAATCGAATTCTTGAGGTAAGAGGGATTAGGTAGCTTTGGCACTCAAATTGGCCGTACCGAAGAGATCGGCTTGTTGGTTTAGAATGCGATTCTTTTAGATATGCGGATAAAATCAAAGTTCTGGCCTACAACTTCCAACGGGGCCGTGATCTGCTCGTCCCTTCGCTCCTCTACGCGTTGTCTGCATATTTCAGCCTGAATTCCTTGGAAGGCATAACGATGCCCATGTTCCCCACGATCAAGAGGTTCTGTCCCATGGCGGCGCTCGTGTTCTCCTACTACCTCCTCCGCCGGAATAAACCTTCTCATCAGATGATAGTCGTCGTGTTTTTGGTCAGTTTCGGATCGGCTCTGGCCTGCTTCTACGAGTTCTCGTTGGATCAATGGTCATGTCTGTATGGAATCACCGCCTTTTGTATGCAAGGAGCTGCGTTCGTGTTACTGGAGAGTCTTAGCAGCCAATATTCGACCGTCGACCTGATTTACATGAATTCATTCAACTGTTTGGTTTTCTTCTTGATCGCTGATCTCATTCAGGTGAGCGAGAGAGACCTTCAATCTGTATTTGCTCCCTTTGATTTCAGGATGAACTCCGCGACTCGTTCATGTACTTCATCACGAGCTCTTCAACGCTCTTCGGAATCTGCCTCAGCGCGCTGATTTTCTTCGGAGTGCTCATGCACTGCTTCGTCGTCATTTGCATAACCAACACAAACGCGCTGACAACAACCGTGATCGGCAACATCCGCGCCGCGTTCCAGACCTTCATCGCCTACACGATCTCTGTGTACCTCTTTTACGACTACGCTCCCACCTTTCTGAACTTCATGGGCCTCGTGATCACCGTTTGTGGAGCTGTTTTCCTCGCGAAAATCACCAATTGCGAGCAATTTATGCGATCGACGGCAAACTTCGATCGCCCTTAGTCGTCTCTACAAGTTTCCCTGCGTAAAGGGCATCCATCTCTTCTCACAATATACAACAGCAGACTGTCATTAAATGCTTTAAATAAATACGTATTGCTAAAATTCTGAAAGTGACAACGCCTAGATGATTCATGAGATCATCTGCGGTGAAAAGACTATTAGTCATGGCAAAGGGGGGCTACGCGTGTTCAGGAGGGCCAGTTTAAGGGACTCGGCCGAGGAGGCACAGCTGGAGTGAAGTTCTGCATCAGGCAAGGTTGGGACGAACTGGAATGCAGGGGATCAGTTGGAATCGTGTCTGCGATCAGAGCCGGGCTGGCAGCTATCTGAAGGTTGGCGAACGAGCGCACGGGAGCGGGAGGTCGTTCTGGAGGGATCAATGATTTGGGCGGAGGAATGGTTTCTTCGTCATCATCTAAAATTGAGAACATCAGAAACAAGCAATCACATCAATTAAGGAATTTTTCGCTACTTTCAAAGCCTTTACTGATCCTGTGCAAATGCAACTTACCATCAAAGTTAAATAGAGACACATTTTCGGAGGCCACTTTGCGTTCATCGCAACCACGAACGAGGTCATCCAGGCCAAGAATCTCAACATTTCCCAAGCTGCTCCAGTCTTGCGTTTTCAGTTGGGCACGCAGAGTATATCCACCGGCTAACTTTAGTCCATCCAGACTTAGTGCGGCAAGAGCCATTTCGCCGTTCTCCAGAACGAGCCATAGGTAAGGTCCTTCGATTCTGAAATTTCATCAATTAGGCTAATAACGTTAATTTAACTTTAATATAAGTTAACTTAAGGTTAATAACTTACTTGCTCATAACAATTGGAGCACAAAGTTCTCGGAGCTTTTCTGTGATCTGCGAGTAGATCTGAGAAGGGAATTGAGCGAATCCTTCAATGGTGTACATGACAATTCCGTCCGGAGGTCCCATGCACTCGACGACGTCCTTATAGACCGCGCGACACTTGACTTCATCCAGCTTTAGCGCATTCAGCTCAAATATGGCCGAAACGGGTCTGTGGTCAGAGGTTTTCAACTCCGATCGGTCATAACGCAGCAGCCGAATGAGGTTCTTGTTGCCCACGTTGCGCCATAGAATCCGATCGGTCCACGCTGGAGTTCGGCACTTCTCAGAAGTGTCATAGTCGTCGCTGAAGGTGTCGTACTTGTACGTAGGAGCGAAGATGAGAGGTCCTTCGTTGAAGTTATGGAATGTCTATAAACCGCCGCTTTGAAATCACTTATTGAGAAAAATAAGCTTACATTGCCAGCCGCTTTCTGCTGAGAAAGTTGGTCGTATTGCACCAGGTAGTTGAGATCACCGTTCCGCACCGAGCGCTTCACTTCTTCACCTCCAAGTGAAATACGGTAGTTGAAATCGCCGAACCAGAAGATGAGGTCATGCAGTGAGACGTCGCGACCCTAAATAATCAGGGAGGTTCATTTTCCTACGAAGACCTTTTTCGACTCACCTGAGAAAACCTCAGCTTTTTGTACGCCGTCGCGAAATCCTCATTCCGATCCTTAATTTCGTTCTGGCCAGCTGCGAAATGAGAGCATACAAAGCACAGAGAAGTTGTGTAGACGTTCATCCTTAGCGCTACTGAACCCTTGTTTCCGGTAGCTCCTCCCATGCCAGTCTTGACCTTATCCAACGAGACTCCGCTAATGTGAGGTGCCAGTCGAGGTCTCGCGAACACATACAGACAGACGCCGACCAGCTGATCGCAGCCGACCAAGACGTACTGGATGCCGGTGTTCTCGATCAAGGTCTTCCGAATCCCGTCGCACCAGACTCTTTGGTTAGTTGTACTGAAATTCCTCATTTAGATCCATTGAAAACCGCAAGGCTTACCTTGTTTTGACAATATTACCCGCACTCAAATCCACAATTTCTTCTAATCCTATCGCGACTATGTCGTACGGGAGCGCAGGGGACTGTGGGAAGAACCACAGAGCCAAGGCAGATTCTCCGCGGAAGGCGACGTTATACATGTTCTTGCCGCCGTTCACGTTCCAAGTGCCGACGAAGACACTCAACTTCTCCGTTGATGTCATTTCGGGGATCCGTTCCACCAGACTGTCGATCGCATTTGGACACTCTGAAACCAGCCACGATTAGATATCCACCAATGTAAATATGAGTCTACTCGTCCAATCCACAAAGGTACAACAATCCATGCAAAACTACCACAAAAACTAACACCGAAAAACTGACCGTAAAGAGAGAAATTCGCTTAAAAGTAGCACTTTAATACCTCCACCCGAAAAACAAGATTCAACATACCTTGGACTACAGAAGGAGGAAGGACACTGGCGATTCGGTCAAACTGCCGATTGCCGAACGTGCATCCGTTGAGGAGGAGATCGAAGGACTCTTGCTTCGACGAGTCCATAAGGTTATTCTGGATCGTTCGAGCGATGGATCTGCTCGCGTCACGGAGTTTCGACTTTCCTTCGAGGGCGCCGGTGCCCGCGTAGATGACGCTGCACTGGTCGCCATTCTTCTGCCAAAGGTCTTTCGCAGTGTCTTCGAAGCGAGTGAAAATGTTGGATTTGGTGGTTTCGTCCAGGACGAGTTCAAGTTGCTTCTTCAGAACCTACAAAATCAGAATTTATAGATGAGCAATTCATAGAAGTTGCTGTGTGACACAGACAGATCCACAAGACGCAAATGCATCCGAATCGTCGTGTGTGTGCTTGACGATTCAGGGGAAACAGACTCATCACCAATCAAATTGTTGCAGAAGTTTGAGCTTCGGACGGAGGATCAAATTACCTTTAATCCAATCATAGACTGGACGCAGTTTGTCCGGTCAAGGCAATCCAAGCAGTTCGTCCTAATGACTCCATTCTGTCTCCTCTGGACCGCACTGGCAGTCGAATGGAAAAACGAGAACGAATCCAGATACGCCGTTAGTTGCTTCTCCAAATGCTTTATTGATTCCTTCGAAGATTTCATCTGAGCGTGGTAGTCGAAGGCGATGTAGGGAATAATTTTGGTCGCCTCGCCGCTTTTGTGGGCGCTCTGAAAAAATGACCGTTAGCAACGTTTAATAGTACCGCTTACCGCAAATGCTTGCGACAGCTTCTTTTCTCCTTCTTTCGATCCAAGCAGGTTCACGACACACAACTGGCCATACTGCCGGCAGAGCTTTGCGAAGTGTCGATCGTAGGCAGGTGCGGAGACTTCAAAAGCACGAAGCTGAACCTTGTGTGAGCCGACTTGGATTCCAGGTTGATCCCAGAAGAGGGGAACGGAACCACGGATTTGAATGAACGACGACTCCCGATTGTCGTACAGGATCAGCTGTTCAGTTTCCACAAAATTCGCCACACAGCCGTTGTCGTTGACTCCACGGACGTTGAATCTGGTGCCCACTCGCTCCAGACTCAACCTTGAGATCAAGGCGAACTTGGCAACATGCTGTCCGACGTAAACCGTCTTCACGAGCACTGATCCACTCATACATCGCAGGCACCAGTCGTTTGCGGAGATTCCGTATTTCTCGAGTGGGAAATGTAGATTGCGGTTCCTAAAAGAGAAGAAGTGAAGGAAGCTGCAAAGATGAAGCATACCAAAAGAATCTATGATCGCTAACGTTATTAAAGCGTCGCTCCTGAGCGGAAAGAGTCAAATCGTAAAGCTGACCGTCGCCACCAGAAGCAAAAAAGAACATTCCGGAGGACAAAAGTCTTTGAAGCTAAACGTAAAAGTGTTAGTGGACCCATGCTCATGGCTCCAGAAGCACTTACATCCAGTATTCTGGCATCGTTGACTTCGTTCGGGGCGCAGAACAAAGGCAGGAATTGCACGTTGGTCACTTTGAAGATGTCGCATCCGTAAAGCTGTCCTACGGTCAGGACTCCAGTCACTACTCCCAAGTATCCTTCTTCTGTAACACAGCATTTCATTTCCCACAACTCGCCAATATTCCGTACCTCTGGTCGTGTGTAGAATCCCGATGAGTCCGTATCCATCGGCAATCTTCTCATAGAACTTCTTCGCTTCCTCGGCGGCCTCTTTCTCTAAAAACCCGAACATTACTCACGTCTCACACGCCAGATGACTCACGCAACGTTAAGACTGCATTGGATTCAATGAGCAGTGACGATGTCTGGTTGTTTGAGTCGACAATGACACTGTAGGGCTCGGTTCTAGACTGTCGGGCCCAGATCCGAAACCCGCGGAAAGACATGTGCCGACTGAAAAGGAGCAAAAATAATTGTTTGGCGAGGACGCGGAGAGAGGTTTTTGTCAAAAACAAGCATTTCGCCTCGGAGGGTCACGACGGGGATCACGGGAAGCCCTCTCGCTCGCTCACTCGTTTTTCACGCCAAACACTATTGTTATGCCGGCGGCGGTAATTAGTTAAATAGCACAAAGAGCGGAATGGGAATCAAGTTATTTGTTTACAAAGTGACGTGCGTGAGGGTGCAAATTAATTAATTAGCGGATAAAATGTGGCTAATCGGGCACGGCCAACAAGAGAGCGGCTGTCGGGAAATTGGCATGTTGAGTGTCTGTCTTAGAACCCGTGATAAATGGGAGCGCGTCAAACCGAAACTGAAACCAATGCGTGGGGAGGTATTACGGTATCGTTACCAATGCCAGTAACG
Organism: Steinernema scapterisci; assembly: GCA_000757745.1. Classification (NCBI taxonomy): domain Eukaryota; kingdom Metazoa; phylum Nematoda; class Chromadorea; order Rhabditida; family Steinernematidae; genus Steinernema; species Steinernema scapterisci. The sequence continues at coordinate 204,780 of KN167984.1, forward strand.
GATTTTGAATCGCTTTACAGACGGTCGAATATGCATAAATCGACGTCTGAACGGCGGCTATTTTTACTCTGGGAATCCGGTCCACGAAAACATGTGCCTCTCTCGACTCACATACTCCAATCATACGCGAGAAGCAAAAACGCGACAACCCGAACTCGTCTCGCGCCACGGCCGTCTTTGTGCGGGCGACAGTCGGCGTGGCGGCGGTGCGACAAAGAGAGTGACCAGTTGGACAAAAACGCGAATTAACCGTCGGACGGGGGTCGTCGCCTGTAAAGAAACAAATAGAAGAAGGCGATCGGCAGAACGCGCGCTTTCGCTTGATACAAGAGCGGACGATTTGTTATGATTTGACGCTGATTTAAGCCGGCGAAAGCGAATCAAATGACACGTGCGCCCGAGGGAGGCGGATGGGAACACCGGTCGGTCGGCGGAAACAAGGCGCGTGCGGGAGATAGCGCACCGCGAGAGGGCACCTCGCGTGCGACCATAAACAAAACCCGCCGATCGCCGCAAGCCATCACCCACAACACTCAGCCAGCCTCGCTGCCTCTTCACCGCCAGAAGCAAGCAAGGAGACGCATGACGCGGCGTCGTCGCCACCACCGGATCGAGCGAGCGAGAGGGAGAAGCAGGGATCTCTGCTTCTGGCTTGCCTCCGGGCCAAACATCGCTAACTGCCGTGGGTTGCTTATGCATACATGCGCGATTGGGTTCGCGCAGCAGTAGCGGAAGCAGTCGAAGGAGAAGAAGAACACCACGTATCCAAGAAGAGGAAGAAAGTATATGGGAAACGAATAAGACGTCGTTTTGCAGTGCTCCGGGCTAGCCGCCTCGAGGTCGTCCGTCCTATTGATCCTCCTTCTGCGTTGTCGCTCGAGGAGACGCCGACGGATAGATGGACCGACGACTATTTCCATATTCCTGCGCCTGGGAAAAGACGAACGTTTGCGCATTTGAGAATTCTCACTGCGGACTTGTGCGCCGCGGAAGGCCGAGTTCATTGAAAATCTATATTAGCACGTCTGGCAGCGAAAACGATGACTCATTCGCGCCGCATGCTGCTGCGCACGTTTCAGGATCGTCGTCTGTCCATCTGTGAAAAATCACTGTTGTTTTTATATACGCAGAGTTGTGTGCTGGAAGAGAAGAAGCCGAAGAAAACGCGGCAGCAGCGGCTGCAAATAGGGATTTTGCAGTTGTCGTCCACACGGCTGCGCTGTCCACTGGAAGAAGAAAGCCCGGCCGTCTTATCATGGACGATAAGACTGTGCTCTCTTTGCTGCCAGCGCTGACCATCCAGGATATCGTGCTGACCATCATGAACTGGCCGATTTCTTTCGCTTTCGCCCAGACCGTTGTTGTCATTAGTCGATATTGTGCCGGCGCCGGCCGCGCGTTTACGGTCAGCTTATTCAGTGCATATCACTTGAATCCAATCCTATATGTATATACGCTCGCATCGTCATCGATTAGTCGACAACAACGCTGCTCGACTGTGCAGGGGCTGCGTGTGTTGTTGCGTTGTGTGCGTCGTCGTTTTCGTGGTGTCGCGAGGAGAAGAGAACTGTGAATCATTTTGTTAAGATTCACTGTGTGAACGTTTCACAATCACCGTTGTTCACTTTCAGGATTTGTTCACTCTTCAGCGGCTTTTTTTCTCGCTTTCGTCTCGTTTCTACATGCGTTATTGAGAAACGTGCTTCTTCTTTTGCTTCAGCGTGGAGACGACGACTTCGCTAGCTTTATTGTGACCAACAATCACCAATCATGTTGTCTATGATCAACAAAGTCTTGGACTGGATCCGGAGTCTCTTCTGGAAGGAGGAGATGGAGCTCACGCTCGTCGGGCTTCAGAACTCCGGAAAAACCACATTTGTCAACGTCATTGCGGTGAGTTGCTAGACTGCTCTTCCCGTGGCTTCATCCGACCACTTTCAGAGCGGACAGTTCTCAGAAGACATGATTCCGACTGTAGGCTTCAACATGAGGAAGATTACGAAGGGAAACGTGACGATCAAAGTGAGTATTTAGTGGGTTGTTTATTTCGTTGAACGACAGTGGGCGCTTTTTCCATAGAAGGATTGGGTTACAAGGAATCTTTTGACTGTAGCCTTTTAGAGCTATGTAACTGAAAAAGCCCAAAGATTGAAGTTTTTAATGATTTGCTTGATACTAACGTTTGTAACAAGTTAGTCAACTGAGTGTGTTTCTATCAAAAACAGCTGGTGGTGATAGTTAGGCTTTGAGTGCTGAGCGGGTATGATTCGCTGAAATTCTACTTTCCTATTGCGCCAAGAAACGGGCAAAAATCATTTGATAGCGCGATCAAACAGCAGGTGTTATCAATGTCTGCCTGTCCGATTTCAAAATAGACCGTTTGGCTCTGCGAATTTGTTATTGTCTAAGCAGAGTTCTGATGAGTCACTAAACATTCAAGTCAGCTCATGCTGCTCAGCAAATAGAAAAAATGACTGTACACTGAAGCCACAAGAATATGTTCTAACATGCGAATCCGTTTCAGCTCTGGGATATCGGAGGCCAACCCCGATTCCGCTCTATGTGGGAACGCTACTGCCGTGGAGTGAACGCAATCGTATTTATGGTGGATGCTGCCGATCACGACAAGCTGGAGGCTTCTCGAAACGAGCTCATGCAGCTATTGGACAAGCCCCAACTTGAAGCGATCCCCGTTTTAGTGCTTGGAAACAAGAAGGATCTGCCGGACGCCCTGGACGAGAAGCAGCTGATCGAGCGAATGTAAGTTTAATCCAAAAGTGTTACGAAATGAACGAATCGGTTTTCAGGAACCTGTCAACAATCCAAAACCGGGAAATTTGCTGCTACTCCATTTCGTGTAAAGAGAAGGAGAACATCGGTAAGCTTAAATGCCGGATTCGGCGTGATTAATCTCCCGTCTGCTTCAGAAATCACCCTGCAGTGGCTAATCGACCACGCGAAGAGCCAGCGCTAACCGGGCGGCGGCGTCTTCTCGTGTCGTGCATCCTTCACTCTTCGATTGCATACTGCTGTAATTAAACGATGGTTCCTTCTACTTTTTCTGGTCGTGTGTGTGAAGTTCAACCTGCGCCTATTTCACATATTTATTTTGTAATCGCAGAAGATGTTTTATAAACGCAGCGTCGATGTGTAAACATGTAATTAACCCACAGTGAATAAATTATTTGTTAAAACTCGATTCCGGAACTTGGATTTTGCTCTAGCGAACCCATGATTTCACGTTTTTT
>KN167984.1:208054-317036 GCA_000757745.1 Steinernema scapterisci
CTCCGTACGAACCCCATTTCCAGCATCCATTAGAGGTCTAATGTCATTAATAGATTAGGAGGACTGGATATGGACGGTTCCTTTGGGTGAGATACCATCCAGTCCCCAGGGTTGTTGATGTAATGATTTGCAGATGTAACCCGACAGAAGTTCAAAGTTCGGAACTCGCTAAGCATTCAAGCAGTGGCAATCACGTTTGCAACCGCCGCTGCTTATGATCGGTGACATAGTCGTGACCGTAAATTGCAATAGATGCGTAAGACACGGAGATTTATTATCAGACACGATGAAACAAAGATGATCGTCGAACGGAAGGCAGCTTACTACCAATCGAGCCAACGAGGATACTTAATCCACCACAAACTCCTCCGGATTATGTTCTGCTTGTAGTTCCGCTGAGAACGAATCCCATGCGCGCTATCCTCGTTCACGAACGAGAACTTTGGTTGGTCGACGAATTTGATTTGGCACCTATCTCCACGGCAACCGCCCACGTTGTAGAGTTCTAGGATGAGGACAGTGTTGACATCACGCAGGATGTCCTTGGGCACGTAGAGAGTTAGCTGAGGCTGACAAATTTAGGGAACCGTGACGACACAAGAAAAGTACTTACCTGAGGACCGGCTGACTGCCAGTAACGTCCGATGTTGAAGCCGTTGATGAACACTTGGCCTTTGTTCCAACCGGGGAGCTCGAGGAAGGTGTCCGTTTGCTGCGCGGTTTCGAATGCTCCGACGTAGACTGCGGGGCCGGAGAAGTTTTCGCATTTGGATGGTACGACGGGATGTTTGATATTCTGGAATACTCATCATGAGAAATATGTACAAACGGAAAGAAGTCTTACGTAGATCTTCTTAGCCAGATTTTTGGCCATGTGGATGCCACATTGTTCCCAGTCGTCGACGACCTTTCCGTTGAGGGTCACGTTTCCGATGATTCCCTGAAATGAAAGTACAAGCTGAGTATGTGTGTAAAGAGCATTGGGGGTCTGTGGGACATTTTCGCCCTCCAGCCAGCAATGTGCGGTCGGTAAAGGTCAAGAACACCCCGAGGTCAGACTTCGATGCGCGCTGTTTTTAGTTTTGATGCATTGGCACCATTGGTAAATGTCGGCCGTGCGGTTGTCGCCTAATTAGCGTGGAGATAGGTAACTATCGCACGTTTTGACGCACGTTTAAACGCAGCAATTAACTTCACCTGCCCACCGGAAATCGATGAAAGATAATGAACAATACCTTGAAATCGTTGATCGTCTCATACGTCTGCCTTCCGCGATTCTCCACCAATATTGACACCGTCTGGTTGGCGCTCATTACCGCTTGGACTGTGTGCTTCGTGTAGTTCCCGAAGTTGCTAACGAAAGATCCCTAAAACGGTATATATAAACAGACTTCTCAAATGAACGCAGAAACGTACGACAAAATGTCCATCAACCATCATGAATCCGTGGTCCTTAATTCCCTTGATCTCCATCGTAGACCCGCCAAACTTCAGCTTTGTCTCGTAGAGGACGAAGCCGTAAGGGGAGTTGATCTCTTCGAAGCTCATCGGATACTTGGACTTTATGCAGTTGTTGACGAGGTACTTCTTGAGCTGTAGAGGGCTGCCGATCCTGGTCATGTCGAAAGATCCGTAGTTGGATTTCCTGAAATTCGTGCTTATGGAAAAGCATAATGCTGTTTGACTTACGTGCTGTTGCTTGGAATGTCTAGTGGAGGGTGAGTCCAGTTCGGGAGAGAGCCGATCCACTCTCGGATTGCGAGGTACTTCGGAGTGATGTCTCCAGCCTCCGTGATAGGAGCGGTGTAATCGTACGACGTAATCACCTAAATTGGGTAAATGATGGAAGAAGTACTCGAAAATTCGATTTTACCGCCGCATCAACCTCGGCTCCATTCCAGAATCCGAAATTCGTGCCTCCGTGCATCATGTAGAAGTTGAAGCTGGCGTTTCGTTCCCACATGTAGTCGGTCGTGTTTAGGATCGCATCGATCTCCGGAACGACGTTTCTTCGTTGACCCCAAAGTACGAGCCATCCGGGGTAGAATTCGGAGTTCACTCGAGGAGCTGAAATCGACAAAATTAGAAATGAACACGGTGAGCAGTCTTACGCTTAGGCTTCACATCTTCCAGAAGGTCGAAGTAGTAGTCGATGGACTTGTACGAGGCGACGCCGAAGTCGATGGTGGGAACAGCGCCGGCCACGGAACCACACTTGAGCATTTCGTGAGATGCTCCATCGGCTGAAATTATGAATTCTTTTTGGACGTTAACGATGCCATTTTCAAGCTGCAGTCTTAGATCCCTTAGCGTTTAGAGATGTTGTAAACTTGAACTGCATCTCATCCCTTGTTTACAACAAACTCCTCAATCTCGATGCAAACCCCGTTCTCGTCTATTTTAAGCACTCAATGAATCTCTTGGAAACGCTGCTCCATCTCTAAACACCGAACTTGAACCAAACAAGCTGTTCTGGCCACCTCGCGAGTTTGCGAGCAGCTGCCACAGATCCATCTTCCTCGCTCTTCGCACGCTCGGTGGGGTCAACGAGATCACCCACATTCCGCAACAGTCTCTCTTCGCGAAAGCGGCGTAAAAATACGCGAGCTATAAGTCTTCCCGGCCGAGAACAAAGAATGCCTGGATGTTGTCGTTGCAACTGGAGTAAACACTCACTTGTGTACAGGAGAACGTCCCTTCCCAAGTTGTAGTTTGCCAAGTCCCGCAGAGATTTCATGTAGTAAGTGTCGCACACGTCGTAGCTCCCGTACTCGTTCTCGATTTGGACCATGAGAACGTTTCCGCCGTTCTTGAGCAGGTGAGGGTACAGGTGGGGCAGCATTTCGTGCCACCATCGTCTCGTCGCAATCAGGAATCTGGAAACAATGATACATTAGGTGTTTGTACAAGGGTGGACTTGGGCCACTTGGAAAAAGCGAGCTGTCAAAGTTCACCGTCGGTCATTCATTCAGCTTTGGTTGTGACTGAACAGCTGTCGAAATGTGCAAATCCCGTGCAGAAAAAATGCGACAGTTGCATTTCCGTCGGAGAGAGGAAATGGATTTCGCAAAATGTTTCCTCCGAAACGAATTGTTTGTCCGTTTTTCAGACTAGGATAATGAATTAGACTGACAACGCAGACCTCCATCCATCACCGAGGGTCACTTCGACTCTTGGCGCCACCGTGATTTTGCGTCGTTGGCAACAAATCGCGGGCGGAAAAAGTAATTTCGGTCTCAATCAAGTGTGCGGAGTTTGTGTCGCTCAAAATTCGTCCAAGCCGGAGCAAACTCATGGAAAGCATAAAAAAGGTTTTGTAGAATCGCGCGAAAGATCATATTCCCTCAGAAGCTGCGTGGAAGAAGATATACCACTTACCGAGCATCTCCGGTTCTCAGGTGGATATCCTTGATCTTCAGGAGCCACCAGGGGATCCCCCCATTCTCCCATTCTCCGCACACGTAGGGTCCGATGCGCACAAGCGCGTAGAGGTCGTTCTGTTGGGCGAGTTCGAGGAAGCGGCTGAAGTTACGGTCTCCCTTGAAGTTGAAGCTAAAAAATGCCGATAAGAAAGATACTGAAATCGAGACACTCACTGTCCTTCCTGGTCCTCGTGGAAGTTCCACGGGATGTAGAACTGTATGGCGTTGAGACCAGCGGCGCGGATCTTCTGAAGTCGGTCGTTCCACTGGTTCGGGTGGATTCGGAAATAATGGATGCTACCGGAAATATATCGGAAAGGCTCTCCATTGAGCTTAAACTCTCCGTCCTCAACGGCAAACGTGGAGTTCACGCCGAAGAGTTGCGCACCGGCGCTTCCGGACAGAAGGATGATCAGGAGAAACACCAACATCTCCTGCTGCAATCTAGGCAACTGTTTGGCCCACACTAGCGCTGAGCCCAACAGATGTCCGCTCTGCATAACACAAAAAGAAGACTGAAAATCAGCAGCCAATCAACATATCTCCGCGTCTTCGCGGGAAAAAAGCTTTTCGCTTATTTCTGGCCACTTCTTCCTCGTTTTCCGCGGACGCAAAGCAAAATTCAAAGCGGCGCTTCTCGCACATGTTCAAGCGCGAGCGAGAGTGCTAAGAGTCGTTGTGGAGAGGTGCAAAGTGTGCCTCTTCGACTTCACAGGCTCAAAGAAACGCTCCTACTTGTACCGTCTTTGCTATGTTCTAGGCAGCTCAGCAAAAGAAAATGCCGGCGCATCTTGGAACATTGGAATAAGGTGTAAAGTGACTAGAAGCACGGAGAGTCTCAATAGGCGGCCAAAATGACTATTCATTGAAAAGAGTCAAAGGGTTTTAGTCACGTAGAACCAGTATGACACATTTTAGCAAATCGCATATGCTCGAATTCAAAAATGACGTCAACGATGTGGAAAAGTTTGTGGCCGGCCACAGCTGGTTCAAACGGCCGAAAGCAACTGATCATCGGAGAAGCTAAAAACGGTATGGTCGGAGAGGACATGAATTCTGACCAACAGAGGCTGCTGCATCCACATGTTTTCCCGCTGCATCATGTGTGCTGGTCACGTCGTGTTTACAGCTTTCTCTTTGTTGTGTTTAAATTTCAGAGATTGTTTGTTAGATCACGGGGCCGTGATTCTGACAATAAGAAAGAAAAGCATTTAAAAATGCGAATTTTATTACATATACTTCTACTAACTTTGCGATCTTCATTTCGATATTATGGACTGCCTCATTGGGTCTACGATCCGGCGGCATCGACGAGGACGACAAATGGCGCCGTCGGATTTAACAGACGATAGAGACGGACGATGCCATTGCCAACATCGCTGAGTTTTGGACGACGGGCGTCGGTCGGGTGAAGCTATGAACAAGTGGCGTGACGGGCGCTTCACGAAGACTGCCAAAAAGCCTGGTCGTCTATGTCAGCAATTTAATAACAGATAGTTAAAGACAAGTTCACCAAAATAAATTTCTTCTTTCAAGTTTAGCTAAATTCAACAACCGCAGTAAACTGTTACGGAGCTGAGAGGCTAGTGCAAAGATGTGCCGGTATGCTCTAATCGAATGTGGGGTACAGTACCTGGAAACCTGAAAACGGATAAACGCGCATGAAATCCAATGAGGCATCCGCGAACAGGGCAACTTTATAAAGCTACAAACATATTCCCTCTTCATACACACAATATTCTGCTGGCACGCAGTGTAATACTCTCGGCCAACGGCGATGGCGAAATCATTATGATCGGACGCTATCACTTCTCTCGCCGCAAGAGCCTCTGTGTTGTTGGCTGCTTTGGAAAGCCAACGTCTTACCTTGAGGTCATCACAGGTGAACCTTACGTGCTTCTTACACAACAACGAAGAAGCCGTCGCAATGGAGTAGTGGTAAAACGAGCTCACGCCACACGGACGACGCTGGTTCGGTTCTCGCCATGCGAATGTAGATTGTCTTTTAAATTTGTCATAAAAAATATAAAAATTTTATTTGAGTTCTTTGAAATTTGTGGGAGATGCTTGAAAAATCTGTCAAAAATGGACGATCGGAGCGAAAGATGTATTCTCAAGTCGGATTCCCGGTGGCCAATTCGGAAGGAACCCCTAGCGGTGCAGTTGTCGAGAAGGAACAATGATGTCATCAAGCCGAAAAGTCAACCAAATCGAGCCAACAGGTCAGGAAATAGAGCAGGAATTTAAGAGATGCGTGGGTACGGATGCGACTGTCGTTGACATTGTTCCTGTTGGGTATGAAAACCAGCGAAAATTCAAATTGACGTTGTCGCTTTATGCATCCAAAGACTTGCTCGGTCGTCTGCTGGACCATCCAAACTACTTGTCACTTCCGCTCCTCCGTCACGCAGCACAAACCACACTCGATCTTAAATCTTCACTTCTACCTCGTCTTCGCAAACTTCTGCTCCCTGGTTTCAAATACGACATCTACGAAGTTCTGCACACTGCGATCTGCCTCTGCCACATACTGAAAAACAACGGTGCCCCAAAAAGTGATTTTAGGTCTCTGGAGAAAGCGAAAAGTGAATTTAGGGAATATATGGAGGAGGCGTGTCAGGCAAACCAAAACGCACACTCTGGTGTGCCTAAGTTCCCTGTATCGGCGACCATGGTTTCCCATTACCTTAACCACGGACGACCAAAAGGAATACTGATGGCGCGATACGTGTGTGAAATTTCTCAAATCATCTGGAGCAAAGCAAAAAGAGTACCACACGGAAAAAACAGCTTTAAGAGAGAATGCGACGTGCCTGATCGAAACGGTAAAAATCGCCTGTGTCGGATGATCACCAGACAGACTCTTTATGAAGAAAGAATCTGTACTTTATATTTTGTGTAATTTAGAACAGTAATAATAACATAATTAAAATGTAAAATAAATCGCTATAAGACACAAAACAAATGTATTTCAATCCAGTTCCTCAGATCGCAATAACACGCTGGCGCGCTGGCGCCGAATACTGAGATTGTGATTATAACACAATTGCAATCTAGTTACGCTTCACGAGACGGGCCTCTTTTCAGAAAACCAAACAGACCGTATAGTTCTTTATCAGTGTGACGCAGTGTATAGTGCGATACTAGCCATTATGCCAGCTTTCTTCCACTTTGCCCGATGGAAGATGTACCGTCAGAAACTGCTACTTCATTCTAAAGAGTTTGTTGCGTAAACCAAACAAGTAAAAGCGTCATTTTAGAATTTATTATTGATCACTTATGAGATGCACAATTAAACATAATAAAAGAAGGAAGAAAAGTAAACAGCCTGGAAAGGACGAACAAATGAAAAGTGGGAAACAGCATACGACGAAAGTAGTACCATTGTTAGAGAATAGAAATAGAGAGAGAGAGACAAAAACAGAGGAGAGAGCTGTAAGTAAAATTTGTTGATTTAACCGGCGGTTCTATACAGAAAACTATTGAGAGAAAGGGACGGTGGGGGATGATGCAGAATACCGACTAAGCTACACGCGTTTTCTTCTTTTTCAATGGCTTCTTCTCGACGTGGTTCACTTGCTCACCGTCTACAGCTGCTTCGCTCACTTTCTCAGCCTTTGTTACAGCGATCTGGAATTGTAAAGGTGAAAGTGGGGATTCAGGGACACTCGACTCGTACCTCTTCTTCTTTGGGCGCTTCTTCAGTTGGTTCAGCTTCAGCCAATCCATTGCCGTTCGGTAGTACGCCGTTGCCGTTAGTGATTGGTTCGCTTTTCCTGCAAACAGAGTGGATACTGAAGATTTGGCACAATGGGGGAGACTCACTTGACCGTCAGCACTGCTTTGCAAGTCTCGGATCCGGCCGAGTTGCTCGCTCTGCAGCAATATTCGCCCTCGTCCTCTGCGGTTGCGCCGACTACACGAAGCGAGGCGCGTCCGGCAGCGAACGAGGTGATGTATCGTTCGTCGGGCGAAATCTTTTCGCCGTTTCTAAGCCACTCCACTAGAGGCTCGGGTTTTCCCGAAATCTGCAAAGAGACAGGTTGAGACACTCTGAATCGGGGAACCGGGGCTTACTTGGCAGGAAAATTCAGCATTTGCAGACTCTTCAACGTCAACGTTTGAGAGCGACGAGTCAAACGTTGGAACGTTGGCCGACGGCTCGAGATGAATGTCATCGACAGCGCGTCGGGTTGGGGTTGTCCGAAGAAGGCGCGAAGCGATGTCGCTGGACGATCGGGATCGTTCCACATCACCGCCTATCCTTAAGCTATCGTAAACGCGTCGTGGTCGAGTTGTGGGAAGAGGAATGGGCTCTCCGCCCCTTCCTTGCACGGTAAGCACGCAATCGGTGGAATCCTCGCCTCGCTCGTTCGTGGCACGGCAAGTGTAGGTTCCGGCATCTTGGATTCTCGAGTTGAAGATCTCAAGAGTGCACACTCCACTGCGGTAGGTGAGCTGGACGCGGTCCTCGTCGACAGGACGGCCGTCCTTCAGCCATTCGATCTTGGGAGCAGGGTTGCCCTGCACTGAGCAAATAAGCTTGCACTGATGGTTCTTCTGGATGAGACGCGGGCGCAGGTGGAAGGAGAAGGTGGGGGCGGAAAGCTTCTCCTTGAACTCGACCACTTCCGGTAGTGGTGCGGGTTTGCGCGCTGGTTCCAGGGGCTTCGATTCGAATGGTTCCGTGACTTCTGAAACAATAAAGTGATTGTACATCTGGACAGAGAATGGACTGGACTTACTGTGCACATTGAGGAACACAACTTCTTCTTTAGACCCGTATGAATTCTTGGCTCGGACCGTGTATTCTCCGCGGTCGTCCATCTTCACTCTGTTGATGGTCAGAGCGTAGTCGTTCTCATTGTACTTCTTCATGTACTTCACGCTCTGCTTCAGTTCGCGGTTATCCTTGTGCCAGGTGACAATTGGTGGTGAGGCAGCGATAACGCGGCAGTAGAAGTTGGCGCTCTGGCCCTCAGAGCAAGTGGTGCTGAAGGGCTTGATGATGAAGCGGGGCTGGGCGTCGGAGCGGTCGAACCACGAATCGTGCATGTGGTATTCCATGGGACGGTGTTTGCGCAGCGAGCTGAAGTTGGCAACGCGACCGAGTGGTGGGTTCGGTTCGGGCCAAGCGTCGTAGCGGTTGCGGACACGGTCGCGCACGCTCGTGTATCTCGAGCTCGGGATGGTTTCGGGTGTTCCGACGAGCTCGTTGCAGAGCCACGGGTGGTCCATGGCTTCGTGGATGTTCATGCGTTCGGTGGGATCAGCAGACAGGAGCTTGCGGATGAAGTCCTTAGCGTTGTCTGAGATGCTGCTGAAGGCGGGGTCGTCCATGTTCCAGTCGCAGTTCTTCACGTTCTTCAGAGTCTCCTCGTCATTCTCCCCACCGAATGGTGACAGGCCGCTGAGCAGAATGTACGAGAGGACGCCGACACTCCACATGTCGGTGTAGAAGCCAACTGGCTTGCCAAGAGCGATTTCGGGCGCGGCGAATTCGGCAGTTCCGGTGGTGACTTTGACGGACTGTCGAGGGTCGAGCTTCGCCGTGAGTCCGAAATCGATCAGCTTCAGTTGGTTGCTCTTCTTGGTGGTAAACATGATGTTTTCGGGTTTCAGATCCAGGTGGACGTAGTTCATTTCGTGCATGTGCCTGAGGGCATCGCACACTTGTCTCATGTAGTCAATGGCTTCTTCTTCGCTCATGCGGTTCTTCTCGTCGGAGACCTTCTCGAAGAGTTCTCCACCGGACATAAACTCGTAGATCATGACCATTTCGTCTTCGTCTTCGAAGGCGTCATGGAGGTTGATGAGCGAGGGGTGTCTCAGTTCGGACATCGTGTGGATTTCCTTCCTGACGGTTTCCTTGTCGGCTTCGTGAGGAGTGTTGACAAACTTGGCCGCAAACGTGTTGCCGGTGGCGCGCTCGACGCAGCGGTGGACCACTCCAAAAGCTCCAGAGCCGATCTCTTCAAGCACATCGTAATAGTCATAGACAGATTCCCGTTTGGTTTCCACTGGCTGCGGGTAGTATTGCTTCCAGACGTCGATGACGTACGCATCGTAGTTGTCGGCAACGGCTCCCTTGCCGCGAACCTTTTTACCCGTATCGTCAAGGTCGTAGCCGTGTCTGCGTCTGCTTGATCCTGGCACAACCACCGGGGCGGTCGGCTCGCAGGGTCGGCTGACTCCGTGCTTATTCTCAGCGGAGATTCGGAACTCGTAGGTCGCCTTCGGCTTCAGCCCTTCAACGGTCAGGTAGGTGTAACGGCTCTTCGCGCACGGGATCCATTGGTTGGTTCCGACTTCGCGTTTCTCGACCAGATAGCTGGTGACAAGCGCTCCTCCGTCGAGGACTGGTGGCTTCCAGGACAGAATGATGGCGTCGTCAAGCACGTTTTCGACGATCGGGAATCGCGGGGGTTCGGGACGGTCGGCGACGACAACGGACACAGTTCCGTCGCCAGAGCCAACTTCGTTCTCGACAACCAATCGGTACTGACCCAGGTCTTCGCGGGTAGCGTTGCTGATGGTCAGCGTAGCTTGGCGGTCGTCGATGGACATCGAATATTTGCCTCCACTCTCGATCTTCTCGCCGTCCTTGGTCCAGCGAGCGTGGGGCATCGGATAAGACTTGAACGGAATCTTGATTTCGATGGTCTCTCCCTTGTTGACTTCGTAGCCGCCGTGGTATCTTGGTGGAACGAAGACACGAGGCTTCTCGCGAATCTGGAGGGTCGCGCGGGTGGTGCGGCTTCCCTGAGAGTTGGTGGCGCGGCAGGTGTACTCGTCGGCATCTTCGTGGTGCAGGTTGTTGATGATGAGGACCTGCTTGTCGCCCTTGTTGAGAATCGTGTACTTGGAAGTGTCCACGAGCTCGTGAGTGCCCTTGAACCATTTGTATTCGGGGCGAGGCGTTCCGGAGATTTCGCATTCGAAGGTGACCGATCGTCCACTCTCACCAGCCATGTTGGAGAGTCCAGAGAGGATTTCGGGAGCTTTTCCGCTGTCGGAAGAAATGAACAAATGGGGTTCACTGAAATCATAATATTCCAAAATTTGATTCAAATTTCGGTTACTTACGCATCGGCGAATTCAGAGGCTCCGGCGTCATTGACAGCCGCAACGCGGAATTCGTAGGTCCTTCCTTCGACGAGGTTGGGAATGTCAAAGGTGTTTCCGAGCGAAGGCGCTTGAGTGCACTTCTGCCAGATATCGGATCCCTTCTCGCGTTTCTCGATCATGTAGCCACGGAGACGTCCGCCTCCATCGTTTTGAGGACGCAGCCAAGTGAGGGTGACGTAGTCCGGTCCGATGTTGCTGACCGTTGGCTGGGTCGGAGGTCCTGGAGGATCGAATGGCAGTTTGGCGATAATCGGATGCTCGCTGGTAAGCGGAGCTCCTTGGCCGTTTTCGTTGCAGGCACTAACGCGGAACTCGTACTCGTGTCCGTCGAAGAGGCCAGGAACGGTAAACGAGAGGTCGCGGACGGCCGAAGCCACCACGGTCCATTCGTCCTTGATGACGTCGCGCTTCTCGATGACGTAGTTGGTAATGCGCGATCCTCCGTCGTCCTGAAAAGCAAAAAACGTCAGAAACAGGATTAATTGCAAGTGAACTTACAGTAGGTGGTCTCCAAGACAAAGTGGCTTCAGTCTGGTTGATTCCAGAGATCTGGAGAGGTCCAGTGGGAGCTGACGGCAGTCCAGTGACGTTGATCCAGAAACCGCAACTAGCTTCTCCGGATTCATTGCGGACGGTGTACTCAAATCGGCCAGCTTCCTTGCTCGTGAGAGACGGAATCGTGATAAGGACGTGGTCGTCAAAGTCAACGAGGCGGATATTGTCGCTGTCGAGGTTGACGTCTTCCTGGTTCAAAGTGAGTGCGTGGGTGAATGGCGCAGATCCAGAGAAGTAAACCTTCAGACGGATGAGATCTCCGTGAGGGTAGATTCCGTTGGGCACGTCCTTCTCGATAACTGGTGGAGCGACGACCTTTAGCGTAGCTGTAGCTGAGTCGCTTCCGAAGATGTTCGAGACTTCGCAAGTGTAATCTCCGGCGTCGATGTCCCAGACTTCCTTGATGATGAGCTTGAAGGTGTCGTTGTGGGCTTCAAAGCGGTAGCGAGAACTCTCGGGAAGTTCGCGTCCATTGCGCATCCAGCGGCAAGTCGGAGATGGACGTCCTACGGCTTCACACGTGAACACGGCACGCTGGTTGTAGGGAGCACCACAGTTCGAGGGCTTTACAACGATCTGGGGTCGAGATCCGGCCATTTCTTGCACCTTGATGGGCGACGTTGGCAGCGATGGGATTCCACGGCCAACGGAATTGATAGCAATGATTCTGAACTCGTAGTCGCGGTACTCGATAAGGTTGGGGACAGTGAACTCGGGAGTGACAATGTTGTAGTCGCTACAGATGTCCCAGATGTTGCTGCCAGACTCGCGCTTCTCGACGATGTATCCAGTGATCTTGGTTCCGCCATCGTCAAGAGGAGGCGACCAGGTGAGAGTAACGTAGTTTCGGCCAATGGATTCGGCGTGCGCCTGGCTCGGGGGTCCTGGAGGACGGAACATCGGCTGCAGCTGCACGCGATCTGAGGCGGCAGACGGCTTTGAGAAGCCGGCGGCGTTCTTAGCCACCACGCGGAATTCGTACTCTCCCAGATCGCGCAGACCGGTCACCTTGAAGTTGTTTCCAGTAACCAATTGGGTGTTTGCGGTGATCCACTTGGTGGAGTGAGCATCGCGGTACTGCACGTTGTAGCCAAGAATCTTGGATCCGCCGTTCGATGTTGGTGGTTCCCATTCGATCTCGGCCCAGTTGCGGTCCATGGAGCGAACGGTGGGCGCGTCGGGTTGGCCAGGCACGTTGAACTGGTACTTGGCGACAATAGGGTTGGGCAGCTCCAAAGGCTCCGAGATACCGTACTGATTCTCAGCGCGGACACGGAACAAGTAACGCTCGTTCTCGGTCAGGCTCATAGCCATGCATTCGGTGTTACGGACGAACGAGGACACCTTCTCCCACTTGTTGTCGAGACCAGAGCCCTTCACGAGGCAGCGCTCGACGATGTAGTTGGTGATCGGAGCTCCTCCATCGTCCTTGGGCGCCTTCCAGGAGAGGTGGCACGAGTCGGGACAGATGTCCTCGGTCTCGAGAGGTCCCTCTGGCGGTCCTGGCTTGTCAACGACCTTCAGACGCACAGTCGCACTGTCGGAGCCAAGTTCGTTTTCCATGGAAATGGTGTAATTTCCGGTGTCTCCACGCTCGCACTTCTTGTACATAAGCTGCGTGAGATAGTCGGTGGTTTCGATTTCTACGCGCTTGTCGCGTTCATCAAAGTTGATTCCGTCGCGGCTCCAGACAATCTTGGGAGTTGGGCTCGCGGCATATGGAACCAAAATCTTGGCGGTTTCACCGGCCATGACGACAATGTCTCGCGATAGCATTCCCATGTTGATTCTGGGCTTCATCGGTGCTTGGGCAGCCATGATCGGGACGGAGTTCTCGCTGAAGGCTCCAGGTCCGGCCGCGTTGACAGCGCATACGCGGAACTCGTATGTCTTCTTGGGGATCAGTCCAGTCACGCGCAGCTTGGTATCAGGAACATTGCCGAAGGCAGCCTTGACCCACTGGTTCGTGCCAACTTCGCGTCTCTCAACGACGTATCCTTGGATTGGAGCTCCTCCGTCGCTGTATGGCTTCGTCCACTGAAGGCAAATGGCGTCTTCAGAAGTAGACGTGGCTTCAGGAATGCCGGGAGGTCCGGGAGTATCGAAGGCGTTCTTCACAAGGATGGGTTCAGCGGTCTCGAGGGGTTCTCCCACGCCGTACTGGTTTTCAGCACGTACGCGGAATTCGTAAGCGACTCCGCTGTCCAAGTTGCGCACGCGGCACATGGTTCCGACGGGCTGTCCGACCTTAACCCAGTCGCCAGTTCGAGGATCTTTCTTCTCAACGACGTAGTTGGTCACTTCATCTCCGCCGTTGTCTTTGGGAGGACTCCAGTGGAGAGTCACTGCATCTCCGGTCATGTCGGAGTGGGTGATAGGACCAGTGGGCTTGCCAGGAGCGTCAAGGACATTTACATGGAGCTTCGCTGAGTCCTTTCCGAATCGGTTCTGGACGTTGATCTTGTATGGTCCAGCGTCGGAGCGCTTGGAGGCAGTAGTGGTGAATGTGATCATGCCATCCTCGACCTTGACAGAGGTGCGGTCGTCTTCGAAGATTTCCTTGTTGCCGTTGAAGACATCGGCAGTTGGCTTCGGGTTTCCACCAGTGTAGGGAATGCTGAAGGTGATAGTCTCTCCAGCACGGACGGTGATGTCCTTCAGACCGCTGAGATCCAAGCAAGGCCTGTCAGGCTGCTCTTGGATGATGACCATGTCGGTAGGTCGCGATGGATCAGATTCTCCAGCGCTGTTGACAGCGATGACGCGGAATTCGTAGGCACCCTTCTCTTCAAGATTGTCGGCCACAAAGTTGGTGTCCTTGACAGGCTTGCTGTTGCAGGGAGTCCAGTCGCTCTCGCCACTCTTTCGCTTCTGAACGATGTATCCATCGATAGGAGCGCCGCCATCCTTGGATGGACGGTTCCAGGTGATTTCGGCGGAGTTCTTGGTGATCTTGCCAACGCGTGGCTGATCAGGCGCTCCTGGAGGTTCGACGTATGGCTTGCAAGTGACCGGATCACATCCGTTGCTGGGAGGTCCTTCGCCGGCTTCGTTCACGGCACGGACACGGAACTGGTAGGTTTCGCCTTCGGCCAAGCCAGTGATGGTGGCTTCGGTGCCGTTGAAGATCGCTCGCTTGACGGGGGCCCAGTCTCCGCCACCACGCTTTTCGAAGCGTTCGATGACATATCCAGTGATGGGGGCTCCTCCATCGTCACGCGGTGGGTTCCATTTCAAGCTGACTTGGTTGCTATCGTAGCCAGTGACTTCGGGAGTCGATGGAGCTCCTGGCGGGTCGTACGGATCGCGGGCGGTGACTGGAGAGCCGACGACAGGCTCGCTAAGGCCAACCAAGTTCTCAGCACGGACACGGAAGCGGTATTGTTTTCCGTTCTCCAAGTTTCGGACTGTGTAGCTGAGGGCGTTGATGGTGTCGGGGGCCTTCTCCCAAAGCGTAGATCCGACCTCCTGGTATTCGATCTTGTAACCGGTAATTTCAGATCCTCCATCGTCTTTAGGCGCCTTCCATTCTAGGGTGACCGTTCTTCGCGAAACGCGAGGATAGGTAATGGGTCCCTCGGGCGGCGCGGGACGGTCGATGACGGAGATCTGGACGGTGGCGTCAGCATCGCCGTACTTGTTGGTGGCTTCAATGCGGTACTTTCCAGTATCCGAACGCTTGCTTTCCTTCACGAACAGACGAGTCTGGGTCTCGGTGGTTTCAATGTTAGAAAGAGTAACTCCTTCGCGGGACCACTTGATCTGAGGTTCAGGAGATCCGGTGTACGGGATGGTCAAGTCGATGGGCTGTCCAGCACGGACGCGTATTTCTTTTCCGGCGATGTCTATTCCGAACTTTGGCGCTTCGAACATCGGCTTTGCAGTCACAAGGTTGGATGCATCAGATGGTTCTCCGGGTCCGGCCTTGTTCACAGCAACGACACGATATTCGTAGGTGTGTCCAGGCTGGACGCGATCGTCGGAGTACTTGTTACCACGAACTGGAGCGGTGTTCACCTTGATCCAGCGACCAGTCTTCTGATCCTTTCGCTCGACGTCGTAGTGCGAAATAGGGCTGCCGCCATCGTTGCGTGGGGGATCCCAGGCAATGTCGATGTGGTCAACGTCGTGGTCCAAGATTTCCGGTTGTCCGGGCTTGCCAGGAGTACCGAAGGGATCCTTGATGAGGACAGGTCCGTCGGTGGTCAACGGATCTGAGCGGCCATGGACGTTTTCAGCCATGACGCGGAACTCGTACTCGTGACCTTCATGGAGCTTGGGCACGGTGACTTGAGTGCCGGTGGCAAAGTTGGTAACTGGCACCCATGTGTTGGTCTTGATGTCACGGCGCTCAACGACGTAGTTGGTGATTTCAGCACCACCGTCGTCCGCTGGAGGCTTCCAGGCAAGAACGCAAGAGTCTTTGGTGACATCGCTGACTTCAAGAGGTCCAACGGGAGCCGATGGACGGTCTTGGACAAGGACTTGGAACACTCCTTCGTCTTCTCCAATCTCGTTCTTGATCTTCAGAGTGTAGTTTCCACTCTCGGAACGCTTTGCCGATGGGATGAATACAGTGGTGGTCTGCGACTTGCTGTCCACGATAATCTCGGATGGCATGGGGTTCGTTTCCTGGAACTTCCACTCAACGGTCGGATCGGGACTTCCGATGAAATCGATTTCCATGGTGAGCGAGTAGCCAGCCTTCACCTTGAATTTGCGAGTTGGGGTCACAATCTCCGGTTTCACTAAAATCGACGTTTAATTAATCCAGTAAGCAAAAGTGTAGTACCGTATCTGGCCTTGGCCATTTGAGCATCCGATGGATCAGAAGGATCCGAAGGTCCAGCTTCGTTGACAGCAACGATGCGGAATTCGTACTCAGTACCGGGCTTGAGGCCAGTGGCAGAGAAGCTGGTCTTGCCTGTCTTTCCGGCTTCGACCCAGACGCTGCTGCCCTTTTCCTTCTTCTCAACGACGTACTGCTCGATCGGAGCTCCGCCGTTGTCGGTTGGGGGCTTCCATTCGATGTCGATGCGATCCTTGTCCCAGTCGACGACAACTGGAGCCTCAGGGGGCTTGGGAACATCTGTAAACGACAAATTCATAGAAAGAAAAAATTTAGACAAACGCACCAAAGAGATTGCGGGCAACAATATCTTCATCAGAAGTGAGCGGCTTCGATTCTCCTTGAAGGTTCACAGCGCAAACGCGGAATTTGTATTCCTTTCCATTGATCAGCTTGTTGACCTTCGCCTCACAGGTGGGGAAGGTTCCAACTTGTTGCCAGGATCCACGAGAAGTATCCATCTTCTCGACAAGGTAGTGCACAATATCGGAACCACCGTTGTCAGTGGGAGGATTCCAGGCAAGCGAGCATCCCTCCTTGTGGATGTCGGTGATCTTCATGGGTCCTTCGGGAGTGCCGGGCACGTCGAGAACAGTGACCTGGCAAGAGGCTTTATCCTTTCCGTGTTCGTTCTCCACCTTGATGGTATAGACTCCGGTGTCCTTACGGACCGATGACGGGATGTACATTTCAGAAGCGCGGTCAGACTGGATGATTTCAATACGTTCGTTTCCGGAGAAAACGACGTCGTTGATCTTCCAGGTAACGGTTGGAGTGGGTTCTCCTTCGTAGTCGACTTCAAGACGGATGGGAGTGCCAGCCTTCACACGAATGTCGAGGAGACCTCCGAGGTTGATCTTGGGAGGAAGACGGCGTGGCTTGGCGACTTGCGGTGCAGTAGCATCAGAGGGTTCACCCGGACCGGCCTTGTTGACGGCCTTCACACGGAACTGATAGGTTTCACCCTGGACAAGGTTTCCAGCGGTAGCCTTTGTGCAGTTTCCAGGGACAGTGGCGCAAGGCACCCAGTCTCCAAACTTGTCCTTCTTTTCGACAACGTAGTTCTCGATAGGAGCTCCACCGTCGTTGGTTGGCGGCTTCCATTCGATATCCATATGGTCCTTGTCCCAGTCGACAACCTTGACGTCTTCAGGCTTTCCGGCAACGTCGTACGGGTTCTTGGCAGTGATGGAGGTCTCGGTGGCAAGGGGCTTCGATTGGCCTTGTCGGTTAACAGCCTTCACGCGGAATCGGTATTCTTGTCCTTCGTTCAGCTTGTTCACCTTGAACTTCGTGTCAGGAGATTCGCCACACTGAAAAACGGATAAATATAGTAGAAAGTCCCCGTAGTGAACGTCTTACCGGCACCCAGCGTCCATCGTTTTCCTGCTTCTCAATCACGTAGTGAGAAATCGGAGATCCTCCGTCATCGTCAGGCTCTCCCCATCGAAGGGTGCATCCGTCTTTGTGGACATCACGCACATCAAGAGGTCCGTTAGGAGTGCCAGGAATATCGAGCACAACCACGTTGACTTCGGCTTCGTCCTTTCCGCTATCGTTCACAGCAACGATCTTGTAAACACCGCTGTCGATGCGAGTGGCTTCGCGGGTCTTCAGCTTCGTGTTGTGCTCGGTGCTATTGTCGATCTTGGTGCGGTCGGAGGAGACAAGTTGAGATCCGTTGATGAACCACTCGATCTTCGGGTTCGGTTCTCCTTCCACGTTGACATCGAAGTCGATGATTCCACCTGCCTTGATCTTGATGTCATGCAGCATGGTGCGATCGATCTTTGGAGCCACTGAAACGGAATAGAAATAAGTTGAGAACTTGGAATAAATAGCATACAATGTCTCGACTTAGCAATGAGGGTACGGCTAGGGTCCGAGGGGGTGGATTCACCAGCCTTGTTTAGAGCCTTGACGCGGAACTGGTACGAGTTGCCTTCCTTCAGGTTTCCAACGGTGCACGTGGTCTGGTCAGCAGGCACTTCGGCGGCCACTTCCCAGTCTCCAGAGGGTCCCATCTTCTCAATGATGTACTTCTCAATGGGAGCTCCACCGTCCTAAAATAGCTCACATAGATAAGTCTCCAAAACAAGCTCTTACATCTGGAGGAGGAGTCCATTCGAGGTCAGCGTGATCCTTGTCCCAATCGGTGATTTCGGGAGTTCCCGGCTTACCAGCGGTGTCGAACGGATTCTTCGCGACGACACCCTTCGTGGACTCCAGAGGGTCGGAGTCACCGTAACGGTTGACAGCCTTCACTCGGAACTTGTACTCGTGACCAGGAGTAAGATCGTCGACGGTGAACTTGGTATCCGGCGATTCTCCACATGTGGTCCAGCGACCAGTGTTCAGGTCTTGCTTCTCAACGACGTAATGGGAGATCTCGGCTCCTCCGTCATCCAATGGAGGCTTCCATTCAAGGTCGCAACCCTTATCGTGGATGTTAGACGCCTTCAGAGGTCCCATGGGCTCTCCAGGACGATCGAGAACAGTGACCTTCACTTCAGCGGTATCAGATCCGTTCTCGTTCTGGGCAACAATGGTGTAGGTGCCAGTGTCTCCTCGCAGAGCTCGCTTGACGACGAACTTGGTCTTGTAATCGGCATTGGTAATCTTCATACGATCAGTTGATTCCAAAGGTTCGCCTCCGAAGCTCCAGATGATTTCTGGTGGGGGTTCACCGGAGACGGGGATGTTCAGCTGGAAGTCTTGTCCAGCGCGAACCTTGATCTCTTCAATAGCGCTACGGTCAATCTTGGGCGGTACTGAAAAGAGTAAAAATTAGAAGACATTTTTGAAGCCAAATAAACTCACAATGTCTCGGCTTCGCGATCACAGTGTCGGATGGTTCCGACGGGTCACCGACACCAGCCTTGTTCTTCGCGCGGATGCGGAACTCGTACTCTTCACCTTCCTTCAGATTTCCGATAGTGGTGGCTGTTTCCGTAGCGGGAACGGTGGCGGCCTTGGTCCAGAATGGAGAGAACTTGTCCTTCATCTCGACAATGTACTCCTCGACAGGAGCTCCACCGTCGTTGATTGGAGGAGTCCACTTGAGGTCCACGTGGTCCTTGTCCCAGTCGACAATATCTGGCTTTCCAGTCTTGCCGGGGGTGTCGTAAGGGTTCTTCGCCAGCGTGGTTTCGAACGTCTCCAGCGGCTCAGAATCTCCTTCGGCGTTGACGGCAGAAACTCGGAACTTGTACTCGTGTCCGGGGACAAGACCTTCCACAACAGCACTGGTTTCATCGCCAGGCGTTTTGCAAGCGGGGACCCAGTGACCGGTGGAGGTATCGAATTTCTCCACGATGTAGTTGTCAATCGGAATTCCTCCGTCATCAGCAGGCGGCTTCCAGTCGAGCTTTACATGGTCTGCGTGGACGTCGCTGACCTGGAGAGGTCCTTCGGGAGCAGATGGCTTGTCGATGATGTTCACTTGGACTGTTGCGACATCTTCTCCATTGCAGTTCGATGCCTTGATCGTGTATGTTCCAGAGTCTTCACGCTCAGTGCCACGAATCTGGAGCTTGGTGTGGTAGTCCTGGTTGTCGAGCTTCGTCTTGCCGCCGTGTCTCAATTCGCGGCCATCAGGAGAAGTCCAGACGATCGTTGGTGGAGGCTCTCCGGAGACGTCGACGTCCAAGCTGATCATTTGACCGGCGCGGACTGTCAGAGGTCCTAGGTTGCTTCGGTCGATCTTAGGAGCCACTGAAATCATAAGCAATTCATAAAACCTAGAAGACAGATTTTATAACATACAGTTTCTGGGCTTCGCAATGACAGGCTTGCTGGCATCACTAGGATCCGAGGGACCTCCTTTGTTAACTGCAACAATGCGGAATTCGTATTCCTCGCCAGCAGTAAGATCAGGAACGGTAGCAGTGGTCTGGTCTCCGGGAACGGAAATCGCCGGCTCCCATCGTCCGTACTTGCTTCGCTTCTCGACCTGGTACTCCTCGATCGGAGCGCCGCCGTCGTTTGCTGGCGGATCCCACTTAAGGTCGACGTGATCGTTGTCCCAGTCGGTAGCTTCTGGCTTTCCTGGCTTGTCTGGGCGGTCGAAAGGATTCTTGGCAAGGATGGACTCTTCCGTTTCGAGCGGATCAGATGGTCCTTCGGCGTTCACTGCCTTCACGCGGAATTTGTAATGAGAGCCCTTTTGCAGACCCTCGGCAACAAAGTTCGTGTCAGCAGAGCGGCCGCAAGGCACCCAAATTCCGTCTCGGGTGTCCATCTTCTCGATCTCGTAGTGGTCCACGGGTTCTCCTCCATCGTCCTCTGGCGGCTTCCAGTCGAGTGTGACGTTGTCTTCAAAGACATTGCTGACCTCGAGAGGTCCCATGGGCTTCGACGGCTTTCCTTTAGCAGCGATCTAAACACCAAATTCTTTCTTGTACTTTTCGTCAGATCTCTATCTCCCATACCTTGATCGTGACTGAATCGGTACCACTGCTGTTGGTAGCAGTGATAGTGTAGGATCCAGTATGAGATCTCTTGGCTTTGCTGATAAGGAACTTGCTGTTATAGTCAACGTTCTCAATGGCAACGCCAGTCATAGCTTTGCCGTCGAACGTCCACCTAACGTCGGGAGCAGGCTCTCCGTCAATGTTCACGTTGAAGCGGACAGTTCCACCGATCTTTACAATCGTGTCTTCCAAGTCCTCGCGGTGAATGTGAGGAGCCACTGAAAATGAAGTTCACAATATGAAACAACTTCAATAAAACTCACAGAATCGCGGCTTAGCGATGACAGGATCGGTTGGGTCGGAGGCTTCTCCAACACCAGCCTTGTTCTTGGCGCTAATGCGGAACTGGTACTCCTCGCCTTCGGTCAAATCGCCAATTGTGGCCTTCGTGGTGCCAGCAGGCACAACGGCAGCCTCAGTCCAGCGACCATTCTTGTCTTTCTTCTCGATCAAGAACTCTTCGATCGGAGATCCACCGTCGTTTGGCGTGTTCCATTCGAGGTCAACGTGGTCCTTGTCCCAGTCGACGACGTTAGGCTTGTCCACCTTGTCGGGGGTCTCGTAAGGGTTCTTCGCCAAAATCGCGGCGGCAGTCGTAAGCGGATCTGATTCACCCTCTTTGTTCACAGCGCGTACGCGGAACTGGTACTGGTGACCAGGCTGGAGGTTGGGAACCACGGAGTGAGTGGTATCTGCACGGCCGCAAGGCACCCAACGTCCAGTCGCCAAGTCCATCTTCTCGATTTCGTAATGGTCAATAGGGCATCCTCCATCATCCTCAGGGACTTTCCAGTCCAAAGTGGCCTTGTCCTCGTAGATATCGCTGACTTCGAGAGGTCCGAGGGGTTCACTAGGCCGCCCAAGAACGATAACTTCGACGCCGTGGGTGTCCTTTCCGCTGGGGTTAGTAGCGGTCAAGGTGTACAGACCGGCATGGCTGCGTTGAGCTCCGCGAAGAGAGAAATGTGTCTTGTAATCTTCGTGTTGGATCTGAATTTGTCTATGGTGAAATTCACTGTAAGACAAAATTATCATTACCTTAATCTTCGGATCTTCGACTTCCTTGTCGTTGAAAGTCCATACAGTTTTGGGAGCAGGTTCTCCACGGACTGGGACGTCGAATTCACAGTTCTGGCCTACCTTGATTGTCACGGTCTTCATCGATTCGCGGTCAATATGGGGCTTCACTAAAGAGAAAAAATAAGCCACCTTAATTGCATTTCAACACTTACGGTTGCGAGCCTTAGCGACGACCTTTCGGCTAGGATCGGAAGCTTCTCCAGGTCCGGCCTTATTGACAGCCTTCACGCGGAACTGGTATTCTTCGCCTTCCTTCAGACCCTTGATTTCGGCTTCGGTCTGATCTCCCTTGACCTTGCCACACTCGGCCCAGTCTCGGCTATGTTTTCCCTTCTTCTCGATGATGTAGTCCGTAATAGGAGCTCCACCATCGGATGCTGGGGGCTCCCAAGCAAGATTCACACGATCGACATCCCAATCGGTGATTTCAGGAGTTTCTGGCTTTCCGGGCTCATCGTAGGGGTTCTTCGCAGTGGTCGCGGATTCAGTGGTCAACGGGTCACTCTGGCCTTCTTTGTTGACCGCCTTCACGCGGAACTGGTACGTCTGACCCTTCTTGAGTCCGTCGATGTGAGCCTTGGTGTCCTTCACCTTGGCACAAGGGACCCATCTTCCGGTATCAGTGTCCAGCTTTTCGACTTCGTAGTACTCAATCGGCTCTCCTCCATCATCATCTGGGGGCTTCCAGGCCAGGTTGCAGTTGTCCTCGAAGACATCGCTGACTTCGAGAGGACCTTTTGGCCTGGACGGCTTGTCCAGGACGGTAAGATCTGCAGATTCGGTATCTTCACCCTTCGAGTTCTTTACCGTGAGGCGGTACTGGCCACAGTCGGCTCGGACAGCAGAGGAAATACAGAGAATAGTGTGATCGTTCTTCTTGACCTCGATCGACAAAGTTCCACTGGTGTCAATCGGCTTTCCTTCCTTGAACCACTTGACTTCAGGCACGGGTTCACCACCGATCTTCACGTCCCATCGGACGGTCTGGCCAGCCTTGACGGTCATACTCTTCAGAGCATCGTGCTTCAACCATGCGGGAACGAACTTTGGCTTGGCGACTTGCTTCGCAGAAGGCTCACTAGGATGTCCAGGACCTGCCTTGTTTACGGCCTTGACGCGGAACTGGTATTCTTCGCCTTCCTTCAGGCCCTTGACGGTAGCCTTGTTGTCAGGAGAGCGAGCGCATTCCACCCATTCGCGAGTGGCGGGGTCCTTCATTTCGATGATGTATTCCTCGACGGGAGCGCCGCCGTCTTTCGTTGGTGGATCCCATTCGAGCGAAATACGGTCGGCATCGTAGTCGGTGATTTCGGGACGTCCTGGCTTGCCGGGTTCGTCCCAAGGATCCTTGATCTGGACGTAATCGTCGCTGGCCAAAGGATCAGATTCACCCTCCTTGTTGACAGCCTTGACTCTACAACCGGTGACATTTAATTAAGTCTTTTAGACAAAAAAGGTTACCTGAACTTGTAGTTACCCTTGTTCTTCAAGCCGGTGACCTTCAGCTTGGTCTTCGTGGAGTCACATTCGCCAACAGGAACGAATTTGCCCTTTTCGTCAATATCCTGCGCTTCAACAACGTACTTGATCAGCGGATCTCCTCCATCGTCCTCTGGCGGCTTCCAGGACAAAGTGGCTCCATCACCAACAATGTCTTTGACCTAAAGATATTCAATTTTCCAGAATTCCAACAACGAGCCACATACGCTCAGAGGTCCTTGTGGAGGAGAGGGCTTTCCGACCACAGTCACCTTCGCGGTCGAGCTGGCGCTTCCGCTGGAGTTCTTCAGCGAAATCGTGAATTTTCCAGAGTCGGTCCGTTCCGCGTTTTCGATCTTCAGAACGGTCTTTCCGCGTTCGGCGCTCATCTTTACGCGACCGCCGGACTTCAGCTGTTTTCCGTTCACGGTCCATGTGACGTCGGGGAGGGGTTCTCCCGCGATGGGCACGTCGTACTTGATGGTTTCTCCCACCTTGATGGTCATATCCTCGAGTTCGCACAGGAACGCGGGCATAGCTGCAAAGGCGGACGATTAAGCGTGCTATCAACAAGGGAAATCAGGTTAGAAATCATCTACGAAAACACTAATGCCTTGCACTTAATGCGTTTTCTTCTACGGACTCACCTGGTTTGGCCTTAATCTTAAAAGCCTTTCCATGGTCGCATGGATCTCCAGGACCAGCTTTATTGACTGCACGCACACGGTAGAAGTACTCTTTGCCTTCGACGACCTTGTCGTCGATCAGCTGGTGAGCTCCGTCTCCAGAGGCCGGAGTCTCGCCCACCGTGTGCCAATCTTTTTCGGACCTCTCACGCCGTTCCACGATGTACTTTTCAATGGGCGCGTTTCCGTCACTGTCCGGAGGCGTCCATTGCAACGTGAGATGATCCTTGCTGATGTCGATCGATTCCATGTTGCGCGGTTTGCCGGGAGTGGCTAAATCACAGAACACAATAGGCGCATGCAATTCGTCTAGGTGATTATTGAGAAGCACGAAATTAGACAGCTACTACTGTTGCTAAGTGTGTTTAGCACCAACAAACCCATCTACGACGCACTGAGTGTTAATAGGGTGGTCAGTCTGTTCAGAGAAAACAAACTTCCATTTTTGCGAAAGGTGAAAAGAACTTACTGAATGGATTCTTGGCTAGGATGGATTCACCGGTGAGAGGGTCCGAAGCTCCAATTTCGTTGATCGCCTTCACGCGGAATTTGTATTCTCCGTGCTCCTTCAGGTCTTTCACCTAAAATGACATCGGGTAAATAAAGACGTTTGAAATAACAGAAAATGTTTCTACAACGAGCAAAGCAGAAATCTACTTCGTTATCGAGTTGCTGTTATTCGGATTTAGTGATTGCGCTTGGTTTTCACCATACCTGATTGCCGTGGTAAATGGATGATACACAAAGCATTTAGAACCCATAATTTCGCCACTCATCAAAAACTTAAAACTCGTGAAATGTAGATTTAGTGCTTTCAAAAGTGATTTCATTTGTACCACTAATTCCAGAACACAATGGTCGATACTTACTTGAAATTCGGTTCCTTTGGTCTCTCCAATCTTGACCCAGTTTCCGCTTCGGCCTTCTTGCATTTCCACCACGTAGCGGCCGACTGGAGCTCCTTCTTCGGGATCAGCTGGCTTCCACTTCAGGTCGCAACCTTCAGCAGTCACATTCGTTGTTTCCAAAGGTCCCTTCGGGGACTTCGGTCGGTCCTT
This sequence comes from Steinernema scapterisci, assembly GCA_000757745.1. Classification (NCBI taxonomy): domain Eukaryota; kingdom Metazoa; phylum Nematoda; class Chromadorea; order Rhabditida; family Steinernematidae; genus Steinernema; species Steinernema scapterisci. The sequence goes on from KN167984.1 coordinate 232,784, forward strand.
GACAAAAAGTTCGAACGGAGCAAGAGCAGTACCACCAGAATTGCTCAACTCCAACGCCCACTTTCCGGTATCGGCCTTTTGGGGATTCTTGAATCGGATTTCGGCAACGTCACCAACAATCACCACCTAAACAAGACGCTAGAAGTGAACACCAAACGGCGCTTACCTCAACAAGATCCTTCATATCATCAGTAATCGGCTTTCCGTTCCTCAGAATCACAGGTTTCGGGTCACCACGCCGAGTACCTTTGATACTGAACGGAACCTTGATGGCCAGTGGTTTACCGGCTTCGGCTTCAATCTTCTGCGGTTTCCAGTTCAAAACAGGTCGCTTTTCAGCTTCATAAACGGTAACAACGCACGATCCGTGAAGTCCAGCTTGATCGATTTCATAAGTGTCACCTTCGCTTAATTCGATCTTGGAAATCTTCAACGTGTGGACGCCGCTGCGTGACTGCGTTTCGTATTTTCCTCCGGGCATCGAGGTGATCGTCTTTCCGTTTCTCGACCACGTGCCGGGAGTCTTCGTGTCCTTAGTTTCACACCGGAGGGTTACATCTTCGCGCTCGCAGACTTCCATATCCTTCAGCTTCACCGTGAACTTGTTCAGGGCGTCGACGATAAGCTGTCCGAGGGTTTGGTCATCCTTGGTTGTGCACTTGTATTCTCCATGGTCTTCAATCTTGGCGCCGTTGATGGTCAGTCGGCGTTTGCGGTTCAGGACTTGCGTGACGAACTTGGTTCCATCGATGGTGATCTTCGCGCCGTCGTGCCACCACTCAACGTCGGCGTCCTTGTCGTTCACATCGCATTCCAGGGTCACGGTTTCCTTTTCGTTACATTTCTGGGACTTCATCGGGACAACGAATGTGTGTCGAGGTTCTGGAACCAAACGCGGGTTAAACGGCTTGAAATAACAAAGAAGACTTGCCAAAAAGCGGAAAATCGCATGAGAAGGAAAGGAACCACAGTCGCGCGAAAGAATGCAAAAATTGCGACGAGAAAGCAAAAAAAAACGGAAGATGAAAAATCCCTGCGCAGAACTCCTGAGCGCTCGCGAGATTACGGTGTCAAGCGAAGCGAGGAATTCGCGTGTTTTCAGCTCATGCGAAATTTCGGTTCTCTTGGGGACGAGGGTCGTGCTCCGTTCTCATCCGCAGTCCTCGAGAATTCACTGACAAGCGTACAGTGGGAGTGCAGCCGAAAAATGCGCAAATTTGAATTCATGTGCAGTTCATTATTTGTTCATCTTCGATTTTCTTTTTTTTTACTTTTAGTAAGTTCGAGTTGCTGCATTTTCTTCTTAGATTTTCCCCTCATACCTTCGACGTAAACCTGGACTTTGCTGTACACATCGCTGGTGATCTTGGCCATCCACTCGCATTGATCGCTCTCCTCGACGCACTTAATCGTGACCGTGCATCGACCGACGGCATCCTTCTCGATGATAAATCGCGAATCCGTCGGGCTGATCTCTTTGCCACCTCTGTGCCACACAACAGGGGCTCGAGCATTGTTTACTTTGCAAGTGATGACGGCCTGCTTCGTTCTGTAGATTTCCTGAGTGTTGGGCAAGGGATTCAGGAAACTGTACTTCATCGGAGGTTCTGAACGAGGAGATTGAAAGATACGAATGATATTACAGCGACATACCCAAAACAGTCAGTTGAGCGTTGGTTGGCACTCCGTTAGCCTCGCACGTGTACTTGCCACTGTCATCAACTTCCGGATTGTTGATGATGAGCGTGCACACGGCCTTCTCAATGACGATTTTGTACTTGAGACCTCCAGAGAAAATCTCCTTCTTGTCCTTGTACCAACGGATCTTGGCGTTCGGTCGGGAATAGATACATTTCCATTCGGCGATCTTGTCCACCTGTTGCTGCACAGTCTTGTCTTCCAAGGGTCGCTCCCACTTTTCGACTTTCTGCAAAACCTCATGTATTTCCCAGGATTTCCTCAAAACCTACCTTTCCCGGGAAGAGGGACTGGCGTCGCTCAGCTTCAGTCATGGGCTTCGCATCGCCTTCGGACTTGTCGTCCTTGTTCGGAACATACTGCTTGTGCTTGAGCATGGCTCGGAAGTCCAAACCTTGGTCAGAAGTGACCAGCAGCTTCACGTCCGCCGAGTCAGATCCGTTCTTGTTCTCAACCGACAGCGTGTACGCGCCGTCGTCCTGCGATCTGCATTTCGACATCACAAGACTGATGGTGTTCTCGCTTCCGTCGGTGAGGTGCTTGAATCTGCCTCCGGGCATCAGCTCGCGGAGGCCCTTGCTCCATTTGAACGTTGGTGGAGGGTCGCCTTCCACTTTGCACTTCATGACTGCAGTTTCATCTAAATTAAACAGTGTTCATCAAAGTTCAATTGCGGGTCTTGGTGTACTTTCAACTACAGTGACGCTGTCGGGCACTTCAACGATCTTCGCCGGTGTACCGGTGCCGCCGGCTGCTGAGAGCGGAGTGATGGGTTTATCCAGGAGTTCCTGGACTGACTGCCTCCGCATGTCGACGCTGCTTCTTCGCTAAACAATTTTTTGTTTCATTTCCAACTACAGTAATCTGGCAACAGGCAAAAGAGCTAATTCTAGTGATCACATGCAGTGAAAGCCTACAAACTACCAAATGCTAATGAGAAGGAAATAGACAGAAGTGAAAATAATCCTTGTCTTACGCTTCCAATGACGCTGCCGCGTCTTGACGCCGGGTCAGCCGGGAAGGCCGAAGCTCTTCTAGGCATGAACTGAGGCTCAAGAGTTCCGCGTCGGCTGCGAGACTCAGGAGTCTCGGTGCCAGAACCCTCATCGTCATCCTTCTTCACAACCTTCTTCAGCTTGACGTCAAAAGGACTCGCGATCGACTTCCGCTGGCCGACCTGCTTTCCTTGCAGCTTTTCAGCTGCGTCGTTCTTCTTCACAGATTTCAGCTGCGTGACAGTCTTCTGTTCTGACGTCTAAAGCACTACGCGCGTTAGCGAATCTACTCGTTAGACTCACTCAGTCAGCACTCTCACACGCACATCCAAACTGTAAGTTCTGTTAGAGAAGAAAAGAGTTGGGGCTAGTAGGAGATGCGGAAACTTACGCGTTTTTCTTCAATCTCGCCGGGTCGCGATCCGGAACCCTTGCGGAAAAGACCACCACCAGCCTTTCCGGCGTTCTCGTCCTGGAACGTAAAAAACGATAGGATAGGAGGGATAGGAAGGAACCAAAGACATGCCAAGCGGGCACAAGCAGCACACCGCAAACAACGTATATACATTTTGAGAAGTCGATTTCTCTTCGGCGACTGCGGAGCCGTTTTTCTTGACTACGGTTCTTTTGACCGACGTGGTCGAGTCGTCGTTGCCATTTGCTGATTTTGTTGTTGCGGCGGTGGTCGATGAGGTTTCGACAGAAGTCTCGACCTTCTTCTTTCTGACGACCTTTTTCTTTTCCGTGGTCTTCTTCTCCAACTGAATCAAACAAACATACAAACACAGAACCACCGGCGAATGGAGGATGATGAACAAACAGCGAACGGGAGCTCTGAACAAGCCGGGTGCGGAGAGCCGCTTCTTCAAGCGCCTCTTCATCTAGCTTGATCCAGCACCGCTCCGCGCCGTCGCCGCCGGTGCATCGGGACGATAGACAAGGAATAAGGCCGTTGACGGAAGGGAAAAGGCGAAAACGAACAAACCGTTTTAGTGCTTTCCTCAGTCTTCGTGCGGAAGACTTCGGAGGAGACGGAGGACATGGAAGCTTCCGGCTGCTCCTTCTCCTCGCGTTCAACTACACTCACAACCTCACGGACAGGAGATGACTGAAACGAGGACAGACATAAACTTGGACAACATCACTGCACGCGCTGAAAGCAACGAAAAGCAAAAAAATGGGGTTAGCCTTCAAGCGGAACATGCGAAAGCGACAAGGAAAACAGGAAAATTTATGAACCTCAGAGGAAGAAGGTTTCCTTCGAGTCGCTGGTTTGATACCACCCACGAACGAGGGAAGTTCGGAGATGGATTCGGTGATTTCGTCGTCGGATTCCGCGTCGTTGCCGCCCATCAATTCGAGACGGCGCTCAGGGCTGATTTGCAATCCAGATGAGGGGATTCCATCATCAGCCAGGGATTCCTGTATGAAAGTAAGTTCAGTGTAATTAGATAAAAGGAATCAAGTGAAGGTGGGAAGATGCAAAGCTATTAGATAAGAAGCAGAAAACAGCTGCCAGCACCGGAAGATGAATGCTGCTAGTAGAAGGAGTACTGAATGGATTGTCTGTGTGTATACCGAGAAGCTCTGCGGTTGGGTGCCGGTGTCAGTAGCAAAGAAGGAAAGCGGAGGAGCAGGAGGGGAAGAAGATGTCGCCTGTCGCAGACTGTGTTGCCAGCGAGCGGGAGAGAGTTTTAACTTGACTCAAATCTATCAAGGTGTCGCCTGTGCGGCCGGGATTTCGGCGGAGAGGGAGAGAGAGGGCTGGGAGGAGGGCAAGCAATATGGGTTTTGCGAGGATTCGGAGCGGGTATGAGACGGTAATTATGGTTTCCAGCGCGACTGTTTGCTCATTCTCTCGAGGAGGACAGTCGCCCACTCGCAATCGAGTGCCTTCCGCTCGGCCTTATCACAGCTATTATCAGCGGTGGACAACATTCCACGTGCGAACAGACACATTTATTTGAACCACTTAGCCCAACTGTTTTGAGGCTTTCAAAAAAGCTTAACTCGTGAGTCTTAAGCCGGGAATGGGATTCAGATGTGCTGTTGCCAGTGCAGGCTCAACATGCTTTGGTGCCAATTTTCGGGTATGCGCGTTCATGTTCAAGCTACTGTTTACACACTTTTTACTCGAAAGCCCTGCGCTGGATCAACGGAAGCCGAACTTGAAAGTGGCTAGGGGTGAGGGGAAGGGGAGTGCAGGCAGAACAGCGCTGATTGCAGAAAGCGGCAATTAGCACGTTCGTGGTGTTGTGCCTCCTCGTTCATGTGCAACGTGGGTGCTTTGAACGGAAACGGTTACCGGAATGAACGGGGTCTGCTGCATCTCTCGGTCCATCGAGAAGGAGTTGAGCGAGTGCTGGGAGTCGCTGAGCTCAGGACTCCCGCTGCTCATCGGCGTGTTGAAGTCGATGATTTCTTTGAGCATCTTTTCACGCATTTTACCCGTTGGGAGCTTGCTCAATATGAACAAGTGGATGTCGGAAATGGCCCGTTTCGGCCGACCGGTGCCCCATGCGTTGGCGTTCCCGGTCGAGCGTGACTTGGACAACCGACTGAAGTCTCGACCGTCCGGCGGCGGGTGCTGGTCGTAACTTTCGGTGCACGACCGCCGCCGTTCTTCCGAATGGTGCGGCGTTAAATAATTTGCGTTTGAATACTGGAGGGTCGTCGGTCGGTTCAGCGCCGCCGGATTCTTCTTCGCCTGGTCGCAGTTTTTCGCGTCTCGCGCGAGTTCGCAGCATTTTTGATAGTTCGACTCGAAAACGAGCTTCGGCACGACATCTGCTTTGGTCATCGCCGCTGGAACGGAATCGCGGCGCCGATGGCACTTACATCTACATTTCGGCGGCGGCGCCATCGGCGGCCAAACTAGGCGACTGCAACGCTCCTTGGCTAGCGACATATCAGAAATTACTTGTGACGAGACGGAATCGAATCAATCACGCGCAGCGGGAACTCTCAAATTTACTACCGAAGGACATTAAAAAACCGCGCTGATCATCTGTTTTGAATTTGATTAGCAGCGACGAGAACAAAGCGGGCGGCTGAACAGTGAATAAGGGCGATCGGTGTGCAAGGTCCAACAGTAAAAAGTTTGCATCGCTGCGCGAGTTACAATGTGTCGCCCGGAGGAGGCAAAGGTGTTGTGTCATACGATACCCTAAGAGGTGGGAAATACAACAGCGAAAAGAGGAGTGTTGAAAGGACAGAAGAAGACTGTAGGCCGATTGCAGGCAAATACAAACAGTTGTATGAATGCGCGAGTGATTGGATAATTTGCCGAGGTTAGTAAGGAAGGAGTTGGAGTTGGCAGAGGGCACGCGTGTGCATAATTAACCACTAATTAAGACCCACCTCGTCGTCCATGTTAGACGCGTCCGGAGCCATCGTGACCGTCTTCTTTGTTTTCTGAACAGTTTTGTAAAATTAGAATGCTTTGTTAAGATTTCCCCGTCTCTCAGAGGCTCTTTCTGGAATGCCCTTTCTATTTAAAGTCATTGTATTGCCAGATTAGAGTTAAAATAAGAAAATCCCGTGATGTAATTTGATACGGAGACACTTGAAAGTGTCAAACACTCGAATAAACATAATAGACTAGCACCGCCCGTTCAGTCACATTCCATCTACTTACCGTCGATAGAGCTTTCTGTTTTTCGGGGACCACTTGGTCCTCCTGCGTAGTCGACTTGCGCTTGACCGAAGACGCCGCTTCGGACTTCTTCGACGATTCTTCCTTCGACATCTTACGCAGGCTCTCTTCGGCCGCACTGGCTTTTCTCAGTGATTCTCGGCGATGACGGTTCGCCTGCTCGATTTCGTCTTCTTCCGCTGAAATGATCGAAATGATGATTATGAGGAGGAGGCGGCGGAAAGGCCCAGTGGATATTACAGAAACGGGGGCCGCAGGCGCGATCGCCCTTTGCAACGCTCGGAAAACATTGCGCCTTTGGCCACCGCCGAGAAAAGGTGTTTAGGCCGCAGTTAGAGTGTATTGAAGAGCAACAATTGCCCGGTCGAACGGATGCCTGCTGATTTATGGCATCCTTCTCGAGATGATCGAGAATACGACACGATAAAAAATTGTCCAAGCTTCAGTTGTGCAAAGATACACGGTTGGCACATATTGATGCCGTCGACGGCATCGACGGTGTCTCGAAGCCGTCGTGAGAAGTCGCGAGTGACGGGCGACAGCAGCGTTTAGACGTATTGCTTGACACAAAAGTTTTGCAATAATGAATTTATGTTTACGACGATCTGGCGACAAATCGCTCGGATCGAACGTTGACGGAAACGGTGATTGAGGTTGGAGAAGGGTGAAAAAGATATTTTGAGTTACGGACTCCAGGAACTCATGCGATAAAAGGGGAAATAGGGAAACGTCGAGATTTGAAACTCTCCGGCTGCTAACCAAAAGAAAGTTTCTGGGTGGAAATTGGGACAGCAGATGGTTTTCGTTAAGGGAGCCTTGTTAACGGTTTATCACGCAGGCAAGGCGGTCCAAGGAAACGTCTGCAAGTGGACACAAAACGAAATTCTAAAAGGTTGAAACGGGAGATGAGAATCATTAATTATGTTCCTCAATAATATTATTAAAAGGCTGTGAAATGGGGGGGGGGGGCGGGGCGCAGCAGTTTAATATAACCCAAATATTAGCACAGAAATATGCAGACTAACATGGGAAAAACACCAAAAAGAAGAGCTCCTAAAAGAATTTTTCGCGTTTAAGAGATTCCGGTCAGAGGAAAAACAGCAGGATCAAGAATCCTGGCCACATAAAAGAACCAAACGGCTTTTAAAAACAAAAGGAAAAATGAAAATCGTAAATCGACGTGTTCAACACCTGTTAACCGACGCCTCAAAATAGTCGAAGTATATATATTAAGCGATGCCAGAGATGTATTATATTTAGAAGGCTCTTCCGGTTGCGATGGAACCACAGCTGACAATGCCAAAGTGCATTGTTTGTTGTTAAACTTGGGCGGATTTTGGCGGTCAATAGAGAGCACAGAGTGACCTTATCTTCTTTTTCTCACGTCACAACGTCAGCTGTTTTCAACACAAAAATAATAAGATTTCTCGCTAATTGTACGCTGATTTGTGAACTGGGCCATAATGTCATGTCGGAAGGACAACTCACCGGTGTGCTCGAACTTGATCATGGCCGAGCTTTGCGCCTCTCCAAATTCGCATTTCGCGAGGCACTTCACAAGACCGCTTTTGTCCTCCGTCATCTTGCGAATGTGCAACCGGGCGATCTGGCCATCGAAATAGGTTGTGCACTCTTCCGATGGGATGATCGGTTTTCCGTCCCTTCAAAGATCAGTTTTTGGTGCTGGAATGCGTGGGATTCCGACTTACTTGAGCCATGTGACCTTGGTCGACGTGTGGCATTGAAGCTCGACTTCCAGTGTAACCGATTCTCCGTAATGTGCAACCTGGAAAGGATCAGATTTCCGCAGTGTTCCTAGACATTTTTCGCTATTGTGTTGATGCGTTTGGCAAATGTTTACGTTCGCGCTGTGTTCAAAAGTATCTATGACGGCAGGAGTCCATTTAGCTGTTCTATAATCTGCCTAGATCATCGTTATTGTGCTTGTGGATGTGTAAGTTGTGTGCAGGTGCTACTCGCCGATCGCAGCGGCGCCCCGGCATCCGGCAACGCTGTTTGCCACCTCAGCGGACGCATTTCGACGCTGTTTATAAAATGATGAAACAATGTGGACTCGAACGAGAGCCGAGGATAGCGGACGAAAAAACGGCCATAACAAATTTAGTGTAACAAACTAGCGCCCACTCAATACGATCTCCACTTTGAAATATCGATTACGAACGGAAGTCGGATTAACTAATAATCAGTTGTACCCTGGGCAGCGGCGGAGAACCCGCGAATAGAAGCAAGTACACACGTGCAGTAAAACAACTTACCGTTGACTTTGCCGGCTCCATAATCACGGGTGCCCGTTTGTAGTTCTCGCGGGCTTTTTCGGTGCTGTGCACCTCGAATACGGTAGGAATAGGACTAGCAGACATGCGGCTTCGCGACGCCGGAGCAGCCAGCGACGTTCTCGGAGACGCCGGCTTCGCCGAAGCGGCCTCCTTGCCGGAAATGGAGCCACGAGGGCTTGGAGAGGGAGACAGCGACGGCGTCGCTGACCCCTTGGGAGAGGGTCTCGGACTCGGAGTGGCCGAAGAAACCTTGATTTCATTTGGAGGTTCCGCGATGGACACCTTCTGGGCGCTTTGCTCCTTGGCGCTGGAAGCAGTCGAAATGGACGTCTTTTGCTCGGTCACGGTAGATTGCTCCTCGACCTTGCTGGTTGTGGACGCCTTGCGGTCAGATTCGGTTCCCGGCTGAGGGCTTCGGCTCTTGCTCCTACGCTCCTTGTCTTCAGGTCGGGGGCTTCGGCTCTTGCTCCTACGTTCCTTGTCCTCTGGTCGAGGGCTTCGGCTTCTACGGCCTTCCTTGTCCTTGGGTCTCGGACTGGGGCTTCGGCGTTCCTTGCGGGGACTGGCGCTGCGTTCGCGCTTTTTCTTCTCGTCCGATCCAGAAGGAGGCAAAGTCGAGTCGGCCTTGCGCTTGCTCGTAGCTGAAAATCACCTTTAGAAAATGCTAAATTATAACCGGCGCTTACTTGAATCAACTTCCATTTTCTCCGACTTCTCACGTCGACGCGCATCTTCGGGCTTCAACGTGTCCACTTCCTGGGTGGGAGTGGACGTTCGGGACTTGACGGACTTCTTCGGTGTGCCTTCCCTGGACTTTTTGGTCTTGCCGGGGGTTCCCTCACGTTTCCGCGGACTTCCCGGTCGAGACGGTTGTCGCGGTGACTTACGGCCATCGCGATTGACCGAAGGCGAACGGCGGCCCTGCTCCTGGTCCTGCTCGAAGTTGAGCGACAAATTTGCATTTGTTTCGCCCTGGTCATTCTTGATAGTGCACCTGTACTGACCGGCGTCGGAAGCCGAAGGGCCCTAAAAGCAATTTGTCGTCAATCTCAGTCTCTTGTTTATCAACGCTAATGGTTGTCACCATGCCAATTGCTGGTGTGAATTACAAGTTTCGAGGGAAAGCGCTCATGATGGATGGCCCGGTTGATCAATGATTATAAAAATAGGTTGTGTGCGGACAGCTGACTCGCCAACCACCGCAATGGTACTCTTCTCCCCCTCTCTCGCTCGCCAGCTTTTTTGTGCGCCGCTGCATAGGAAAAGAAGAAGCGGCGAGCGAGCGAGCGAGCGAGAATAACGGACGGCGACCATCGCAGCAGCTATCGGCACTTAGTTGGGCAAAAAGATGCACACCTTAAAGTGTCAGATCTGTTGTAATTTTTTCGCACCCTTCAATTGTTGAATCCCAAGTGATGAAGCGGCCCTCGAGAATGTTTCCCTTTGCATCCATCAACATCTGTCACCAGCACCACTCGTACCGATTCCGATGTTGTTATGATGTCAATTTTGATCAAAAAACATTAATATATGATCCCTTCCGGCGATCTTTTGCAAACTTTTATGGCCGAAACGGAAAGTGTGGTCACCATAAAATCGTGGAATTCCTTCCGCCTAACGACGATTGCGTCGTCGCTACGGTCCCGTTTATGAGTTCTTGCGGCTTATAAAATCCAGCATCCCGCGACTATATGCTGCATTTCAGCTTACCGTTAACAGATGGCGCATGGCGACGGCTACGAATCGCTGCGGCTCTCTTTACACCCACCGCAAAACAAACAAACAATGCGATTAAGAGATTCAGACAATCCACCTGAGCTGTCTCCCCTCAGAAAGCCACTTCAGTGCGCATTTCCTCTGCACCCCAACAATATTATGTCAGAAATTTGTAGGCGCCAGCCGATTGCGTCGTCCGGCGAATGCGGCGATGCGGACGTTGATGAGAAAGTGATCGGCAGTTTTGCTAAGCACCGATCAACTGACACCTTCCTTGTTGCAACCTCCTCCGATCATCGAAATGATTCCTGCAGCGTGCGTGAAGCGGCTTTGAGCACCAGCGAAGACAACCCGATGACGGCGCCGAAGCCGCTGGTAGCCACTGCTGGACGCCGAGCGACCAACGCGTCCGGCGCCCAAGCGCAGGCTTAAGCGCGTTGCAGTTGTTCCAGGATATCGCGAGCACGCGTAATCCCCCGCACTCCAGCGATTACACCGTTCGAACATCGTCGTCAACGACGCGGCAGACCGGATTTCACTCAAAAACAAACACACACAATATCCCCAAGCTGCTGAAGCAGTGGCAGCAGCGATGCCGCGGCAGAAAGCTCGGCCGGGCGAGCGAGAGGGAGAGGAAGAGAAGCGGCGCCGCCGTGTACAAGCGAGGGAGAAGTGTGGGCAACAATGGGAACGAAGGAACGGTCACTTACGCGAATCTCGAGCTGGCAAAGGAATGTGCCGTCCCCGAGGTCGGAGAACAGCTCGTGGAACACGCCGCCCATGCTAATAGGAACGCCATCCTTCATCCAGCGTGCCGTCGGGCGACTGGCGCTCTTGACACGGCATTCCATGACGATCAGGGCTCCGCCGTCACGAGGAATAATACGAGGCTTCCCAACGAACGTGGGCCCCTTGGACGCCTTCTGCTCATCTCCGCCACCTGCAAATACAACTTTCAAATTCCGAATCTTGACTCTGAGGCTACCGGCGAAGTTCAGGTTAATATTGGCGTTGGATTCGCCAAGCTGGTTGCTAGCTGTGCACTTGTACGCTCCGCCGTCGTTGGCATTTGGCTCCTACAGGAAAACAAAGATAAGCATTCGAGAAAACGGGGAAACGAGGCTCTTACTTTGATAATCAACGACGCCTTGTAAAGAATGTTCTGGAGCTGCACAAGCGTGAGGGTAACGCGCGGTCCCTCATTGATGGGAGTGCCTGCGTGGTGCCAGACGATTGTTGGCGGCGGGTCAGCCTCAAGGTGGCATTCCATCAGCAGATCGCCAGAGGCGGTCTGCTGAATGGAGGGCTTCTGAGTGAACCTCGGCGCCCCGGGCATTCTGCGCGATGCCTAAGCGTGTGCTTCTACTCCACCGCCACCAAACTCTCAACTAATCGTCGTCGGCTTTGTGCGTATCCGCGCACGGTTTCGTTGATTTCGTCTTCTATTGCTCTCGCCGTGCTCGTCGAGATACCCTACAGTACTACCGCGCGGTTACGTGATGGAGTCAACAACGGGGAACAGTGTGTTCACAATCTTCAAAAACCGCGTCGCGGAGAGGAAGAAACGAGCGCGAGCGAGTGGACCGAGACAAGAGTTCGCGAACAACTATCGAGACAAATACTAATCACAAGGAGATCATAGTAGTATTTTGGAGGGTAGACCTGTAGAGGGCGGCGATTTTGAAGAATTTGAGGCTTTGTGTATCTGAGACTGCTGGCCCCGAACTACGAGTGTGAGATATAGGGGAGAGATGCGGGCTCGCTGCAGCTAAGGGCCCAGCGAGGGAGCAAAGGCCGGTCCGCCCTGTTACACTCTAAAAATAAGATCGCAGCCTCTCGTACATCATATATTGTTGGCGATTGCGGAGATCAAGCGCAATGGCACCTTGGTGCCGAAGGCACTTTTACTTCAGAAAGTGGCATCCACCTTCACAGTCCATACAGGGACATTCCGCCCACACCCGCCTCCGTACAACAGCATCTCTGAACAGTGGTCAGCACCCGAGCACTCAGCGCCGCTTCTCTTCACTTCAGTCCCTTTTAATAGGGGTATAATAAAGAATGCCGCTCCGAGCCAATCGTCACAATTGTATCGTCCGGAAGATTTTACAGCATTGCGTAAATCACCGAATACAAAATCCGGCAAATTATGTGTCGAAATTTTTATTGATGGTTTTGGATCTTCTAAAGCCCTTCAAGCTGAAATCCCTTGGATATCGAAACTGCAAAATAACTATCGATAGTATCATTATAAAGACGCAAAAAAATTGATCGGGATCACGTACATCTTATTTATTGGAAACTTCCGGTGGTTACGGTAGAGAAACTAAGTGAATAGCATGTCCGGGGATACGTCATCGCAATGTTTGCAAAAACATAAAAAACAAAGAGCATTCGTGGGCGATTCGGAACGAGCGAGATGCTGCTGGCTTGCACTTTCCTCTGCCTACCTACAACATAAATCAGCTGGCAATAACAGCATGCCACGGCCCCCTGCTAGCCGACAGCGATTGCATCGTCGAGCGTTGTTGGATCAGCGTCTTGGAACTCTTGTGAGGGGCGTAGACCACACACATGCATTGAACGCGGAGGCACCACAGTGGAATGCACGCAAGCATCTATCGTGCATTACGAACTGCAGTAAACTTTGCCATCATTTAGAACTGCACATCTTGAAGGTTTGGAAGAGTTAAGGGAACGGAGCTCCCATAAAAAGATAAATTGCTGGTTCCGTGTCTGCAGGATGAATTTAAGCATCGTTAACACGAGGACTACTTCCTGCGTCCTCTGGTCTTTAAAATGCAAAATCCAAGAAAAAGTCTCCCGTAATTGCAGACACCATTTTTATTGTGGATTCGACATCAATTAAAGCAGATCGATTGGCAAAACCGCGATTCCCGAGAATTGTTTTGATCGTTAACAGCTTGCGTATGTTTCCTCCTTGTCGCGGTGACAAATGGGTCCTTCATCTGCCTAACAAATGTACGATCGAGTTGTTTTTGAACCCTGTTGATGAGCTGGTATGTAAATGTTTTGGCTTTCAGAGCGATATGAGACAATTCAGTGTTGGTTCCTGACCGCCACCAATGTGATTTATGCCTCTCAGACAAGCTGGATGGTAACAAATTCGAGACGTATACAACACGGATTTGCTGCACTGTTTAAGCACACTCTGACCATATTCAACGACCAGAAGCCAGTGTTCCCCAACGATTGACTCCAAGCACCCCATCGATCGGCCGATCTAAGATGTCGTAACTAGGTCATTCTGATAGACACAAATGGACTAAAACTCTCGTTTATTAGCACAACAAGAACTGAAGAATCACAAAAATCACTATGTATATCACACTCACAAAGTTACCATAAACCAGCTGCTCTTCAACTGCGATAATTTGCAAAACGGCTATTTACAGGGGAAGAACGAATCAAATACAGAAATGCACCAGACACTGCATAGAAAGTTGTACGGAAAATCACTAGGCGTCACACATAAAAAATACAAAAAAGTGAAATGAATTCATCTGTACAAAAACCAGTAAACCCAGTATCACAGGTAAGTGAAAAAGACCTAAGAAAGAGAATTAGACGGATCGTAGAAATCTATGGCACGAATGGACACTCCCCTATTCAAGATCAAGTGGCAGAAATACTTTTCGACACGCGCGAGAGAGGTTCTTTGGAGGGTAGTCTTCGACTGGAAGCAACGGCGTGATTCGGGGAGGCAGACGTTCGAATTCCTGCTGGTAGCGGTGGTCTAGCTGGTCGCGGTCGACGATGCTACCGAAGCGGGAGAAGGCGACGAATTGGATGTCTCTGAAATAGATCACGTATTAATCACGTCTTAAAATTTAGGTTTTTCCTAGGAGGAAGCGATGGACAAAAGTCTCAAAGGTACACCTGGAGACTGGTATCTAGCTGTCACGCCGAATTCAGTAAAAGTATCTCACCTGAAAATACTGAAATGTTTCTTGAGATGAATTCCATTTTGAGCCGCTTCTCGATGCTCGTTGATAAGATGCTGCATCGGCCGGAAGAGGTTGTTCTGCTGGATCGCATCGACGATGTGCTTGTACAAACCGGCCGCACGGTCGCGTTCACCTCCACCACTCGCATCCGAGGAAGTGTCCTAAATAGAGAGAGATTGAAGCCATCGAGATAGCGGCTCTACCATTTGTGCCCATAAATTAAATGTTAATCATTTGTTGCAAGATTTTCTCTTCGTTCGCAAGAACGGCCGCTTTAACGCGGGTGATATTCGCGCGAATGTCTTTGATTTCCTGGTCCAGCTGCTTCAGCTGGATCACCCGCGCGTACTGTTGCTCATTCGAGAAACCGCTCTGGTCGCGCAGCATCGCTGTGTTCTTCTTCACCTCCTTGCGCCATTCTTCCACCTCTTTCAGCATCCCCTCAAAGTCTTCTTGCACAAAGTCAAACAGTCGAGCCAAAGGATGTGAAGTCTGCGTCATCTGCTGGATCTCGCTCTGCAGATTCACGATCTCTCGACGGACCTTCTGCTGGCTGCTCTCGTCAAACACTTCTGGGCGATTCGCGCCGTTCTCCGCGGCTTCAATTTCCATCTTCGACTCCAGCATCTTTTTCACGAGGTTTCCATGGTCTTCGCTCTCCAGATCATTAGAGTTGATCTGAGGAATTTCGATTTCCGGCTCGGAGATAACCACGAACTCTTCAGCTGGATTCTCCTCGCGCTCTTCGATGATAACTTCGGCTGCTACGGTAACTACGGCTTCAATGGGTCTTTCCACGACAGCGATCTGCTTCTTCTGCAACTTCGGAGGAGCCGGTCGGGCCATCGACGTTCCAGGTCGACCCATCGATGTTTGAGGTCGTCCGGATGACGTCACGGGTCGAGCAAACGAGGGAAGTGGAGGTGGAACTGCATCTTCGGGATCAGGTTCGGGTGCGTTGACGCCATCTGTTACAACGTCGGTGAGCACGAGGCCTCCGTCTTCTTCTGTAGGTTCCTCGGGCAGAGACGAAGGAATTGGCGGTTTTTCCGACTTGGTTCTGGATTTGGACTTGCTTCTCGTTTTCTTGTCGCTTGATTCCACCACCACTGACGACTTTCTTCGAGTCTTGGAATAACTTCTGGACTTGGACTTCGAACTAGAGCTGTGCCCATTTTCTTTTTCCTTCGAGGAGGATCTGTGTCCATTTTCGCGTTCCTTCGATGAGGACTTGTGACCATTCTCTCGCGTCTTTGAAGATGATCCATTCTCCTTTTCCTTCTTCTTCGTCGATTTCTTCGGATCACTGCTGGACTTGGACTTGCTTTTCGACGACTTTGAGGAGTTCTCCTTGTTGGAATTCGAGGAGCTCGGTTCTCGATGACGCAGCGCTTGTGAAGCTAGCTTCTGAAGCATCAGATTCGTCAGTTCAGGTTCCTTGCCGGCCACAATCTTCGATGGTTTGACTTCGTCCAGCGAGCCGTCATCATTGAGGATGTCAATAAGGCTTTGTAGAAAGTTGATCTTTCCGCTCTTATCCGTAATATTCGAGATATCCAGCTGGTCATGTCCGTAAAGGTCACTTAGATAGCCGGTGCTTTCGATCGTCGCGGTGACAACATCAGCAATAAACTTGAACGGTGGTCGTTGGAGCAGTTGGTCAGTCAGCGGTGGCTTCGTAATTAGCGGAGCGAAAAGCTCCCTCGTGCGGTCAACAAAAGTCATAACAGAGGGGACTTTGAATCAAGTAAAGCAGACAGGAAGACGCAAATAACACGAGACGCTTAACGCAAGGCGTTAGGTAGGCTAGCCGCGAAGAAATGAACGCCTGGACAGAGCGTGTAACCCATGGCAACGCCAGTGGTCGATGTGCCGAACTGCGAATCAATACATTACTCTAGGATTTCATGTAATCTGCGTTGTTGCTCACTGCGCGGACACACCTGTCTTGGCTCGCGCGCGCCCCCGTATACATAAGGTGTACATAAAAAGAAGGGCTAAGAGAAAGGACTCACATTTCTATGGCACAAGTAGAGTGGCACCGTCCCCCGCTCGTGG
The DNA here is from genome assembly GCA_000757745.1 of Steinernema scapterisci. Taxonomy (NCBI): domain Eukaryota; kingdom Metazoa; phylum Nematoda; class Chromadorea; order Rhabditida; family Steinernematidae; genus Steinernema; species Steinernema scapterisci. The sequence goes on from KN167984.1 coordinate 249,171, forward strand.
TTCCGCGCGACGTCATACACGCAGCGGACGTGGACATTGGGCGCAATCCAAGAGGAAAGGTGCGTGGGGACGTCTGTTCGCTGGGAGTAGTACAGAAGATTCCAGTACACAATCGGGTGCGAGTGGCGCAGAATCGGCTGGTGGAGTACTGTGATGTCGCCAGAGAGCAGTGTCTCAATCTCACGACGGAGCACCAAAGGACTGATGAACGGTACTGACATTATGTGAGGCTCTTCCTGTGAAAGAACAATTAAGGAGCTATTTCCTCGTAATTCGCTTACTTCTGCGGGCTTCTCCTCTGTCGCTGGCTTTTCGGCGAGTTGCGTCGCCATCTCCTCGCTCATTCGGGGCACATACCAGCTCGTGACAGCCGTGGGCGCCCGTCTCACCGTCACGGACAACGTGGGGACGAAGGTGTGAGTGCAATAAGGGCACTGGCTGTTTAGGTTCGAGTCGTCCACGGTCCAACCTGCCATAAGATCTTCGTCAAAGACGCAATTGCGGCAGTTTGGACATTGGGAACAGGAAGACAGCGCTACGTCGACGATCACGTTTGCCTTCGGTTTGTCGCCTAAAACTAACTTTTATATACTCAATGCTTTGTTACAGGCCGTACCTTCAGAAGCCGACGAGCCTTCGAACAGTTCATCAAATGTGTCCAGAGCGGCCAGCTGGCCAGAAATCCACCAATCCGTTCGAAGAAGCGAATATGCATTTCCTGAGGAGAGCTGGTAAGCAGGATCACCGTGCTCCACTTCTGATGACATCAGATAGATTTCGTCGTCAAAAGCAGAATCACGGCCGTAGGATTTCAAATTCTTAACTTCGTTGACAATCAGGTTGACGCCCTGTTTGATCCTTGAGATTCCGCCATCCTGCATAGCGTTATCGTATCCTGGAAAACGTAGGTCTTCTTAAATTCGAACCACAGATCTGTTGAACACATTTTTAAAAGCTTTTTCACTGTGCAGTTACACAGAAATTCATCGTAACCGCAACCATTTAATGTGTCGCTAGTGACCGGTAAATGCCCTTCATTACCTTTCAATGCTTGTTTGCGAACTTGATTCACCAGGAACGAGAAGCTGGGCGAGAACTGCATCGCAGGTTCGGCCGGCTTCTCGGGGATTTCTTCCGTGCTTTGCATATCGCCTAAATTAAACCAGTAAGACCAAGAAAGACCAAACAAACGCACCAAAAGTCTGGCTTCGCATGAGCTTGGTCACAATCGGACTGGTCGTTAATCCCTTCAGCCATGAAGACCCGAATTTCGATGAAGATTTCTTATTCATGGTTTCCATTTTCTGGTTGATGTCTTCCATGTCTTTCGAAAACGGGGTGTTCAAATGTTCATCCATGAACTTTTGTCTGCTTGGACTCATCGTCATTCCGGCGTTCGGCTTCTTAAGGTTGTTCAATGAGTTTTCTTGAGATGCCGAAAGGGCGCCTAGAGGGTCTTGGGAATAATCTTGCGGAACTTCTAATGTGGTGTCATCAGCCGAAGAGATTTCGAACTTGGGTGATGGGGTTTCCGGCTTTAGAGAAAGCGTTTCAGATACGGGCGCTTCTTCATGGTTTGCATCCTGGATATCTAAGTTGTTCATGCTTTTCTGCAAACAAATAAACATTATACCGAGGTCCATTTCCAGTTCACCATTACCGATTTTTCAACCGGTGGAGCCACCTCTTCGGACCGACCAGACGCGGACGACGGTGGTCGCTCCAACTCCATTCTGCTCTGAGGTCTGTTCCTCAAGATTATCTTAAATCTGGCAACCGCGAAGATAGCCATCCTCAACTTGTCCCACGCGACAATCGCTTTGAAACGAGAGCCACTGGGCCAATTCGCGTGCATCACAGCCCGATGGTAGATTCCGTAGGTAAGCGCATTTTGCTCGAGTCCCGCTCGTTGCATCGCTTGAAGCACGCGAACCGCCAGCATGGGTTGGTCGTAATCGCCGCACATTTGAATCAAGATACGGTAGCACACCTGGTCGAGAATGAAGATACCACTTTCCTCCATTCGCGTTAAGATGTGGAACGCTAAGCGCAGAATCTTAACCTTGTTGTTGGCCAGCTTCAGAAGCGACGGGAGCTGGAGGAACCACAGCGAATACGAGTAGAAGAGGAGCACCTTCGCAAATCCCAGAGGCGCGTTCTTGCAGTTATTCTGAGCCGTCAGGAACGAACTCCGGATTTCTTGTTTCGTCCTGATCGCAGCGCACCTTCCGCCTGAAACGGAGCTTTTAGATCAACATAACCCAGACAATCTACAATACCTTTTTCAACAGGAACGTTTCCGGTGATGTGGCCTCTAATGTCCAGATTCAGCTTGTCGATCCCGAACAAATCCGAGTCGAACTTTGACGGAATCGCGTCATACTGGAACTTCTGTTCAGATCCGTCTTGCCCCAGCAGAGGTTCCGGTGGAGCGACAAAAACTGTGTGGTTCGCATTCTGGTAGTTGTCTTGGTCCAGGAACGATATTTCCCCTTTGTCGTCTGTAAATTACAAGTTAGAAGAGCAACGAAGTCTGATCATACCTGATCGAGCAATCTTCTGGATACAGTCATCAAAGAACGCGTTATAGGCGTTCCTGTCGGACACAAAGGACCTCTCCTCAATGAACCTTATGAAGCACTGAGTTTCGCTAAACTTCTTAAAGAATTCGCTTGCAGATTTATCGCGGCTCTTCAAAAACGAGTCCAAATCGAACAGAGCTACAGTATCCGTCGCCTTTGCATCTTTCGGCGCACTCATGATGGGTCGCAGATGGTTCGTATACCCGTCCATCAGACTACCCATGAAGCGGAGGAAGGCATCTTGAACGCTGATTTCGATGTTTCGTCGCTTCTTCTGGATCTGCTGATCCACGTCCACGGGTGTGAAATCCTGATTCTTTTTCATGGCAATCACGCTGAATTCTTCTTGGTGCAGCCTGCGGTACAGACCTTCCAAGGTGCTGCGGAGCTGCTTTGTGGGTTTCTTGGGCAAAAGACTGAGCTTGATCCACTGGCGAGCCGTCGAATGACTGATGGTTTGAGTATCTAGGTCGAAGCATGTGACATCGGATGGGGGATCTTCATACAAATCAAAATATCTGAAAATTGAACGTGTTTTAGGACCTGAAAAATGAACCTTGCCTTGAATCTACTCCAGCAATAAACGCCATAGGAGCATGGAGAACACCGGCTAAAACAAGTGGACACTGAGGAATGTAAGGACACTGCCAATGGAAGGGGAACATTAAGGCACACAAAGATTCGGAAACTGCAGTGAGAAGCCAAGATCGAAGCGAATGAACCAAAATCTGAAAAGCCAGATGTCAAACAGGCAGGTCGGGTTGACTTGTTACCTTTTGTTCGAGAAGAGCAAGAAGCATCAAATACATCAAATTTTCGGGTCCCAAGACCTTCAGAGTATCAAAGAAAGCAGCACCGGAGAGAGGAAGCTGGCTATCATCATGGCTTTCGAAGCACACCGTTTCATTACCCAGCTGCATAAGTACCCGTGGACGACGCGCAATGGGAAAAGGCACCTCATACATCTGAAACGTCAGCCGTAAAAAGATAAAATTACTGCAATTTCCTCTTACCAAATGTGAAATATATCTTTCAATTGGAATAGAATAAGACCCTCCACTTAGGGACATGCGATAAATGTGGAACAGGAAACGCTTAAAAGCGCTGAAAAATGGATAACGCGAAATTATGCAGATTGATTTACTGACATGGAAGCTCATCTGAAAAGTCTGTTATAAAAGGGATACTGTAATAAAAACGTACTTCATCGGCAGGATCGTTTGTAGGAGTAGAATCATCGACAGCACCCTGGCCACGGACATCACCGCCGAGCTCCAGCTTGTCCAGTTGGTCATCCGTCAGTTTCCCTTTGAACTTCTCGTAGAAAGAGACGGATGCCCCGTAGAACTTCGTGCCCACTTGGTCCGTGAGGACAAAGGTGCTGAAGTTACGGTCCGGAGGTTGGCACTTCTCTGGCCAGCACTCTATTACTGCCCCCATTGGGAGGCAAAAGGTAGCCACATCAACGTCGGCTAGAGGGAAGTTCGGGAAACTGTCTAGAATCGCTGGCTTGTATGCTATCCGCTTTGAAGAACCTTGGGACTTCTTGTAGCACAAATACACGTCGCTTCCCACCATCCCCTAAAATGTGTTGGTATTGAAAACAAGCCATTTTGGTCAACGACTTACTCGATTTAGATTTTTGCTAATTTTGTAGTATGTGTGAGGCGGTGTTTCTCCCTTGTTGCCAAGTATGACACATATGTGAGTCACTACCAGCTGATTCGGAGGACTGTTCGCGGGAGCCCGGCGGAAGTTCAGGAAAATTCCCTGCGAAGCGTTGTTCACGTTCGCAGATCGGCCAAACGGTGTCGTCGTTACGGTATTCGAGTCGACCATCGGCTTCTCTCCCCTGGATTCGTCAAGAACGCCGATATCCACGATCGGAGGTTTGTGGTAGCCGCGTCGGAAGCACAGGAACACGGAAGGCGTTCGCAGAGATCCGTGGTTCAAGTCGGCTGGATGCCCAAGGGGCGTCGTGTCGATGCACTTGAATCCATCGGGAACGGTTTCACCCAATCCAGGAAAAATCACGCAGATGTCGGTGATGGGGGCCAACGGCTCTGTGACTTTGCGCCCGCATTCCTGGGCGAACGGGGCCAATTCTTGAGGATTCTCGGGGAGACCCGCAACGACGAAGTATTCGAGGAGGCGTCGGTCGCCTTCGTTCGCCGGCTGATTCATAGCGTTGGACGAGCAGTTTGTTGTTGAAGTCAGACTGCGTTCAGTGAGATCTCATTCTGAACCTGCAAAAATCAAAATCGTCACAGCGGAAGTTATTAAAAAAGCCGAAATTGTAAAAATCACGCATTCGTATTCGCATTCGCCCGCACTCGAATAATTCCGACGTCGCCCGGCAGTCAGCTATTTCTGATGTGAGACCATCGAAAACAGCAGCTAACGGCTCAAAATGAAAGATGAATAACGAAAACACGAGTCGAGCGGACAGCAGGAAAAATGAAACATATTGCGGAGTGTCAGCGCAGATCGACCACAGTGAATCACATTCTAACCGCTCGCAACTTTTGGAAACCATGACTGTCACACGCGAACCGTACGGAACAAGCCTTCCTTCCTTCGAGCGGAAGCAAAAAGAGGCACAGCAGGGAAAGGGACATTACACTATCAAGTGGCCGCCGTGCGTGAAAACAGCAATTGCAAATGCCAAATAATGTCTGGAAAACACACGGGCCTCATTTAGGCGAATAAAAAACGCGATGTGCGATCCTTGGCAGCAGGAGCGAAACGCGTCCGTGCTCCACTTGACCCGTCCATCCTATAACGATGATGCAAAATGCTCTTCTGCCATAAGGAGAGGATATGGCCCGCCACCACAATTGTCACGAGCCGACTGGCACCACAACTATTACGTCTATTCATTGAAAAGTGCGCTGCTTTCTGAGCTGCATTCTTCAGTCGTGCGCTCGCGCTGTCGCCTAAAGAGGAAAGAAAGAATGAATCAGATACACGAGAAGAACAAAAGTAGCTGCAGCAGCGATTGGTCCTGAGTGCGAAGAACAAAACAAGAACTGCGTCCAGAAGTGCTGAAGACGGCCGGCCGACCCGCGAAGAAGGCAAAGAGCCTTCTGGCTCAAGAAGAACGGTGACAAAAAAGTCGCCGACTATTGAGCAGCGTGTTTATCGTTGTTGGCGAGTTGAGCGATCGGTTCTCCTCTCGCTCGCCCGCGCACAAGCGAATGACAAACAAACGAGCAATGCGGTAAAATTCGCTTGTTCAGGGAGAAACGACGACTTTCTCCGACCGACCGACGACCCGACCGACGACGGCCTACAGTTCCATCGGCCACCGACGGACCACGCCACCGTCATCGTCTGTCTGCTTGCAAAAATGCCTCCGTCCGCAATCGATTCCGTGCTCAAAGGTGACCGGGAGTCTGTACGCTGCAACATTAAGATTTGCACTATCGATTTTGGGTCGTTTTTGAAATAGGAATCTCCGTGTTCCGACGGCGTTTTTTTCAGACCACGTTTCTGGTTTCGTGGTTGAATGTCTATTTCGGAATCGATCTTGTTACCGATGATTGCGTCTTTTCTTATAATTCTGAAAACGTGATTTGCGACAAGTAACCATCTTTACGTGATTCCGCTGAATCCAAATGATGATTTCTTAATATTCGTTAGTGATCGTACGAAACTTTCAATAAACTTTTATCGTTTATTTCAGGTGCTGGCTGAAATCACGTATTCTATGATTTATCGAAGGTTCTTAACCAACCACTTTTCTTTAGAACTTTCAGAATATTTCCGACCTTCCGAATATTTCCGGATATACGTCAAATGTTCTCAGGAAACTATTCATAATGCCCAGCACGAAAAACGGTCCTGAGTATCCTATTAAATACATGAAACAAATCAGAGCCAATGACTATTAGATCAGAACTTGAATATCTACAACACGATTTACTGCAGCCCCATGTTTATCACATGCTTTAAGGTTGTGGCTGAAATTACCGTTACGCATTATGGATGATGCTCATGGAAAGGACTCACATAGAGGATCTGAAAAATATTAAACATTGTTCATTAACGGAAATTATGATTTTCGTTGTGCCTTCTCTTTTTCAAATTAGATGTGCTAGATTCGCTGTTGTCAGTTAGTTTGAAATGGGACAAATAAAGAATTTAAGAGCTTTGATTCGATTGACACAGAAGATCATCCCCCATATCCCGAAAGCTTGTTTGTTTTGCCAGATTCCGTGCTTCAAAGTTTGTTTATTAGCGGCACAAGCATTGTTCTAATCCTGGGAATTTATTGAAGCTGCGCTAGATTCGACGGGGGACTTGTAGGGCTTCGCCGCCGCCGCTGCCGGAAAACGTCAAATGGCACGCAGTCTGAGCGCTTGGCTACGAAGGTCGATTAGCAACAGATTGGAGTGCGCAGATTCATCGCACTAATTCGCAAATGAGGCGCACCATGCTGCAAAATTGTTAATAATCAGTAATCGCTCCATTACTTCTGCGCATGTCGCGCTCTTCCTAGGCTGCTTTCCCCTCGCTGCTTCGCCGACGATCGATTGTCGGCGTCGAGCCACTGCAGCGGCAGCTTTGTGACAAGTCGCCACGACTGCCGCCGCGAGAGTTGGTCGTGGTATTGCGTATATATTATATACGTATACGCACAAGAAGACAAGAATCGCTTCTCTCGCTGCTGGGAATCGCTTTCGATTCCATGGCGGCGAAGCTTCGACAGCACTCACTGTCTTCTGTGCGGAAGCTTCAAGAGGTAATCCCGGCGCCATGACATCGTCATCGCCATGGCCATGGCCTCCCTCCTTTCGCCTCCGTGCTGTACGGCTTTGTTTAGCTCGTTAATGACTGCAACGCGCAGTTGGCGTCATTCCGGAGCGTGGTCCAGTGCATCGGGACTTCGGCAGACAATTCGCAGCTTCGCAAGGATCTCGACGCCAGCGCGCGAGCCTGTATCCGAGCCTGCGAGGCGTGCACCGCCTGCGTGCTCCCACAAGTGAGGCATGAAGGTGAGCGAGCAACTGCGACTGAATACTTCTTCTTCTCCTTCCCTGCTCTCTCCTGCGACCGCCCCGTTGCCGGCCTTATATACGGTCACAACGTCAGATTTATTGCTGATTAATATTCAGGAGTGGAGTTCACGCGGAACGCCAGCCAATTCATTGGATGCGTCAACGCGGTTGTGATCGAGATGAAGAGGTGTGAAGCCCTGGAAGCCACCTTTCCCGCCTCAGAAGGAATCGAGCCTGCGATCGTGCCGGATAATGTGTCAAAGATGGAGGAGATGCTCGAAGCGTTAGAAAACTTAATAACAGTTCACTTCTCAACAAGCGAATCTTCGCCAGCCGAAAAAGTCGTCCCGCATCGCCGTTCGACAACAACATGCCATTTACAATGTGTTTGTTCAAAGTTGAAAACAAGCTATGCTTGATGTACTGCTCCTAACGCTGCTCGGAGAACCGCACTTCACCATTGTCAGAAATCGGTAACCAAAGAAAGTAAAGACTTATATTTTTAGTTCCGTGAGATGACCTACAGTGAAACCTTAATCGATAACATTTCTGCGTTATCATACTTCCCTGTTGCTAAAGGGTCTGTGGCGTAATCAACAGCTACAAGGGTGACCGACGCGCTAGAGACAATCATAAAGCAGACTGTGTTTACACACAGAAAAACAGATTGCTGCATCCTCGTTCCGGTGGGAGTACACGCTGCCAAACAGGTCTCGTCCCTCCTCCACCTTTATCGCGTTTCAGAGAAGCCAAACAGCGAAAAACACCATCAAATGACCCTCGTTCCGGCGCGCTTCCTGCAAACGATATTATCCTCCATACAAAACAATTAAATTCAACATTTTTTAGACAAATCACCTAATAAAAATAATATCCAATTAAATCAGTCAACAACTCCAATCCTTCTGCGGTTCGAGCCGGTCAAGTTCATCTCCTTGCGAAGTCGTTCGCGCTCCAGCATTTCTTCCTTTCGGCCCTCGATGACCGTCGTTTTGACGTAGACGAAAGCGGTGAATCCGATGATAATGATGAGTCCGAACGAGACCCAGATATTCCTGTGGTTGCGGTCCAAACTGTGCTCGTTGACGATTTCGGAGCGATAATTCCAGCGCTGCTTCGTTCCCGCTAGATCATCTTCGTGGTACTGGAGCCCGGATTTCTTCGGTGTAGGCACGTTGCCGCCTTTGCCGCTGGTGCTGCAGAAGCGGGAGGATGCTGCACTCCTGAAATGCAATAAATATAAACAGAGCTCCAGAAAAAGAAAGTGGGAAGTAGTTTAGAACGGGATTAGAAACCTTACCTGATGCAAGCCGGCGAATATTGGATGAGGCGTAGAGTTGATGTGGCGCTTCGGAGCAGCATCACTGAAACATAAAGCCAGATTATTTATGGGAATAAAGACCAAATTAAGCAGCAATATTCGCGAATTGACCATGTCACTATAAAACGTATGTTGCACGTCTGAAACGACCCATAATCAGCACATTCAAAACGGTTCAAAGCACCGAAATCCACGCGGTTACGATAATTTCTGCAGTTTTCTAAACGCGCAGCTTGTGGATACAGCAAACTCAGCCTTAAATTGGTGAAAGCACAAAAAGCACGAATCCCTCGTTACATGATCACCTTAATTACAACCGGTGGTCGCCGTGAAACACCTGCACAAAACCAGTATGAATTTCGAAATCTGATTTTGGAAAATTCTCTACATTAACAAAGAATCCGATGTCGAACAAACGTGACGAGAGTGTTTCCAGGATTCCACTGAAGGCACTGGAAGAAACCCTTCGGATCGCAAATGCACAATCAAGTGATCTCGCGATGGGACCAACTGGAAACATCTATCTCAACAAACGGTAGCGAAATGATCCACCATCGGCAAAGCTGCCCCTTTTGAAGCTTGTTTCCATCATTTTCACATCTCACAATCGAATTTTCGGCTCGCCAGATGGAACATACCGCCGCCATATTGGAACTGTGCAAGATCTCGCCACTGCGACGTTTGCGTTCTTGTTCGCTTCTGCCTCTTTCACGGGAATCCTAAGGGTGTCCTCGTACGGAATGGTCTGATAACCTCGGTAGGTATCTCAGAACTATCTGGGCTATTTCGGAATCGAAGCTGGAGGAGACATGACACGTAAAAGATAAAAAGAATTGAACAATATTTTTCAGGCTGGAGTCAGCGATGCTTGAAGAGATAGGATATGTGTGTTGCCATCTTTTGAAATCGAAGCCAAACGAGGCTTGAAATTGAATCTATTTTAAGCCTGTGACGAATGAACCCAAATGAACACCCGGTTCCGCTAAGTAAAAAGGAACACGTGCATTTATCACACAACTGGAAGCGCTGGTTTCTTATCTTCTCTTGAGCGCTACCGTATGTCAGCTTCTGAAGACTCATGGATTCAAACTTCTGATACAGTCTCGAAACATGCAATCTGAATGTTGGAGAAATATATGCGTATAAATTATTTCCCGACTTTGTCGCCGTTTGTATCCTCGTAAATGCCACCTGGCAAAACTTACAGAACAGGTGAATCGTACTTTTCTGAGTTTTATTGCTTGTCAGTGCATCAAATTAATCTACCAAACATCTGCACGTAAAACACAGATCCCAAATACCCTCTGAATGCTACCGTATACCATAAGAATAGGAAGCGTGATCACTCAAGTCAACTTCTCCAAATCGCGTACATTTGCTGCAAGCCCCTCAAAGTACCATCGCATCAACTCCTCGCAGCAAAGCCGTTAGCAAAAGAGAATTATTCGTGCGTGTGGGAAATTTCGGTTTTTTGCGGAAAGTCCTTTGAGTACCGAGGAAACTGAATCAAATACGGTGACCGAAAGAAGTGGAGAGCGGTGAGAACTTTATTCCCAAACACTTGAACCAATCTCTTCTCTGCGATGTGTTTTGTTTTCTGGGGAAACGTGGGAAGAAGTCGAAATAAATAGAGTGAAGTGGAGAAGCTAATAACTCCTGCTTGTCGCTTCTGCATAGGTCGGCGGTCGATCATGGACAACCTGGTCGTATTTGGGTGGAGGCGGTGGCCTGATCGGGGTGTCAATGGCCGCTGCCGCCACCGACGCGGCTCCTTGTCGTCGTCGTTGTCGACGCTGGTAAGCAGCGAATGCCAAGAGTACCATTGTAAGCGATAGGAATGCGACCAGCAAAACAATTGGCGTGAGAGCCGAATAGTCGTCAGGTTCGGTGACCGGCGAAAAACGTCTCAGCTCGCACTTCTCGCCCCAGAATTCCGGACGACAAGTGCGGCAGAACGGCGGAAGAAAGTTGCCTTTGCAGACACACTTTCTGCTCCGATAGTCCACGATGCCCCTCTGACCGCATCTCGGGAGATCGCAGTCGTCCCCGTACCAGTCATCGTCACACGAGCCTGAAATGTAGAGCCATTTGAATAAAAACTTCTCGCCGAGTTCTCATACTCATGCGTGTCTGAATCGTCCGAAGGACGGCGAATACCAGAAGTCTGTGGTCTGAGAGGCCTGGACGTCAGGGTGTCGGATCGATCGTTGCTAGCAGATCGAGACGATCTGTGCAAGGCAGGAGGATGTGGTTCAGCAGCTCGAGATGTGATGAGTCGCCTGAGAGCTTTTTCGAACCAAAGATCAGTTGATCAGTAGAGCCGCTGCTGGCAAGCTCTCCCTCTCGGACTTCTCCCGTTGTCCCTTCGTCCCCCGTCACCTCTCCCGTGAAAATGTGGTCGTGTGTGTAACGAATGATTATATTGGGAGCAGCTAAAGGCGCGCAAGTAGGTTTATTTTTGCGTCGGTGGTGGCAGTAGACGAGGGGCACTCGCACAAGAATTCCAATCGCGTCATCGATCATTATATTGCAATCATGCTTCACCGAAAAATTTATTCCAATATGTTCTTCGCACAGCACACACGCACCATGGACAGGTTGCTAAGGCTATTACTGAGGCGTAGTTGCAGCTTCCGCGGCTGCCGCGGCCGCCGCCCTTGCCTGAAGGAGAAGCTCTTCGAGCTCGTCTTTCTCGAGGCCACCGTAGCCGAGGAGGTTGGCGTCGAACGCGCGGAGATTCGGGTTCGGATAGATGTATGACTTGCGGAATCGGATAAATGGCTGAACGCTGGACTCGACTGAAATGTGCAAATTCAGACACTTTGAATCCTGCAGAGCCAATGATGGTCATTAACGAGGACACTGCACAAGACAACACTTATCAGATTTCCCACAAAGAACCGTTTAACGACTTACATTCCATACCTGCTGGAGTTCCAGTGTTCTTCCGATGACGTGACTGAATGAATCGTTGGAGAAAAGCGTCGGAGCCGACGACGAAAAGCAACAGAGTGGTGGCGATGAGCAAGCCAAGTAGCCTCATTTGGTGTGTGGCAGTCAGTCAGGTATATGGAATGCCGTTCACGTCTATGGTTCCTTTTAAGGAGTAGCCCCGGCCCACGTCGGTAATCAAGTATGAAAAGCCTCTTAAGGGCAATTAGCAGTCCCACGTTATCCATACCACTTGCTTGAATAATTTACACCTGTGATGGTCGCTGAGAGGAAAGAGATTTTTGACGTTGAGCCCCTGAGGGGGTGTGGAGGAAAAACCTGAGACAGTTTTTGCGGGCCCGGCCGGTGTTTTTTGTAACAAGTGCCAATGTCACCGGTTCACTTTTTGCATCTCGTGGTACTTATTACGTGTTTTGGAGAACGAAATAAAAACAAAAGTGAAAAAAGACGCGCGCTGGGAAGAACGGGTTTCGCGCGTGTGCGCACCGCTAACCACTGAGAGCACCTCGCCCCCATATTAGTGTTTCGAGCTGTCAGACACCAGATATGCCCGCTCATCACTACTTTGTCGCATTGGTACGTTAAGGCCCCTTAATTTCGCTAAGTATTTAAATTTTCCCTTACTCAGACTATAGCATTAGCGTTTGTCTACGTGAAGACGCAGACGCAGAAGCCAATTTTCCCGGTCAGCTGCTATCTAAATGTCTTAATCGTTCTTGATCGATCCGACAGTGTGAAGGGAGCCTTTAACCGAAGTCGCGATTTCGTCCTCAACGTATCGGATGAGTTGAACATCGGCCCGACAGCCCATAGAGTGAGCCACTAACTGTTAATTCCCTCACGATCAGCTTCCTTTAATCCCGGTTCTAGGTGGCGATGATCGTCTACTCGGGACTGAGCTACCGCCGAGAGATCTTCAAGTGGAACTTTGCAAAGAGCAACGCGGAATTCAAGAAGATCACCGGGGGACTCCGTGCCATTGGCGGTACCACCAACACTCGAAAGGCTCTTGACATCGGCTTGGAACTGATGGACAGCCGGAACAAGAGCATCCCCTCCCTGATCATGGTGGTTACGGACGGACGCAGTGCCGACGATCCGAAGGACCCCGCTAAGAAGTTGCAGGACATTCCGGGGACATGGGTGTTTGCTGCCGCTACGGGTGATCCCAAATTCGCCGACAGGTAAGCTGCTACATCGAAGGGCGTTCGGAAACTTGATCTTAGCATCAAACGCAACAAACAGGTTGCTTCGGTGGTCTGCTGGGCGTCAGTCCGATCGAAACCGCAAAGCAAGCGATCGTGGTGTGAACGCCGCGCGCGAATGCTTTCCCCACTTAGCCCTTGAATCGGCGGCCTTTGGCTTCTGCTGCCAGTAGCAACGATTTGTGACCTTTACAAAAGAGCCAAACCATGTTTACTGTCACTTTCGCAGCTTCAGCCCCGGCCGGCAGCAGCTGGTTAGTTACTCGACCGATTCGGTTTCACCTTCCTCTCATCTCATCGATAAATCACCGTTCGGTTCAAAACAACGCGATTGCGTAACGGTCGCGCGGCGCGCACTCCCCCACTAAAGCCAGTTAATAGGCGACGTCGATTGGCCGAGCAGCAGCGATGGACTGCTGCTTGAATAGCCAAATAGCAGTTGTAGCCAAGTTATAATGATACATAACGATGACATTGTAGACAGGAACTGTTCGAAATCGCCGGCGACGTAAATCATGTCATCTTGCAAAGCGGCCGAGAACTGGCCACCGATATCACGAAGAAGCTGCTCCGCTCGGCTCAAGAGAAATGTCGCACAACAACCACCAGCACCACAACGACCACCACAACCACGACAACAACAACAACTACCACGAACCCCATTACAGGTTAGAGGTTCTTGGAAAGGTGAAAGTTAACCCCGAACTGCAGGCTGCGAACTGGACTTGGTGCTCGTGATGGACTACTCAACGACGACCACTCCGATCTACAAAGAATACGTGGCGATGGCGGAGCGGCTGATCAATAAGCTCAAAATTGGACCTCGCTACACTCGAGTCTCTTTGGTTGTGTTCAGCACTGTCGGAAAAACCCATTCTGTGTTTGACTTGAAGAGGTACGAGACTGCGGACGAAGTGATCAAAGCAATCCGAGAGGCTCCCTACACTGGGGGCACAACCGCAGTCGGTAATTCCGGAAACTAATATTCGATTTCTGATCACAAGCACTTAGGCCAAGGAATCCGGATCGGCTCTGAGCAGATCAATGAGAGAAAGGGCGGGCGGCCCAAGATTGCCACTCGTGTGATGGTGGTATTCACAGATGGCTGGAGTAACAAGGGTCCAGACCCGGAGGAGATGTCCAAAGCGGCTAAGGCGGATGGATTCCAGATCTATTCTGTTGGTGTGGAGGTAGGCAACGGCTCAGTCAGCGACGATGGGAAGCCTCATCTACGAACGCGGCGTTCCTTTCAGACTAATGACCCGGATGCAGTGCAGATCAACCAGTACACACTCGACGTGATCGCTCAGGATGCCAGACATGTCTATACCCAAAAGAACTTCGACGAATTGATAAATCTCGTCAGGCAGCGCAATGCCAAATGTATGTAAAAATGTTGTGCAGACGATCTACCGTTTCCTCTCCTCTCTCTCGCCATATTACCTTATTCCTCCTCCTTGCCATCTCCCACTCACTGTGTCCACCTCTCACTTCTGACCGTCAGCTTCAGAACCTCCATCCTCAACCCTCAACCTCCCTCTCTTCTCGGTTCGATTTTTCGCTGGGAATTTGATGTTGTAAGCGTGTTTTCCTCAGTTTTCCCCAAATAAAGCCAATATCCAATACACGTGCACTGGAACCTCTTCGTCTTCTATCGACGGTCTGTTGACACTGTTACTGCTGCTTGTCATCTTCCACAATCTGTGCGGTGACAACCGCGACAAGATGATTGAAGAGCGCGACGGCAGTAACTGGATGGTCGGCAATTTTTGAGTTTTTGTTGTCTTTGATGGCCAAATTTAGCTGTTTTTGTTGTTTTTACCGGCTTTCACCCGGCGCCGTGCTCAAGTCATCAGTCTCGATCGGTGGAAATTCACGGTCTTTGGTGCTTGGCGGACTTGTTTGTAACTTGGTTACTGCGAAGCGAAACCCACGTACGTCAGTAGCGCGGATAATCAGTCAAGAAATACAGTTTTTCGAATTCTATTTTTGAACTCCGACTGAACTCGCCTTCTGCAAAACCTGGACTCTGAAATCAGGTTCGAAAACTCAAAAACTGAATTGTTGCTGTTTCTGAAATGTTGCATTTTCAGATCAATCACACGTTTTGATTAGATTTCAGCCCAGCCCATGTCAAAAATTCACGTTTTTCAAAAGTTAGCGTTCGGAAGCACACGTCGGGTCAAACTGGTTCGTTATCGCACTCGTTCCCCTCGCAAACAAGTACTTGGAGAAACCTGGGAATAAATCAATTTCGAACGTCGTTTTCGACTTCTTTTTGCCCCGAAGTTATGCGAAAAATTTCGTTTGTTTTCTGTGCTTCTCTAAAACAATACCCGATGGTCTTTCATCATCGACCCTACAAAAATGCTTGCCTGGCTGAATTTTTCCGTTTAGGAAGACCGTGAAACGACCGCACGGGTAAACATGAACCCAGGGAAAGTAGATTTGTGCTTGGTGCAGGTAGAGTCGGTGCCTGAATTTACTCCTCATGAAGGCAAAGTCTTCTTCTACAGACGGGACAAACAATGTTGAACTACGTTGTTCAGACGGGTGTGAACGATCTCTGGTGCTGGCGTGTTTGTTTTTTTCTGACGTATTTTGGGCAGACATTGGTTAGAAATTTGAGAAGCCCTGATATGTGTCGAACATTAGCTAAATGGCTTCATTTGACTAGACCTAAGATATATGAGTACAGTTAGAGGCTCAGATTAGAGCATTCGTTATTCGCAAGTTAGAGCAGCCGTCGAAAAATGTTTGGAATGTGGTGTCGTCCGACTTTAATGTGATTTTTGGTATTTTGTACCTTCACGAAGTTCAGGACTCAAACATTGTAATAAACACAAAAACTAACTTGACAAATGAGTATCGCTGACATTGTATTGTTATATTTTAAGACTTGATTGTTGGTCTTGTTAGTCCTCCCGTACCACAAGGGAGACGCCCTTTGGATTGGAATTCAGGAACCAATTTCGTCCACAACAATCGAATATGTGCTTGTCTCAATCCTGTCGCCCAACGAGTTCCCCGACAATCCAATCATACAAACTTCAAATGTTGGACATCATTTTTCTATGGACCCTTAATTGAAGCAATACGTAACTGTCTCAATATCTTATGACTTATGACTCACAAAAGCCCGACGATTTAAACAGTTTCATCCGTTGTTAAATCCTAAGTCCCGACAGCTGAGTCACAAAGCTTTGTTCTGAAAACACCTTCCTGTCTCAAATCACGAGTGCCGGCTTAACCTGATCTGTGTCATACATTTTCAGACGTTTGTCACCTGACTAGAAGAAAAGCAAATTGCTACACGCCAGCGACAATGAAATTAACGGTTTTCAGGGTTTTCGGGTGACTCAAGCGACGTTTGTTTGGCGGCTAATTAATTTAATTTCTGGCCATTCCACATAGCGAACTGCCAATTTCGGTTTTGTGAGTGCGTTGATAGGTAATTTAATGAGCATTTTTGTTTGCAAGGGCAAGAATTAGACGCAGATTCGGTGAAGCGATAGTCTGACGTCTTGAGGGACACCTGAAAGGTCAATTTATAAAGTTTGTCGGATGTACTTGTGAAGAGATTGTGCGATGTGCATGTCTGGAATCATTTTGAGGAGGATTGTGACATGGGGTACATTTGTATTGAGGCACATCTTATTTAGCGACTTTTTCAAATTGTTATTTCGGATAATCCTGCATATTTATGGCTCTGACATATCGGCAAAAGTGCCTGAAGCGCATGCATACACATATGGTTAAAAACGTTAGCTACTGATCGGTTTTCGTGCTCAAAAATGAGATGTTCCAAAATGTTTCAATTAAGATGAAAGATCCATTTTTTGGGGGCGTCGGTAACATGAACCGTGGGAGAAGCAATAAGACCGTCTGAAGGTGGAATAGAGATCACTCTACATGCTTGAGGATTTCTTGTTTTTGTGTTGAGCGTGAGAATTTTGAGATGTTCGAGAGATCCATAAATCAAAAGCAGACTGGCCATTCTGATGTCTTGAAGCTGTAATCCCGAACTTTCATCAGCAAATCAGTTTTAATCTGTCTGAAGATTGAAAGGGTTTCATTCTCGACAAGGACGGCTTAGAAATGAATTCATCTTAAGAAACAAGTGGGAAGTCGCATGGGAAAGCTTTTGCAGGTTTTCTTGCATAGCGGAATTGTTCTGCGATTTCTATTTCGCGATATCAAGAAATTCAGCATTGAATCCCACTTTGAGACCTACACGCCGGCAGAACAAATTCTCGATTGTTTACATATTCCTGACCTTCTACGGTATCCGGCTTTGTGAGTTCGGAGCGACTTTTGTCGTGCATACAACGGAAAGCATGAAAAACATTTAAAAATGTCAGCAAGGACAGGCCACGTATCTGCTGAAGGAACTTCCTGGTCTGAATCGTTTACGTGTCGGGAACAGAAACGTAAGTAGATAACATGTTCACCTGGAATCGTCTTTTTGTGGTGAGAGTATGAGGTAATGTCTGTGGTTTGTATTATTGTATTATTATTATTATTTTGTATTATTCCTTGATTTCTGGAAACAGTGCAGAGTTACAAACTAGACCCGAGACTGTTGACGTAAATGACGTTTACTTTTAGACATGTTCATTTTAACGACAAAATGCGATAAATCCAAAGAATTTATTTGTAGCTGCAGCTGTACGGTAGTTCGAATGTTTCCGTCCCGAAGTTCAGTTCTCTAAGCTCCAATTTCAATAACAGGAAAATAACAAAACGAGACTTTTCGTGCGAAGTTCGAAACAAAGTTCCCAACAGATGTTCCCAGCCCCAGGACAACTGAGCACTCGAGGCGTGAAATCTCTGCTTTCCGTACTCTCTTACCACAAAGACTTCTTCCCCGAACGCCTGGGGCAGCCTGAAGACCAACACCTTTCTATCTGAACCACCGTGTAAATACACATTATCTTGTGTTTGTGTAGCCGCCATACGAGGAAGGACACGACCAAAAAATATTTATGGTGCTTCTACAAAGAGACCCGTCATTGAGAAAACGTCAACAAGCTGCAAAGGCACAGAAGCGCTTCCGAGTAAAGAGGTTAATTAGTTCATTTCTACTCGGAAAAACTTCGGAAATATGGTGATCTTTTTATCGCGGAACTTGGACGAGTCGCTCTGCAGAATTTCAATGATCGACGACGAGCGGACTAGTTCGCGCGCCTTCTGGATGACCAGCGTGGATCGCTCGTTGAATCGCTAAAAGTCGAAAAATGCAAATGGCGCTATTTAAAGAATTCGTACCGTAATTGTGGGCTCTGAGTAAACACCGCCTGTGGTGGTAGAAGCGATGAGCATGTGGAGGATGTAGACGGCAACGAAGAGGATAGAGCACCCGAGGAGGACAACGATGAATACGGTCAGGAAGATGGCGATCCGAGGAGCTCCACAGAATGTTGGACTATTGTCTGAAACGGGCATCTTACTTTATAATTTCAAGAGTGAGTCGGCTAACCAAAGTGGTCGGAATCGTCGTCCGGAATCACACTCGTCATTACACGGTTGTCCTTTTGCTGAGTTACCATAATCATCGTGGTCTGAAACTAGAAGACATTTTAAAAGCGCCCACACAAACATTCGGGATGCATAAAAATTCCGAATGTCCACACACGCCATGATTCCACTAATGGGCGACAAGCCGTTGTAATCCAAGAATAACAATCCGAGACTCGAAAGGTAAATTCCCACGTGGAGGGAGCTGCGTGGGATTAGCAAAAGCAAAGCAGAGCCCGGCAACACCCTCGATTGCAATGTTTCGGCATTTACGCCAAGTTGGGAGAGTTAGTTTCTTTCTACAAGAAGCAGCAGGCAGGAGGCGGGGACGGCAGCAGAAGGAAGAAAGGTGCTGGAGCCGCTCACATCACTTCCAATAAGCGCCGCTTGTGGCCAAAACAATGGCACTAATCGACGCGGCGCGTTTGCTCTGATACTACGCGCGAGTGTCGGATAAATTAGATAAAAACAACACTTGTCATATCCGCGCGGCGCGCTCGAGGGAGACCATCTCACCGGACTGCATCCGGTTGAAATGCCCTTATGGTTCCCTTGTACGCTCCTCCTCGCATTGAATCAACCCAAGCGCCTGAAATTCGAGAGCGAGGCGTTGAAGCAGCAAGGCGGTCGCCAATTAGACTTGTCTTCGAACTTTCCGCACGCGCGCATGCGGACACCCTCAGGAGCACGAGGAGCAGGGAGGGGGAAAACATGCTGTGACGAATCCAGGTGTTTGCCTCAGAAAGTAATCAGCGGAGATTGTCGGCGCTAATCGCTAATTTATCCGCTTGCTCCCACCATCCAAAAGCGCCGATGAAAAATGCATAGAACACGTTTGTGAATCATGGAGTAAGCGGTTTAGAGATCTTGACTCCTCGCTGAGATGGCCGCCTCATAATGCGGTAAGACAATGGGAGGAGGGTACGCTTTTGCGCATCCGAGCACAACAGCGCCGCATTTAAATACCTTCTCGTGATGAGTCTGACGCCTCTGGAGAGAAAATGAGTTTTATAGAAGCGTTTATATACGAAAGCAACTTAAGAGAAGGTTATGATGCTGAATAACGGATGGGCAAAATTATGAGCGCGGATTGTTCAGAAGAAAAACATAAGGAAAGCCACGAGAGCCACTAGGATGCCCGCCATCGACATGAAGGACATTCCGGTGCAGCAGCAGTCGCTGCTCATCTTCGACGTCCGCTGGGTGACCGTGGGCTTGAGGACACGCTCGTCGAGAGTCATCAGGGCTTCACGGGCTCCGTCCCAGGGATGTGGTCCAGTCAAGCGGTATTGATACGGGGCCAGAGGGCCAAAAGTGCACTTGTACGCTAGCGCTGGGTCCGACAGAGCCATGGTCTTGAGGCACGGCTTGCATCCAATTAGTTCGGCCAACTCGTCCATGTACACATTGTAGTCTACCTGAAATCAGCAGATTCACGTCGATGAATGTTTGTTTTTGGTTTGCAATGACGGGATAATAATTTTTTTTCCATGAAAGGAGACAAGATGGAATTTAATGGAAATCTCTGCAGCGTTTCCGTGTTGCTAGAATCCTTAGCAGCTTGGACAAAGTCGGAAAATACACGTGCGCAAAGTCCAAGTTCCCAAAGTTTGCAAGAGCTACGTGACTCATCTCCCATATCAAAAAGCAAAACGTGCCTGGATGGTATGTCGGCGAGACTTGACGTATCGTTTGGCCATCTCCTCACGTTTCTCGCAGATGTTTTTTTTCATTTCGGTTTCAGATGGCAGGCGAGCTGATCCGGAGAGGGCATCAAAGAAGACACGAGCTTGGAGTTCAGAGATCGGCATGATTGATCCGAGCGGCTGGAACATTTTTTCAATTACAGAACAGATGCACAATTTCGTCAATACCTGGATGAGTCCAAGGACAGCGAGGGTGTTGTGCTTGGCAGTGGTCAACGGGTACATGTACTGGTAGAGCTCGACTTCGTTGTCATGAACCTTGATGAGCTCGCCTTGCTCGACCATCGGGAACTCGAAGGAGTAGCCGGTGGCGAGGATAACCTATAAAAGCAGATATTTACAAAAGGTTTGTCAACGTAATTGAAACATCGTTTCATTTTCAGCCTTCTCAAAAGCGCTTTTTAGACCCTATAAACTGGAACGTCTCCTGTCAAATTCCATGCTTGAAAAGCTTCATATTCTCAGATTTGAAAATGTTTTCCTTAACGTTTTTCACACTTTATGGGTAATTAGCACACGCGAACGTAGGAATAGGACCATGTCAAAAATAAAAACATGTTATAGCTGATGTTCGCGCTTCGATAATCGCTGTTGTGATCTATGAAAACTGTCCGAAATGTCGAAAATGCAATTTTAAGAAAACGCTTCTCACTGGACAGCTAATGTTTACATGATTAATAAAAACAACGAGTGTCTATGTTTTTGTCTGCCAATTTTTACCTGATGATTATCGTCTGCTTACTACAAACTGGACCTTATGCGCAAAATCGAAAAGATACCATAAATATGAATAGCGATTTCCATCTAAATCCCCAAGAGCGAAACTCACCGAATCGACATCTTCCACGCAAGTGTTGTCTTCGAAGATGATGTTGTTCTTGCTGAACGACTTGATGTTCGGCTTGATGCGGACGGTTCCACACGCAATACGGTTAGGCAGCTCATCGTTGACCGTCGGATGGGCGCTGAAAATAAAATATTTATAGACGATACTGCAGACGATGTTTACCTGAAGACACCATGCTTGGGACGAAGACCATAGGTGTTGTGATCGAAACGCTGCTGAAGTTTGGAAATCACGTGCTGCTCCGAAATGGACTTGGGTACAAGGTCGCGCAAGAGGAAGTTGATGCGAGTGTTCAAACGGAGATCGAAGGGAACTCCGTAGTCGAAGATTCGGTTGAAGACCCATGTTCCGCGGCGGGTGACCAGGTAGACCTGGAATTCGATAATTATGAACGATTGAAGAGAAGTAGGTGCTGCTTGAAAACACAAAAATCGTGTGTTATGATTTGAAACAACGAAAATATGCAAAGTATTACTTACCTGCTTCGCAATACGACTCAACTCGACCGCGACGTCGCCTCCGGAGTTTCCAACGCCGACAACAACGACCACCTTGTCCTCGAATCCGCGATGGTCCTTGTAAGAATGCGCATGGATGATCTTCCCTTCAAAATCGTCTTGTCCGGGCCATTTCTCGGGCAGATGAGGGGTGGTGTGATGTCCTGACGCGACGAGGACTCCGTCGAATTGTTCCTCGTGCTTCTTTCCACTAAAACAGTAATGCAATTATAAACATTTAAGAAATCGAACCTACTCAGAGTCGAGGTATACCACTGTCCACTTTCCGTCCTTTTCGAACGATGGTGCGCGAACGACGTTGAGAACCTTGTGCTGGAACTTGATGTGCTTGCACAGATCGAAGTGCTTCGCGTAGAGCTGGAAATACTTCAGGAGCTGGCTGTTGTGCATGAAGTTGGCATAGTCTTCTGGTGGAGGGAAGTCGCTGTAGGCGGTCATTTCCTTTGAGGTGTTGATCACGGTGGACTTCATGACGGAGGACTCTGTGAAAGCAGTTAGTTAGGCAGTTGCAATAAACTTGTTACTTACTGTAGCTATGCCCATTTTGATAAAATACCAAACGCTCACTTGCCTAATGCTATTAGTTTCATTTCAACAAAACAAGCGCCAATGACCGGAAAATCAACATCAAACAGCTACCGCATCTTGCAGATTCGAATTTGATGTTTTCGTGCCATTAAACTGTAAAATTCAAACGTGATTCCAGTTGTATTCTGGCCAGAATCAATGAGGTGTTTGTGTACACACCGTCTCAGCGGTCATCACGACGCTGATAAGATATGTTCTCGTCACACAATCGTCTTCAAAGACCCCGTTTATAGCGCAGCGTAAAAGTGGGAATGTGAAGTTCAACGTGCATTATCGGAATTCTTAAAAAGTCCCCTCACAGCCCTCCTATACCCTCTGAACCTTAGCGCGGGAAATGTTTGAAGAAGCGGGTACACAAACACTCACCGTCGGTCTCCTCAGGCTTGTAGCGCCACAGTCCTCCGATCTCCTTGGCGGCTTCGAAACAGACGGGCTCGAATCCATAGAGAAGAGCATGGCTAAACAGATCTGCTAAATACCCCGGCCACGAATCCCGGAACTTACCGGATGGCCGGAAGGCCACTGGCTCCAGCGCCGATAATGGCAACACGTCGCTTCATCACGAAGGAGAAAATGCCTGCGATTGTTTGGTTCCGCCGATGTGGACTCTTAAATGCGCGCTCGTTCTCCGCGGTGATAAGAATGGGGGCCGCACACTAGAGTCTACTGCGTGCTGCGTAGCTTGGAAGGAGGCGCTTCGCTTGACCGATGTGTAAAACTTCAGAACCACATGTCGACGGAAGCGAGGAGGAAGGAACGGGGCCAGGCACACGCGGGAAATTACAAAGTAGACACATGATGACTGAGGTATCACAAAAAGGGTTTTCTGGTTCATATTGAAGACGATCTCAGCTGGTTAGGACGGAACTGAAAACAGTCGGAGATAACGAGTTGGCAAAACACAGACTGAACAGGAACCAGCTGTTATCCCGGAAAAAATGCGTGAGGTCCGGTACTGTTTCACGCTCGAGACACACATTAAAGTTTTTTTCTAATTAAGCGGGTCTGTCTCATTTTTTGCAGTATGCCGTTAATACAGGCGCATTCAAATTCCACGTTTACGTGTCTGAGAACTGGAATGTCTAGCGGATACGTGCTTCACACATTCGAAATCGTGAAAAACGCAAAATATGATCGCAGAGATAAGGCCACAGCAGTTTCGTAAGACGTTCCATTCGTACAATAAACATTCTCTGGCAGCCTTTCAACTTTGGCTTTTTGGATGTCTGTCTGCTGCTTTCCGACTTTCAAAAGTCGTTTAGACACAGCAAGGTCAACCGTGGGAATGTGTCAAGATATCAAAAATACGGTTTCATATGCCAACATTCAAGTGGATCCCGAAATTCCTAGATTTTCATGAAGACGCTGAGTGAAACCAGCTGCAGAATTTGATCTTTTAGATCTGAAAATCCTTGTTTACTGTGAATGAGGTAATGACTCTGCAGGTCTTAGTTACCAGCCACTAATGTAAACGGAAAAGAGCTAACTAGAGTGTAGTGTTCCCAAATGGACACGGTTGAACACGAGGCGAACATAAAATAGTTGGTCGAAGATATTCCGGAGGAAATATTGATCGAGGTAGTTGGTAAGCACTACTTCCCCAAATACGGACGATT
The DNA here is from genome assembly GCA_000757745.1 of Steinernema scapterisci. NCBI lineage: Eukaryota > Metazoa > Nematoda > Chromadorea > Rhabditida > Steinernematidae > Steinernema > Steinernema scapterisci. The sequence continues at coordinate 273,023 of KN167984.1, forward strand.
CCGTGAACTAACCATTGACCCGTCACACTTGATCGGACAACATATTCAAGACCAGCCATTCAAGATCGCCGTCGTACCCAAAAGTTTGATCGGATTTCGGCAATTCATTACGTGTTACCAAGACGCTTTCCGAACAATGCGCCTGGATAGCGATAAGACCAACGGCACATAACTGTAAACTTACTTTCTGTTCTTGTTGCGCAGCTGTAACTGCTTCTTAGACTTGCTCACTATAAATTGACACCCGTTCGAATATGAGAGTGTGGGGCAATTCATAATGCCCCTTCCTCGCACAATAACTCCAATGTGTTCCTTCTGTGAATAAGACCTGTTTCATTTTTGTGCCTAAACAAACGAGCGTCGATTTCATTGAATCGTTTCATTTTCACTTTGCGCGTTGACAACCGTTCCAGTTGCGTTGTGTCGTGATTTGCGTTGTATTCACAAATTCTTAATGTTGTCCGATCCGAAACGGAAAAGTTCGTCGCCTTACTGTCGACGTGTGACTCATGTCAGGGGACCAGCTTGTGATAAGAACGCAGTTAGAAGCAGGTTGGCATGGAACTTCCTGTCTTAGGTAGCCATAGCTCCCTGACTATCCATATTTGACCAAAGGAGACTTGAAACTGCCGTCTAACCGGCCAATAACTCCGATGGAGTATATCGCATGTTTGCATCCCCAATTACCAGGAAACTCGTGACCCAAAAACATCAACAGAAACTTCACGCGGTTTGTTTTGCTAACCTTTTAATTGTCCTTAATTAACTGGACAAAGGATAAACCGTTTACGTCTCGCGACTTGCTTTTCTATTTTCTTTTCGATTCGGCACTTCTGGATATTTAGACTGTTCCAATGACGTCAGGTAGGCAGCCTGCTTCAGCTTTCCGATAAAACCGAATCACTGTCTAGAGGAGTTCATATTGCGTATTTTTGATCTTCTGCTTCCAAGATTAGTTTCTTTTCGTAAGACTTCGCATAATCGTTTTTTGAGGAATTCATGGCCCAGTGTGTACCGAAAACAAGCCTGATTGAACTGAGGCTGTTTTCAGCTTCTATAACAGCTTACACTTCTTTATTGCAACTTTGGTTCAGCTTACAAAACGACTAAAAATGTTGAATAAACTCATTTTCAAGTTAAATTATTTTTTCGTTCAATTTTTTCGAGTCGTCATGTTTCATTCCGGAAATTGGCGGAACCCTCCTCCTGAAACAGATTTGGCGGGACGAATAAATTAGATTCTAAAAATTACATTTCCCATCTCCGACACCGAAACAAAAAAGTTTCGCAAAAAGGAATTTCATTTGGGGAGAACAAAGATTTTTATGGGTCAAAAACGTCGGGGCGGATGTTCTTCCAAAAATCCATTAGCTTATGAGTTTGTCTGAAAGGGCCATACATCATAATTACGCATAGTACGCGGGGCCCTCGTTGGTGCTCCCTGCGAACTTTGCAAGGTTTTCGTGTTACTTTCTTCTTCTTCGCCTTCTTCGGTGTCGCCAGCGGCGCCGCCGCCGGCGACGTCGACAAAACGTTAATTAAGGACCACGTTATTGTGTGGTTCGCAGAACCTTTTCTCCTGATATGCTCTCTAGACGGCAACAAAAGTTTTTATGAGCGACGGAGCATAGTTGAAAGGCTTTATTTGCATACTGACAAGACGGGGTTTCGCAGTGGTTCACATCTGGAATAACACGCGATTGCGTAGTCGTCTTTTGAAGGTCTTTCGGAGGCATAAAACAGATCGCATAGAAAACAAGCTATTCTTCCGCATTTCCATTTTTTCGGGTCTCAATCTGTCACTCCATCTTTTGACTCTCCTTTATTAAATAGTCGACCCAAAAATATGGAAATTCCGATGCCGGTCTGTAAGCGGTTCGCGAGTTCCTCTCGAGTCAGAACCAAAACCCCGATCACATTATATCCAAAAATGCCCATAAATGAATAAATTCCGCTGTACGGAGTTCCCGGCCCAATTGAACCCTCCTCCGGTTCTGATTGATTCCATAATGCGCAATAATAATTCATGCTTATAATGCCCACATTAGCCGTTTTTGCCGTGCTCCACTGCTGACCACACGTTACGTCACCACCACTGTTTTTTGCGCTTTGTGTTCGGAGTTGCGCTTGCAGCCGCCGTTTACTATTAGAAACACAAAGCGGCGCTAAGCGCGATCAGCGCTCCAACATATGCTCATACATATGTTAATGTGTTCCGCTATTTTTAAGGGTCTCCCTCGTTGGAAGCCAAAATGCGTTGGCTGGCCCTTGGTGGGACGAGTTTGAAACAAGCGCACAGTGCAGGCAGGCGGGCGGCGGCGGTGGGAGTCGCGAAATCCCAGTTCTGCGATTAGGCGCATGCGCACTCCCTGGACATAGCGGTGCGTCACTTTCGGCCACTGGACCATCAAGAGCATTCAATCACTAAACGCTGCCGGCGGCGTCTCCGCATAGTATGCCCAAGAACAATGCGCCAATATGTGTCGTTATTATCTTAGATCAGCGAAGCTAAAATATGCGTTTGCCGTTTCGCTAATGGCACCGCCGAGCGGAGCATGCACCGGTCCCTCGCGCGCACTTGAAGCGTTGATTCGCGCGCTCAGAAGACTTTTCGGCGCCGGAAGTCCCCTTTTGATGTGCCAGGTGAGGCTTGAAGAGAACAACATCCGAAGTTAGCCCTTCGGGAGCCGCCGTCTTGTTCGCCGCCGCCCTCGTCAACCCCACCCTCAAAACGCCGGAAAACAACTTATTGGGCAATTGTTCATGTGATCCGCCGACATCGACGTGCCGGAGGAGTGCGTTCTGAGCTGTCTACAAGGCGGCGGTCGGTCGGTGCTCATATTGTGGTCGGTGTTCGGCTAATTGCGTGACCACTCTCTCAGCCACCCGCGGATATTGTTCCTAATGTCCGAGGTTTACCCTCCGATGCCAAGTGACACCGATTTTACGGCCGAAAGCGGAGATCGGCCGGAGACAAATTCTTCGAGTTGGTTTTGGCTGCAATTAGTGTGCGCGCGATTGGAGCAATCAAGGCGCCACCCATGTTCTCCATTTGTGTACGGTCAGTTCTGCCTGCGCCCTGGTTCCGAGGATGATGGCACCCAGTTATTAATGTTGTTTTGGGAGTTTTTGTGCAAACGATAATTGCGATAATTTGCTGAAACTTGCCTTCTTGAGCTTCTACAAAAGGTGTTTCCGAGGCTTGCATGATGTTTTACGTTAGCTGCGCCACGAGCCACTCCTAGATTAGGTTTTGACCGCCTCCGGTCACGCAAACTATTACTCGAATATTTCCCACGCTCTGAACCGAGCACCTGGAGGGCAAACTGGTGTAGGTGAGTCTACCACGCACTTGACGTCTCGGGTGGTTGTCCTTAATAACCTTTAAGAGCATTTCCGTATCAGGAACTTTCTTTTTTGTCGACCCAGCAGTCGTTTTTAGTTATGCCGAAAGTGGCGTTAAGCCCTTTGTTGATTAGAACCGATTTAATTGGAACCCTCGCCGCTTACAAAATACGTTTTTTTGTTTTTTGATGACTCAAACTTCTTTCGTATTGTACTAATTCCACAAAGAACCACTTCTCAATTAATGTGTTTTGGAGTCGTTCTCGTAAAATATCAATCGAGTACATCTCGCCACTTCGTATTTTAGTTTCTGCCTTTGGAACAAAAGAAATCATATAAGATGGCCGCAGTGTGGAATTGGAGACACGATACCCGTGAATAGCAAAATCAAGAGCCGCCTTCGGAGACCGAAGTGTTTGTGGGAACGTAATAATTATTTATGCTCCCTCTGTAAAATGGCATGTTTCCAGATGCAGCGGCGGTAGGGGGACGGAGGAGTCTCGGTGGCCTCCTGGCCTAGCCTGGCCGGACTGCCGGTTTGCTTGCTTTTCTCGTCCGTCCACATCTAAAATTAGTTTGTCTTATTCCGGTGAGAGACTCCCGCCCGTTCACTTATTATTCGGGGCCCTATCCCACTGCCTCCATACACGGGCCGACCGACTGACGCAGTTTCGGCCCCCACTGTGCGCGTCGAAACACGCATTATAGATATTATTTTATTCATTATTTATTTCCGTTAAGGTCTTTCTTGAGAAAAGCCGCCGCGGAACGTCGTCATCCTGGCCGACCCACTCAAACTTCCGTTTGCAGCGTTTCCCTCCCGCGCGCCTCTTTTTAACGTACTCCTCCTCTTCGAGCATAATATCACTTTGGCGGTTTTTGTTTGTGTGCGCGCGCGGCGCTGATAGTGGTGATGTATGGACCCGCAAACGCTATCTCCACCATTGGTGGCACTTGTCACACTTTCATCAAACATTTAAAACTTTCTCGACAGCACCAGGGCGCGCACCCGATTCGTCAGTCAGGGGAATTTAATCTGTGTTGTGTCCCTTGGCTTTTGCGCGAAATGGCAGAATTTTGTTTGCGCAAGGAAAGTCTTCTCCTTGTCTTCTGCGGCAGCCGCTTCTTTCTTTTTTCCGCCTTGAGGCCCCAACTTTGAGGAGTGGGGACACGCGGAGCGCGCGCGGGTGCGTGTCCATCGGAGCCGATACTACAATTAAGTTTCTGTGCTGGTGCTCGTGGAGCTGGTGCTGGTGCTAGTGGACCAGCTCGGCCGGGCGCGGTCATTTACAAATTGGAAATGAAGTTTGCCTCGTTTCCGCCCCGCGTGCAATAGGACTTTGCGCGCCGGCGCGCACGAGATCATCAATCACGTCTCGGAGACGACCCTCTGAGTGATGTCCTCGCAGGCCGCCGCTGCATGTGCCCGGGCCTGCCTGGACTCGGGTGGGAGGGAGTACGAGGTGCGCCAAAAATTCCTCTTGCAATTTTTTGTGTTTGTAACATTTTTTTTCCATTTTGATAAGCATCTGTGTCCTCCTTCCTGGTTCCCTCAAATGTATTCAAGCGTTTTTGCGTTTTTTGTAGTTTACTAGCGTAAACTTTTAAAGTGCTTTGAATTTGGACTTGAAGTGCTGTTTTTAGAGTTCTGGAAATTGGGTTCGCAAAAGATCAAGTTGATTTAAAGTGTAACTAAAGGATGAGTGGTCACAGTTGTTTATTTTCACCAAAATTTCCATGAAAATTTTTATGAATCTCACGCAAATTAGCAATCGTGTATTCCGCTCACTGTTGCTCTTTCCGCGCGAGCACAAAAACCTTTTTTTTGCTCGGACTTTCGGGCGTGAGCTGTTCGTGAGTGATGTCCAGATGTTTCAGTAACGTCCGTGTCCATTTCAGGTTTCCGGTTCGAGACTGACTGACTATGAGCCGATGCGGTGATCATGCGACGACCGTCAGTTCTCGTCGCGTATCTCCTTCTACTGTTCTTTGAGGGGTGTTCCGCAGTGGCCCGCTTTGAGATAACGCAAGTGTCAACAAACTCCATCGTGATCCGCATGATCCGAGCTTCCAATGTCTCCAGATTCGACATGACCGTCAACATCTACGACTTGGAGAGACTGATCGAATTCCGACAGACGGAGCTGTCCGCTTCTTGGCACGGCAAGGTTAGTTTCTGGTTTTGTGCTTGCACTCGTACTGGGGCTTCTTGGGATTCGCTCCTTTTGTGAGTGGGCCGGCGCCGCGGCGCGCTTACAGCCTAATGAGTGGGGAGACCATATGTTCAATCGAGTGCGTCTAATGAATTCAGGTCGAGGGTCAATTGATCCCTTTTACAGACATGTAAATTTGTTAATGGCTCCGCTAAGAGCATCACTTGCTAATCCGAGGAATGCGCAATCTCATTAAAGTCTCCTCGTTTCCGTCATCTGTTTTTGTGCGCGCGCGTCCGGGCAATAAGCGCGGGTGCGAGATGCTGCTGGCAACCGATTGTGCGGATGAGGTGAAGGTTAACCCATGTGGACGCATTTAATGAGTGTCTTTTGCCACCGCTCCGCGATGTAATTACCGCTTGGGTGAATGAAGGGATGAATAGACGTCTCCAAAGACATTTGGCACTTTGAACAGGTTGTTTATTTATCGGGAGCGGCGATGCCGAGTACAAATTACCCAGCGAGAGGGAGACCCGGCGCCGATTGAATGTTTTTTCCAATTCAAATTCTTGTAATTTAGTTGTTTTCGTTCGATGGCCTCACTCCGTCCACCTGGTTCGCAATACGGATACAGTATCGCTTGGTGTTCCAGAGCGACCGAAGCTACAGCGACTTCATCACGAAGCAGGTACGCATTTTGGGAACTTGTTGGGTGAAGAATCCGTGAATTGGCCGATAAACGCCGGGGGAACTTTGGAAGATTGGCACACAGAGAATTATGGCGGCTGTAGGGGAAGCCGGCTCGTAAACAGAAGAAAAGAAAGAATAAATCATTTTTATAATGGAAAAACTATAATGGCGCTTCGACAAGTGTTGGATTTAGGAGTTGATCGTGCGCACGAAGAACAGCAGCAGCGCCCACACCGACCAGCGCAGCGTGGAGGATCAGATTATCCGACTGGACGCCATCGAGTCCTCCGATCAACATATCGACGTAACAGTCAGCTCAGCGTTAGCTGCCAATGTCCGGGTAAGTGCAAACGCATGAATCACACGCGAAACACGTTAATTCGAATTGTTTCCGGGAACAATGACGAATGAGAATACTATAATTGGAAACTGTTTCCATTCTTTGGGTATTCCCAAGACGGGATTTGGTCTTTTGATGCGCTTTTTGATCTTCAGGTCATCCCTGTGTGCAAATCAAGTGTTTCTTTGCCTTTTTGGAATCAAGGAGTCCAAAACAAGTTTCGGAAGTTTCTTTTGCTGAGTTTGGCTCGGAGTCTACCGATGGGAACCCTCATTGATATTTAAAATGGGAAATGGGAAAGGTAAACAAAAGCTCTTGTTTACCCTTCCTCCCAAATTGTTATTGGAAAACAGTGCAAGCATGTTCATGTGGGCTTTTCTCGAAAAAGTCAATTAGGGACTCGCACACTCCCTTCCTTCCCCCTTTCCCACACACTCTTCTCTCGTGTTTCTGTGCAAATTTATGCGCTTTTGTTCCCGTCTAACCGATGCATGCACTGCATTCTTGATTTGGGTCGTCGGAATATTCACGCCAATTTCCATGGGAAAAACGGTCCAGTTTTCTCGCACTCGGTCAATTTGCTTCACTTCCTTCCTTTCAGGTCTCTACGCTCATCGTGCCGGAACTCCAGTGCGAGCACGGGAGTGTCAAACCGAATGCTCAAAAAGTGGATGGTCCGGTGCATGTGAAGTTCGACCTGAAGAAGCTGGAACAGAAGCCGCGATGCTCAAAGATGTGCATTTACCCGTTCGTCAGAGCGAAGATCTCAGGAAATGTGGAGGAGACATTCAGAGGCCGCGAGTGGTGTGGTACGGTGGCTGAGGTGCAGAGCGCTCTCGTCCCTTCTTTCTCACTGGCTTCCGCTCCCTTTGTTTGCCTGTTTACTGTAGTCATTTCACTTGTACTCTCGAATTTATGACGTTCTGTGATCGCAAATAATACAAGAATCCGAGGCTGGGATAGGTCAAGATTGAACCGCCTTTGCTTTTGGCCCGAACCGTGCATACTATATCGCATGGTGATTCTATCGTAGTCCTGTGGCTCCGAAACTACCCGTTCATCGTTATAATCCAAAGGCACATCCCCGCTAGAGCAAAGTGCGTTTTGATGTAAAACCGCATCTTTAATAACTTACCGTACTTTTGAGTCAACCAACATCGTCACAAGAAGTGGCCAACACTAAATTCTACTAAATTTTATTTATCTACAATATACATGAGCCATTCGAACATTCCGAGTACATCCATCTCTGACACCAACACAACAATGAGATCGGAAACTTAATCTACATGATTACACTTGCGTTTCGGTTATCAGCCAGCCAAACTCGATCTTAAAACCACAGAACTCATGTGCTCAAATGGCCCTCAGAAGGGGGATCGCTTATTCGTTAATTCGGGACCGGAGAGAGGAAGAAGGAATTATGCATGAACTGGAGAGAGGGAGAAGTGGAGATCAGCTTTAGATGAGCGACTGGAACCATTCCGCTACAAGGCCATTAGGACTGACCGTTCGTTGAATGTAAACCTTAAAGCTTTCTAAAAGTGAAGGGACTCCAGAACAGCATGCAGGGAGGGTTGTTACCTTGAAGTGAGCGTCGAAGTAGTAGCGGACGGAGTGGAAGAGAAGCGAGCAGGTGATGGCGTTGCTGTAGCCGACGGCAACGTGCGAGCGGAGGGTGTCATCTTTCTTCAGGGATTCCAGGACTCCAAGGACGACCAGCGGGAAGACGACCAGACAGAAGAAGAACGGGAAGCGGATCTGAAAAGGGAAATTAAATCATTACAAAATACAACATAAAAAAGAAACGAAATGAAACCAAAAGCGAAACCGTGCTCACCTTAAGTTGGTTCTTGTAGTTGATGCGACGGAGGTGACAGTAGAACCAGAGGTGAAGAGCAGCAGCCGTGAGTCCGATGAGTTCGCAGAAGATGTAGATGAAGAGGATGGCCCGTCGAGGGCTGCACTCAACCGCCGTGACGAATCCCCATTCCACCGCGATGACTCCAGCGATCACGCAGAGCGTGAACAGAAAGGCGCCCGAGAAGAGGAAAACGTAGAACGAGAAGGCGTTGTTGCGGAAGAAGACCGGCAAGTGGAATGAGATCATGCAGCTGATTACCCAAGAGAGGCAATAGATCGTCTAAACGCAATTGCAACAATGGGCTAGACTCCGAAAACGCACCTGGAAGAGGGGAAGTCCGGTGGAGATGATAACGGCCAGGCATGTGTTTTCCGAGGAGAGGGTGTAGATTCCTAGGAAGGTCAGGATGATTCCGCATATCGTGTCCACCAGATTTTGTCCTAAAGGCAAAAACAACAATATGTACCAGATATCAACTAATCTCCTCACCCAAGACGACCGGGTACGAATGACGCAGCACGGGTTGCACGATGAAGCTGAGCAGGATCGGGAAGTTGACGATGATCAGCCCGGCGCCGATGAGGATGTAGAGCACATAGCAACCGATTTCAGCAGCGTCGATCATTTATTACCTGGAACGAACGCAAGGATGAGTCAGCAGCACGGAAGGAGCATCAGCAGCATGAGCTCCTTAACGGACTCGCGGAGATGGAAACAATGGAAAACACGAGAGGGCAAATGTTACGATTCGGCAACAACTGCGCGACAAAAAAAAATACAATTTCGCCTTCGCGATAATCTGCGGCCGTGTTGCGCGTTGAGAAGGCAATTGATAAGCGTCAGATAGCTTTCGGTGTTAGTATGCCGCGAAACATACACAGGACGATCGCGGCGACGGCGGCGACCGAATGCACATAAAACGAAACGGTCGCCTTGTGATAATAGTTTGTCGGTACTTTTTGAAGGTGGTGACGCAGCGGTCAATCGTGGAAAAGAAGCGGATTGTTTTGGACAGCGCAAGGGGAAAATTCTTCAAAGAGCGACATTGTTTGTGATGAAAGGCATGAGGCTATGGGAACATTGCTCAAAGGTCGATTAAAGGACAGAACTGCAGTTCCAAGCCGCTATCAGATGTCGTAAAATTTGCAAAAAAAACGGCGGAACAATCTTGAAACACTGTTACTTCACAGTCAAAAGATGGCGCAATGCAGGCAGATGCAAACGAAAAAAAATGCGCAGCGACATGATGAGCAGGAAGCCGATACAAAATGTGTTAATTACATGCAGCGATACGGATTTAGATTTTCAGGAAACTAACATTTAGCTTCATACAAAACTCGATCATTGAACTGGGAACACCGGAGAATACTTAAGCAACCGGCTTCAACTACAAAAGCGCCCTAATTAAGAAGTCTACATGAAGACACCATCAACTTCTCTTCCAAATTTCGAAAAAACAATGAATATCGTCGAAAGGCTTTCAAAAAGAACCGAGTATGAAGGGGAGGGGCTTAGCGCATATATGTAGGTCGCGCAACCTACCGTATACCCCATCAACGCTGCCACTCACTCACGTAAAGGTCCATCCCGTGAAATGACACCTCACGAAACGCATTTGAGAATCCCGCAGAACACACGAAATCCGGATGTTACAGACTACATTAATTTCAAAAGCCGATTTCGTGCAAAGTAAGCGCTTACGTTGCGGCGGCAGAGCCTTATGACTTACTGTATCCTTAGATTGCCTTGCTCAGATACTTCCTAACAACCACTAAGCACTTGAGAACATAAACAAACATTTTTTGCCAGGTTCTGTGAAGTCTAAAAGTGCAAACCCCTCAAAAACTGTTCCTTACATTTAAGACCTCTTGAAACCAACCATACCTCTCACTCGGGCAGCATGACGCCCACCAGTCCCAACAGTAGACCCACTTGAACTTATAGAAAAATCCTACCGTATCCACTCGCTCACCGCAACCAACCACTTGGGAGCCAATCAGGGGAAACAATGGCCGACTTACCAGGCAAAAAAACATGCGACCAAACATGATTCAAAGCGTCAAAAACCCATTATCCCATCGGTTTGTTCACATATCACAGACGGAGCGTCGTGAGAAGACCGGAGGAATAATAACGCTTCCATACAATTGACACAATCCGCGAGAAAAGTTTCGAATAACAAATTATTCTCCAATTGAGGCTCGCGCGACAATTCCCACAAAAGCCGCGCGGACTGAGTCACGTCCGTTTAGGAAGCTCACGCGAAAACAAAGAGAACAGTAACATGTGAGCCGGAATACAAGATCTCGGCATAACCAGAATCGCCGTCTTTGTTATAGTCATGCGCCCGAAAGTACAAGAAGTAGTTATTGGTCATCAGCACCAAGCAGCTTAGCACTTTGAGTGAGATTGGAAGTGGTGAGCCTGCCCCGAGGAGTACGTACACTTTGAGCTCCTGACCGTGTTTGTTATGACTATTCACGGGGACTCATCCGATCCGCTTGCGTGCTTATCCTCGGTCGGCACGAAAGCGGGGAAGATGAAATTGACGTCGGAAATCGCAGAGTTGTGTGGTGATCTCACAATAAGCTAACTGGGCTAAGAGGATAAGACTGGGCTATGAAGACCGGTAATCTCGAAGATTCATCGCGGTCAACTTTCGGTGATCCGCGGCAAGAGGCGCTATCCCAAAAATCGTCACGCTTAAAAACAAAGCTTTTAGCATCTCAAACGACAAATTTTACCCGAATTTGTATTAGCCAATTAGTGACAGTAACCAAACACGGCGCTTGCAAGCACAAATAAGGCGCTTAACGAGTCGGTTTCCTCTTACGTAAGCTTCCTCTGTAGCGACAAAAGCATAAAAACAACGATGTTATTGCAGAAGAACGCGAAGTTGCTGTGAAGCAAACTCCATTTACATTCGCGACTGAATCCGAACGTCTGGATTCATTTCATTTCAAGCGGAAACAAAGCGCGCGCTTATTGGAATAAAAAAACCGAGCGAATCTAATTAGCTCCAGATTTGACATTTGTCTTCGGAGTCACGCAATTGTCACTTAGTGCAGGTACGATTACATGCCATTAAAGCGGTGTTTCTCCGTGCAGGAGTGAAATGTAACCTGGCACAGGTTCGAGAGGGGGAAGTGACGACGCAAAGTTGAAGAGTTCTACGGAGGCGTTGGGGTGAGGATTAGGCGGTGCTCTGGCAAGTACAGGGCGACTGAGAACAAGCTACTGACAATATGCACATACGTGCACTAGTTGTGGGACCTTTCGGCCGATTATCCAATTTACGTTTTGGCAAGACAGGACCGGTTCGAACGACTCAATATCGGCCACGGAATGAACTTTTTCGTCAGCCAGGCAAAGGACATCTACGTCGCATAAAAAAGGATGGCTGTTTCAAAATTTCAAAACTGACTTTGGGTCTGTCTGGCATTCAGAAGAAATACTTTCAACGATGAATGCTATTGGCTAACAAGTGCACCAGCAGAATGCTGTGGGAAACGGTTTCATCGATCGTCGAAAAACAAGGCTCAAGGAACGGTATTGTGAAAAGCTTTACTGAGGCTTAAGTCTGCGGAAACGACCTTCTCAATGCCTTTGTTCATCTTGTCGGAGGCTTTCAAAGAACCACAATTGCAGCAGAGCTCTGACTGAGAACAAATGTGATTCTGGTAACTCGAGTCTCCGAGACACTTCAATCTACCGAAAATGTAGTTATTACAAAAGCCGTTTTCAACAAGGCTATAAAACCAACAGTAACAATAGAAACAAATCTACCTCACGTCTGATGACAGTGACGGTTCTCAAGCTGAAATGAAGAAAAACAACTTCCACGGGAACAAACCTGCCCACGATCAGTGACATCAAGAAACTCAGAGCATTCGCAAGAAAGAAGTAGCCAGTATATCTCAAAAACATTCGTGGGTAAAGGCATTGGAAGCGAGTGCAATGCGCGCGGGAGGCAGGGTTTCTATGACGACTGAGGTTGAAGCTGATCGGAGCTGATTCTTTCTTCACCTATGCACGCGGAAGCGGCGAGCACAGCGGTCAGAAATTAGGCTTTTGAGTGGGGAGAGGTTGTGCCTGCCTGCCTGCATATCACTAATTGGCGAAGCTATTTCATTATAAAACCCCGAGAGGGTTCACCTGGAGGAAAGGGCTTGGACTCCGCGCGCTGTTCGAACCCCAAGTAAAGGTGACCAGCACGCCCGAGGTTTCGGCCAATAAATCAGGAGTTCTGGCTGTCGTCCGGGGAAAACGTGCCATGCGCGAGGCACACGCGCTTGGTCGCGTAGGTGTTGAAGCAAATCTCTTTAGTCACGTAATCGGAGCTCTCGTTGTAGTTGGCGCAGGTAAATTTAGTCCTAAATTAGCTTAAGGGTACAAATGGTGCTGATACAATTTTAACTTCGGGAATGCTTCGCGTCATCTGGAGGCCAGTGCTCGCTTTTGCAACGTCGACGACAACATAACGGGGCTGCAAATGAAGCAAGAATGGTGTCATAAAACTGATAAAGCAACAAGAAGGACAAACATAAAGGTGTTTAGGGTTGTTACCCACGTTTTAACGACCTTTGACAGATTCTTCGACATGACGAAACTGTTCTCAATTTTTTGCTTTTCATGGGAATCGCAAAAGAGCGTTGGGAAAATGGAGTGGTGTTATGACGGTGTTCGATTCTTTGCGAATGACCGAATGCAGGTTTGGGCACATCGATATTTGTCTTCCAATAATACAAGTCTTGATTGGTGAGGGTACCACCATTAGATCTGCTCACCCAATACGTTATTCCAACTTGCTGCAAAAACACCTTTCTTTGCTTTACCAAAAAAGAGAGTTTGGGATTAGGTGCTGTTTCCAAGCCCGCATACAACGAGTACTAGCGATGTAGTGGAAGTATGACTATCACATCCGTCCATCGTTCCTAGCAAACGCTTAACAACAAAATATGGTTGTGATGTGGAAAAGTAAACCGACTTTGAATAATACAATTTTAAGGGACTTGAAGAAAACGCGGACTCTGGCCATAGAAAACTTTCATGGCTATTAAAAGCGAAGGAGCTTTGCTGAAAGAAGGATACTGAGAAGAAGCACAATGATCAGACTCAGCAGATACAACAGCTAATCCCAGACCAGATTAGCCAGCGTAAGCAGACGAGATATTATTTATTTAAATTGTACATAAATAAGAGTTCGATCAACTGAACAAAGAAGTTCTTAAGAAGCGTTCCCTGCTTGACACCTAGCAGTACCGGATGCAGCTTCTAATAAATCGTCCTGGTATTGACTCGATCGTGCCTTATGTGTATGCTGCCTGTTGATGCTAAAGTAGTCCGTGAGAAAGTTGAACTCGAAAGCCTTACGAAAACTCATTTCCATTTTTCCTATTTTTTGTTGCTTGACTAACTTATTTGATTGAAATTGAAATATTTGAAAATAGCGTTTTCTCGATCGTGGGAATCGGAAATGAGCACTCTCTAGTTCTTAGCTGCAGCTGTGTCATCGCGCTGTACTCCGGATTGTTGTACTGTCCTGACTGCTTGCCTCGACAGCCATACATCCAGCGTTTGTCTCTCCGCTCAGATCGTTTACTCACCCTTCGATCAACGACCGAACAACGTACAAAGTGCCGTGTGAATTTTCAGTTGTCTATAGTCGCTCGGCTGGAAACTTGGTGATGACGTCGGCGTGCTCGAGGCTTCTGATGACGCGACGCAGTAGGCGACGAAGTCAAACCGGCCGACGAACGTTGAAAAGAGACAGACGGACCGGGCGCGACCGCTGACGGAAGCGAAAAACGCAACCGAAACAAAGATACTTTGTGCGACAAGGGGAAGAGCAAAGGCCGAAGTAGCGACGAGTTTCAGTTCCATGAGCGCACCTGTCGTCGACAGACGTTTTTCATTCCGGGTTGATCTAAAACCGCTTTTGGCGTTCGCTCGAATTGAGTGATTTGCCGCCCGACCCCCGCTTTTTCCGCAGACCGAAAATGTAGCAATCTGGTGGGAATGAGTGGGTTGTTATTGTTTTCGCGTGCTTTCGTCGGTTATCAAGCATTACAGACTGCGCCCCTCAACAATTAAATGTAAACACGAAATATGCGAGCGACGTAGTTGTTTCGTAGCCCTTCACAGGTGTCCGAAATAACCAGCGCGACGTGTTGAAACAGGCGAGCGGCGATCGGAAGTTGTCCATCACATACCGAACGTCCAAAGATCAGAGTTGAATTCAAAAACAGCGTTTTGTATGCATCGGGCCTGTTTCGCAATCAATGCGGCGATCGTCATCTTTCGAAGACCGTTCCAGTTGCGCCTCACAGAGGATCAGTGACCACGAAAAGTAGAACCTGCAGTCGAATTACAACGGATCGCGCTGAAAACACAGAAATGCGACAGTGACCGCTTTGCGGCGGACTGGAATCCGTGCGGTACATGGTTCTCTGGTTAAGCGAAAGAACCACCTTTGGCCTGCCAAACTTCGGTCTTACAAAAATAGGCAAGAAATTGGGATACTGTGGAAAACAGGTCTCATAAAAATTGACGAACCCGAGCTGCGGGAAAAATACCGAATCAGGGGAAAACGTGCTAACCATCTGTAGACATTTGACAGAACTCTCTTATCTACAAAGTTTGTCAAATTTGAATCTTCTGCAGGACCCTGGACCCTTTTTGAAACTTTCTGTAAACGGCCCACAAATGTGATTTTTAGGAAGCTTTCAATGACGTAGGCATCCTTCCACAGTATGACAAAAACCGCGAATTTCTGGTCTACCGGACAGGATCACTTAAAATAGCCAACTTCCCTAACACCTCAGACTGCACTGAGTTTTTGTTGCTTCCAGCCGACAGGAAACGTTTCACAGATGATCGCACATAGCGGAGCGGTCGATTTAATATCTGCACTGCCGTTTGCACTTTTGTGTATTTCGCGCTGATCGAGATTTTTCCACGTCAAAAGTTGTACTTACGCAGAAGTTCATTCAGATTTGGCATTATCAGCAGGTAATCGGACTTTGATTTCGCGGAACTGTCAGCTCGTATGTGAAGTTTGAGCGGAAAGGATTGGGCAGAAAGGACAATGGCGAGCGAGTTAATGTAGCGTTATCTAATCCGGAGAGCTTACAATCCGAATATTGACAACGGCAGTCTTTTGACGGGTTTTTACAACGCTTTTAGCGCATTAAGAATGTTGCTGAACGCAGCCTACTCTCAGGTCTTCAAGCGTTCTTCCGCAGTCATACACATTCAACCAAACATGGATACGAAGTGTCATTGTATCTACTGCCAACATTTCACCAGAGCACCAGTTAGGCAAGTTCTGATTCACCAGTTCCTTGACATCACATGTCACGTAAAACTTTGAAGTTCTTGCCCTTCTCTGTAAATGCCAGTTAATACAACAATTTTGTCGTCAACAACAAAGTGTTTTTGACTTTTTCCCGCACTAAGTTCCTCCTTTTTATAACCTAATGACCCATACACCAATGAGAAAAACTGTTCTAATTGAGCGTTCTCTAGTCGCTGTTTTCAACAAAACCCTGCATGTCGGCCGGAAGGAAGCACGTAGTGTTGTCCACCCCTGCCTCACTCGCTCCCTCCTGTAAACAAGCCCTGTACTCCGAACCGTAGTATGCTGTTGATCGTCTGGGCCGGTGTCACTTCCATGCGTTTGTTGTAGCCGTGACGCAGCGTTGTGTTTCATGCGCTGGAGTGTTTGTTTAAAACCGAACCAGCAAACTTGAGTCAGAGATAAGCAAACCGATGCCTGAGATTCCAAGAAATGTTGCGTCTGTTGACCGTTTTTCGCGCTGAACTTTGTGCCCAGAAGTGAACCCTGACACAGTGAACCCTTGTGAGTGAAGATTGTCCTTCTTTCTTGAACGTTTCGTCACACTTCAGCGCAAAAAGCGATAAACCTTTCAAAGTCCGCTTCATCTGTCAGCCTGAACTTGACGAAGCGCGGCAGCTGTGAAGAACAACAATCGAGGCAAAGTAGCTCTTGCTGTAAAGTCTGAGAAGAGGTTGAGGTGCTCTTAAAACCAGGAACCGTGCTTCACTGGTACGAACCTCTATAAACTGGTATGTGGAACCGTTTCTGTTCGAGATCAGCCACAGCCTCATTTCATAAACAACTTGTCCAAGGGTTCACTCTGCTCGAACGATAGTTGAGTTTGCAGTTTGAAAGTCTCCAGCTGTTCCAGTGCAACATGTAAAGACGTCCGAGGGCCAAAAAACACGCACAGACACAACAACCTACTTGTGTTTGTCTGCATTTGTCTCTCTTCAGGTCAATTGAAAAGACATGACCAGACAAGGGTTCTCTGTTGAAAGAATTCGAAGTTGTTCTGCTCTTCACAAGTCTTTTGTTGAGCAGATAGACAATGGGAAGCCGATGAGGTCTTTGGATAGTTGTGTCGCTTCAGACTCGAGGAGATTAGAATTAAAATACTTTATACATTGGTTATTAATACACGCGCCATAAAAATCATGGCTGACTGAATCATCGAAAACTCTCTATACATATACATACATACATTGGGGATACAAGTAAAGCTGTCTGCAAAGCTCATATGCGGGCTTTCGGGTCCCTTAGAAGTCCAGGTCCCATCCCGAGTCGTCGGGTCCACACTCGAAGTTGTCGAATGACGGATACCGATCGAAGTTCCGCGTGTCTGTCGGACTGGCCACCTGAAAAAGAAGAATTTATCGCACTGATCACTAATCATTCCGGTTCAGTCGGTTTTTGGGTGCACTTAGAACGAATCTAGAAGCACGTGCGGCGGCTACGTCACAGAAGCACCACGTGAACGACACGATCATGATCGCTTCACGTGAACCCGTGCCTGCGGTCGTTCGATGTGCGCCGCCGCCGCTGCGTCGCCGTCGCCGAGCGCGCTGTTTATAATTGACGATGGGAAGAAGGAGTTGATCGAGACGATGTTTTGTGACAGATGCAGGCGGGCGGGCAGCGGGCAACGAACGATCCGTGAGAACGCAAGTCACGAGATCGCTTCGACCAGCGTTGGCAGCACGTGAAGGTGACGACGGTACAAACGAACGAACACTCACTTTTGGGATGATTGGCGGCAACATCGTGCGATCGCGGAAGGACACGAAGTCGAATCCGCGGAACCAAGCGTGTTTCCGCGCGCTCTCGATTCTACCGTAGCCGAGACGATGCGACGGTTCGCGTTGGCAGAACTGACAGATGAGATCGATAGCCTCGGAGCTCATGTATCCGGGCCACGAGAGCGAGTCGATGCCCTTAAGCACGGCGTTGTATGTCACCAGCGGGTCGGTGTTGACAAACGGCGGCCTGCAACAGGTGATATGGTTATATCCTGCACGGAGCACAAGAACCACTTACGATCCAGATAAGAGCTCGTACATAAAGATCCCGAGCGCCCAGATGTCGACCGCCATGTCATGGCCCTTATTCAAGATAATCTCGGGCGCGACGTATTCGGCGGTGCCGCAAAACGTCCAGGTGCGGCCGACGTCCTTCTTGATGCGTTTCGCGAAGCCGAAGTCCGCCTGAAACACAATGATTTTAATGGATTTGGGTGAAGAACAGGTTGCGGTGTCAAGTGATATGTTTTCTAATGCTCTACTTGCAAAACAAAGCTTTAATGCTGAAGAAAGGCGCCTTGCAAACCGGCTACAGGGGTTACTGTAGCCCGGTATCAGTTGCACTTTAACATTCTCACGTTTTCCAAAAAACAACTTTTTTGATTTCATAACGAACGGCACCTTCAAAGAGGTTTAGGCCATCGATTATTCATAGTCATGACGCAATGAGTCCAAATTTAGTCGTAAACATGTTTTCTATGAAAATCGCCACGCACCGTTCCTCCGAATCTCTAATCGCTCAGAGACCGTGTGCGCGCGCATCTGATCGCAGGGAAATTTTTGTTTTCCTCTCCGAAAATAGATCAACGAAAACCGAATTTTCTATTTTAAGGGTTCCATAACTGTGGCGTAGACGCAACAACTAACCAGTTTAGCTTTGCCACTGCTGTCGAGAAGCATGTTTTCGGGTTTGAGATCACGGAAAACGATGTTGCGACGATGCAGGTAGTCGAACGCTTCGAGCGCCGTCGCGCAGTAGTATCTCGCGGTGGATTCGTCGAAGTAACCTCTGGAACAGAGATCGTCAAGGATACTGTTTACTGTGCACTGTTTACTGCGGCACGTGATCGCTGTTTGTTGCGTTTCACGCGCGCTGCATCCGTGGCTGCTGCAGAGTCTGCAGCCCCAGCGCGCAGCAGACAGAACGGGTTATCTTTTTTTAGGATCACTGCGCGCGGCCGGCGCGGTGGCCAGCAGCAGCAGATCAATCTTCAAAAGTCACGTGAATGCCCTTTGATGATCGACTCACCTATTTCTCAGCATCGTCCACACTTCGCCTCCAAGACAGCACTCCATAAGCATGTAAATACGTTCGCTATCTCGGAATGTCTTGTATAATCTGCAAAAGAAAATCGTTCTTTAGCTGATTCTGCAACGTAATCTTTAGTACCTGACGATGAAGTCGGAACGGCATGAGATCAAAATGTTGCGTTCGGAGATCACGTGGTTTTGTTGTTTCATCTCGCGCACATGCGCCTTGTTCATGATTTTCAGGGCGAAAACGCGATCGGACTCGATGGACTTGACGAGATTCACGCGGCCAAAGCCGCCGACGCCAAGCGTCGTGATCGTTTTCAGGTCGCCGAGTTTTACCGTACTCACTTCATCATTGCTGAAAACGGTCGAGACTTAGGCAAGGTTACTGTAGCTGTTGTTGATTGGGGCAGCAGGAGGACAAAACTGGTGATGACGCTCTCTGCGTGCCACTCTTGCCCAGACCCGGTATGTGTGGGAGCGTGCGCTCTCTGGAGCAGCTGGCCAAAATAAGTCATTTGCGCCAAAACCGGACGCCCGCCGTTTGCCGGTTTCTTGCCCACGTGAAATCAACAAAAATGGCTGTCGCGTCTGGCTGCACTCCACCCTCGGTACTGTCTTTTCGCGCGTCTTTGTACGCGCTCTGTTGACGCGCGAATTATTAGGGCTCCAGAATTAATGACGAACGCATGCGACGACGAAATGCGAAAAACATCAAACAGCGTCCGCGTGCAGTCAGGTCCACGCTACATGCACGTGAATCTGACGACGGGCGCTGGGGAGAAGTGCGACTGAACGAGGGGCACGAGCAGTCGGCCAGCCGCCTCGGCAGCAGAGGACACGGTAATCAAGTCTTGTTTGATGCTCTTTGGCCCGTCCTCAAAAGTGGATGTGCCCTTGGGGATCTGGACCTTGGACCAAATCAAATTAAGGGATTGATCTCGTCCTCGGTTCGAGAAAACAGTGACGTGATTTTGCGAACTTTGAAACCGCCGCCGTGATTTGTGGTCTTGTGGTTTGAGTACCTGAGGGACTGAGGGGAAAGCGGTAAGTGCGCGACGGTCAGCTGGGATTTGGAATGCAAACAGCAAAACTGCAACTGTGGACGTTGGGCTCTAGAAGAGGGAAAACAATGACCGGAAAGTCCAGTCCGCGCAAGGATTCCCAGAAGACAAACGATGCCCAGAACAAAACATAGCCGGTAAGCACTCACCTGGTTTGAGGTATCACTGTATCCTCTATTAACGACGTCTTCTCCAGGGTTCTATTTATCTGGTCAACTAGCATGGTCAGTAGTACACAACCGTCGGACGAGTCGACAATGTATCTTTCAAATCTGAAACACAGACTGTGAGTCTGATGCGCGAGAGGAGAGGTTTAAAGTAACAGGGGTGGGCCATAGCCGGCGGACTAACTATTCGCGAATTAGGGGGAGGGGCCACTACGCGCGGCAGCTGCGGCGCGCGGGGCGGAGCGCCTTACCTGCGGATAGAAACCTCGCCGAAGCACTCGCCGACTCCGAGCCGTTCGATGGTGATGCCTGCGTCAGAAACTGAGTGAACCTGCAACGAGTTACGAATCAGCGGGAGAGAAAGATGATCGGGTTCAACAAGCACACGCGGGGCTCCGGCGCACAGCCAGAGGCACAAATTAAGAAAGGAGCAGTAAGAAGACGAAGAAGAGGAGTTCTTCCTCAAACAGCGATTGACAAACAAGAGGAAGGAGCAAAGTTTTTTATGTCTGCTTTGTTTTTGTCAACGAGTTGACAAAGAGGGTCGCGAACTCCGTGTGCCCGTCTGTAACTGGAGATCAGACGGACTCGGCAGCAGCTTTTGTTGTTTACGTGCTTCTGGGTGGGACGAAAGCGCCAGATATTGTGTGGACGCGGCGGTGCCGAGTGTGTTTGTACCTGGAGTCCGTGGGGCGAAGGTGTGGGTGTGCTGCCCTCAGATGTTTAGAGATGTTCTGATCAAAGTTCGTCCGCCGCCGGGCGGTGCACGTGGTCAGCACGTAGATCGTCACTGCGCTTCATTAAATACATTTTGATCGGCGCGTGCGCTCGCGCGCCACTTTGCAGCCAGCAGCAGCAGCAGCAGCGGCGGCGGCGGCGGCGGCGGCGGCGGCGGCAATCAACCACGCAAAGAGTGCATCGCCGCTGCTGATAACGAGTCTCACTGACACCAAAGTCTTCTTTCTCGACGTCGCCATTTCGACGCCACAGACGCTATCAAACACAATAGTCTCAACGTGGTTCTCTCTAATCACCTAACTTCGTTCTCTCTCTCGCTCGCTCGCCACTCTTCTCCGCTTTTCCCACTTTCGGCCAAACTGAAAAAGAGCAGAAGCACGTGGAAGAAGAAACCAGTCGATCAGACCAGCTGTAAACGGTTTTGGCGATGACGACGACTCAAACTGCGAACTGTCTGTACCCAGAACAAGAAGACGTCAGCTCTTCTCTCGAGAAGCCTTCGGGGGTCTTCAAAATCGCATTCCAAATAGCGCGCACCAAAACCAAACAAACCTTGCTGGGCAAAAGTGTGAGCTGGAGATTTGGAACTAGTGTTCGCGCACTAAAGTAAACATTGCGTTCCGAAAACCCAAAAACAGCTCTTTCGGATGCTTCGAGAGACTCCTCGTTTTTTGAGTGCCTTTCACACACGCTCAATGTGGCCTTCAAACTCGGACTAATTTGATTAGACCGTGAGGGTCGTCGTGAAGAAAAATGTTTGCACTGAAGGGAGAAGAATGGTCAGGGACGTCATTCCACGTCTTGAAGACTAATCTCTGATTCGAAGACGGTTGTGGATCAGACTGGGGCCCTTTGGTCTTCAAGTTTTCAACCGTTTTTGGCTAAATTGTACAAATTGGTCTTGATAGAATTATCTAATTCTAACGGACAGTCTGTGATTCCGAGATTCTCTAGCCTCACTTCGCTTCTGTTTTATCGGCACGGTTTTTGACCCAATTCCGTCGGTTTCCGATAATCCAGAAAAATAACTTTAACGCAGGGTTTGAGTCAATATTTGAGAAAGTTATCAGGAAAACAGACTCTTGACGCACATCGCGCTTCTCATTGAAAGGAAACGTAAAAAAGCCGTCGCCTGCACTTGTCGCCGCAACATTGATCTCAGACTTGCAAACGTAACGCAAACAAGTTCACTTCTTCCCTTAGGGCAAAGTTCCTCGAGCCCAGAAGGCTGCAGATCTCCAAATCTAATCACTGATTACAACCTCATCTACGTTAATACGGCGCCCCGCTGTCTTCGACCAGTTCCACCCAAGTTCAATCGATAGCCGTCGCTTCCTTTGTGATCGAATGTGCCGCAGTTGTTGCCCTTTTAGTTCAGTTTCCCACGATCCAGTCGATCGGAACCATCTGGTCAAGAGATCAAACAGTCAGTTCTATATTTAGGCGCCCGGAAAACATTCATCTCCATCTGATTTCTGCATACCGAACAGCCAAAACATTCCGAACACCAAAAGGTGGATGGAGGGAAAATTCCAAAATAGATTCTGGAAACTAAGCAGGAAAAAAGCAATTGCTCTGCACTCCAGAAGCCTAGACTCTGTCATATACAAACTAGATTTGGCCAACATTGATGTGGTTTGTTTCCTTCATCAGCGACGTTATGTATTTGTTATTCTGCGGCCTGTAGCTAAGGAAATTACTTCCTTGTCTGAAGTAGGAGAAGCAGGGGACAGAATAAGGAAATAGAAACACTGCGACGGGGATGCGGGATTTACGAGCAACCTAAATTTGAATCACGGGTTCAGACAAGGAACCCTCAATTATGCTTATGGGACGACTGCTGCCTCACAAATATTATGCTCGATTTTAGCGCTAACAAAACCTGCTCTACAAACTCAGAAATTCTGTCTTTTGACCGACAACAAGACATAAACGTTGTTTCGTCATAATTCGAGTAGTCTGTTACGACGGGCGTGAAAGCAGCTTAAACTCTGTTTTCCACATTGACACAAATTGGTCTTTGGGCTGTCGCATGACGACAGTTTACAACAACGCGTTAATCAGATACCGTACTAGACACGTGCTCTTACAGTGAATTTGGTAAATAGGAAAAAATGCGAAAACAGAAAACAATTCCGGCGGCTGTTTGCGCCTGGAATCAAAAAATAAAAATATTGGGAAATCCTGTATGTTCGTAAGGACTACTCACGTCGGAACTTTCGAAACACAATTTGTTTGAACTTGTATGTGCTGAGAAGTCCAAGGGTATTCAACCCGGAGCATTGTGGATTCATTAGGGCAACGCATGCAGGCAGTATTGTATTTTTGACAACCTGCATGGTCCTACAAGGCGGCCCGTCCTGTTCTCTGCCTCATCCTTAAATTGCTTAGCTCCTTCTCACACATTCTTAAAATAGCTCGAATTGAACGAAAATTAAAATTCTGACATCGACGCTTATTAACATGACTTAATAAGATGCGTTCGAGGAAGCCGCAATTAAAAAGAATTTGTGACATGAACGAGACATTGGCGACTCTGAACGCAGAAAACAGCTATTCTTGCCTAGAAAATTAGATTTTTGAAAAGAGTTGACGCGGAAGACTGTTGCTTTCTGAGAAATGCTGGTGTTGTACTTTGAACACGTTGTTATTCTCTCGTTTTCGCCTCTTTTATGAGGTTGCATAACTTAAGGGTAGTTCTTATTCATTTTTGAGGGTGGAATGCTGAGTAGTTGTTGTCCTTATTAATGCGTTTGAGTCTTGATCGGGATAAACTAAAGATCGGCCGTCGCGAAGTGCAGCTCATCAAACGCTCATCAGATGAAGTCGAAAGTCATGCACTTAGACGCAACAGAAAAACAGCGAGAAAACATAGAATTTGGGAAAATGAGGGCTTGTCACAGTCGTCATTAGGGCAAAAAGGTCAAATTTCGTAGTTCTTTTATCTCTGATTGTCATACAGAAGTCAAGTTCATCTCTGATCTTAAGCGGAAACTCGACACCCTAAATCCACTTCCCAACTTTAGGACATCGGATTAATGGGATAACCGATTACAATATGTGGTTGTTGATGCGTCTGCGAACGGGTCAGCTGCGCGCTGCAAGTGTAACATCGGAACTCAGGTAATACCTCCGCCGGGAAGGATAACTCTTTTGCATAGACTGCAAACGTCAATTGTTACACCAGGACACACTTGCTCTCTGGTCCATATGGCGCATTAGAGCCCGACAAATTTTGAAACTTCTTTTTTCGTCATGTGTTGTTTTGTCTGAATCGGACAAAAAACACGAATCTGCGTTGGTCTTTTTCGTTTTTGACGACGCGAGACCAACGTAGACCTTGTCGAGTGTTAATTTCGACCGGAATCAAGTTGCACTCCGCCGTCCTCGTACAAATTGGGTGCGTTTATTGGGTGCGTTAATTGACAAATGCGGAAAACAGCGAAAACCGAAATTCGCAAACAGGTTAACCAAATTGCGACAATTTGATTAATGGCTTTACTTGGGTAATACGAAAACAACCCATCGCTCAAACATGCTTCCGATTCCCATTCTAGGCCTATCCTGAGAAATAGCAGAATCAGCAGGTGCGAAAGGTCGATTTTTGATTGAAAAGTCGCTTACAAACGTATCACCTGTTCGAAGAGCATTCCACGGAAACGTTTGAAAACTACGCACATGTCCTTTTCAAGCTCCTCTCTTTCGCAATTCGAATTAAGGGCTAATCGAGTTTTAAAAACAATTCCAGCGCCAAAACAAGACTAGAGCAGAAGAGTGCAAAGTACGGAAAAAGACGGAAACAGTTATTTCCCGTTGCCAAAAAATTTGCAGTTAATGGAGTCCTTGATAAAAGGTCCCACGCAGAAAACTTAGACTCTTAATATTTTGCAAAATTCAAGTTTCAACTCTCTCTTGCTTTCTCAACAAGTAGAAACGAGTTTCTACTACTTGCAATCTCATCCTCTGTTTGCATTTCCGGGTAAGACAAAAGTGAGACAATCCAGCTCATAATCCTACGTCTGTCTGCCTACGGTTCTCTTCCCGACCACATTGAATACGAACTCTCCGATTCCAAATATACTTTGATCTATCCGTTCTTGCGATTCCAAGAATTGAGCAAACCAAACTGATAGAATGCGGAATGGAGCCGTTGACAGCTGCAAAGAAATAAGGGTAGGTTCTCCTCAAACTACATGGTCACCAGGTGCAAGTGTATGGAATTCTTGAACATTCAGGAAAAGTCCATGGATGTCTTTCGCGCGGAATTCCTTGCGCTTGTCGTAGGGCGCGCAGTAAACAAGAGAAAGCCAAGAAAGGACATGGAATTCTGGGAACAACAACAAACATTCCCCAGAAAAAGAGGAAAGTGCAGATGGAACTACGGTGTGCAGGTTTTGAATCCATTGGACGGGCTAACGAATTAATTAAGGTTTTGTTTATCTACTACGGAATTAGCTTTCTCGTTTATGTGCTTCCGTGTTCCAGCTAGGAAAGGCGATTATTGGGGACCGGAATCCTTAGGGGGTCAAGCCAGCTCCACGATCTCTTCGATCCCATCCGTTCGTCTCGAGGTGCCGGACAGATACCAAAATCAGGATGAATCCTTAGCAGATCGACGTCTTTTGAACAAATCATTATGTGAACACAGTGAACACAGAATTTCTCATCTGCCATTTTCGACTCAATCCCTCGTCATCTTCTCCAATTTCTCGCATCTCAAACACTGTGATCAGTTATAAAGTCGAAACATCCTCCAACTCTTCTTCTTGCATGCCACAAAAATGATTTCAAAGTCCACTTTTTAGGGCACAAGTACGTCCTTTTTTCCGGACACATAATTGACAAGCCCACAATGCAATCCGTCATTGCCGACTTTTTGTTTCCGCACATGCCACTAAGCCGGACCGAGCAAAGTCCAATCGGCTACCAAACGTAGGCAGCATCCGCCACGGGACGGGGCAGTCAGTGATGGTGGCACTTTCCGCGAAACGCTTACATTCTCAGTTTTCCTCGTAAGCACCAGCGAGTACAAATGACGCGCGAGAGCGCGTGCTGAGAAATTAAACGCGAACAAAAATTGTTGGTCGTCTAATCTGGAGCGCAAACGAATCGTCGTCGCAACTCCTCGGTATCGAAAACCAATCAGCGATCCCACCTTATGGCACGTCTTGCGCTAAACATTAGCATCATCCGTGTTTGAGTTTCTGATGACGCCAGAGAGATAGAAAGAGGAGACACGGAGACAAAGAAGAAGCAAATGGAATCCGACATACCTCGCCTTTGAGCACGAGGAAGAGCTTGGTCGGGTGGGGGAACGTGCGGATTTCGGAGCCTTGAGGGTAGAACACTTCGGAGCAGATGTCGGCGAGACGATGGGCTTGGTCACTGCTGCAATGGGCGAAGCGACGAGTTCTGAAAGATGTCGCCGAATGCTCTCATAAACAACGCAAAAGCATGTTGTGTTTACTTCTTTAGGAATTCGACAAGTTGATAGTGTTTCTGCCGCGCCGTGTTCACCATGATTGAGTGAAACACATTTCTTTCGATTACCCATAGTCGGCAGTTGTTCATCGCTGAAATGAGGGAAACGTTAAGAAAATGCAAGAAATCAAATAAGCAAAGAAATGAAAATACGCAACGAAGAAAATGGAAACCAGGATCTCTGGATTACAGAGGAATACTGCAGGTATTGCTTCGTCAAAGTGATTATTGCCAGCCGTGCCAGCATGCCCAGCTATTACTCGCCTTTTCAAATCGGAGGCTTCTATCCAAATCCGAGTTATACTCACCTTTCACTGATGCAGTGCGCTCGCAATGATACATAATCGCCAGCTCCCCAAAAACGTGTCCCGTATCCAGTACTCTGACATGTCTTGCACCCTTCAACACCTGAACTTGTCCCTCTGAAATCACCATTTTTAGTCTCATCAGCACAATTACTCATCTACCTTCGATGACGTAAAGCAGCGAACCGTGGTCGCCTTCCCGGATAATGAGCGACCCGGCGAGAACCTCAATTTCGTACATCGCCTGGATTATCGCGGAGAGCTGTCTTCGTTCGAGGTTCCGCAGAAAGTCGTTCGACAAAAACGCTTTTTCGATGAGTTTCTCCGTTCTGAAATGCTTTCTTTTGAGCTTAGCAACATTGTTTCACTCCACACAGACGTGTGCGACATCCGGGGCTCAAAGAACTCACTTGGCATCCTTTGGGTAGACGCTCTGAGCCATCGGGTACTCGGGTTCGGCGCTGATGGCCAGCTTGCGAGCGTTGAACACACTTCGGTATTTGTCCAGCTCCGCGCGCAGGTTCTCGATGGTGCGGTCGCGGCAGTGGAGTTCGCTAACGAAGCGTTGCATGTCCCAGGCCTCCATGTTGCTCATTTCGTCCGGTTCGGAAGCAGCAGTCGGCCTGAAATGGAATATTCGAAGAAACTGCGTGCACACGGAAATATGATCATAATACTCACGTACGGCTGGGCAAACAATGAGAAGCAATTAGCAACTTTGGATTGGCAATTTCGAAACGAATCACACCGCAAAACGAGTAATATTACAACCGACATCGAATAACATTCAATATCGCGGACACGCTTTTATTAAAGCAACTGAAAACCCGGGAAACGTTGAGTTTTAATCAGTAAACTCGAAATGCTACAGTATTCTCCAAGGTCCGAGATTAGCAGGATTCAACATTGGGCCTATGGCAACATCATACCCAGCTGTCCCCTCGTAAATCGCGCGTACCCAAAGCGTCCAGTGAACGGCAATAATACCCTTGCTGCCATCAGAATTCAGGAAGCTTCATCCGATAAAGCGACCGATGGCGCAGGGAACTCCACTCACGACCGCTAGGTGATGCTATCCTGTGGTATGGCTGCGGGTTGTCAAAGATTCCCAAACGAATCAGATTCATTAGTGAGCACTACATCGGCAGTTGTTCCAGTTTTGGGGAAACGTAACAAACAAAAATCTGCACGTTCTTTGCATAATTTCACGAACCCAAGATTTTACGCTTTCGGTTGACCTTTTGCAAGAATAAAAAACACCTAAAGTATTTGTCAGGATTACCCGCGAATTACCACATCTTCCGTCAACAAAACCTGTTTACAGAGTTAGTCAGAAGGCAAAGTTAACAAAGTGCCAAACAGCAAAGTGACAAGTTCACGAAGAGGGTCGCCCTTTTCCAGGAACCAATAAATATTTCGACCTCCCTTTCCCTGTTTCTTTGCATGGGCTTCTTTTGACCTCCGAATTCCAACCTACGTCAAAAGGTCATTCTTATTTCTGGCAACTTCTTGTAATAAAGGTGAATTCGTTAGGGGCAAAAGAATTCATTAATCTTGGGTTCCAGGTGAGGTCATCTTGGTCGGATTTTGGGCACCATTAATACCCGAGGGGGAAGATTAAACGTCAGAGTTTGCATGCCGAAAATGGAAAATTTCATGCAAGTTTTAAAGATCACGACCGCGGAAAGGAAGAAGAGGCGAAGGGAGTGGGTGGCAACAAAACAGAGCCCTCTTCAGTAAACAAATGCTCACGAACGCATGTGCGGATCCGAGAAGCCGAAGAAGGGGAAAGGAGAGCGGAAGAATAGAAGGAGGGCGAATTTAGTTTGCCGTTGGCGCATTCATCTCCTCGGCGTTCTCTAAAGTTCAGCCCTATCGACAGACGGAAGGAAGAACATCATCCCAAAAGTGGTAAATGAGCCCCAGAATATATATGGACGCTGGGAAAAGATATTGGCATATTGGCGCCCCGAGGCTCTGCTGGAGCTTAGGCAAAGACAATAGGAGAAGAAGGCTCCTTCGCCTTCCTCTCCCAGATACTGCTACTGCGGCTGCCGCGGTGGGCCAGCAGGCATTTCACGGCTCAGTGCAACGCAACCAGTCACCTATTCAAGGAGGGGTGAGAAGCGGAATAGATGCCCGCTAATAGCGTCGTCTTTGCCAGCGACAACGACGTAGTCGTCGTCGGAAACATGACCTGCCGACCCAATTGGGTGATGAGGACCACGACGCAATTTGGGGTGGCAATTATAAATTGCCTCATTTATGGATCCATGAAATTATGCAAGCTCTGTTTCAGCTCGGGACGCGGATGAAGAAGAGGCGAAAAAGAGGAGGAAAAGGAGGAAGAAGAAGAAAACGGTTCTTCTACCGCTGCTCTCCCTCGTTTGTCTTATCGAGGCTCCTGATGGTGTGTGGAGGAGTGCTTCTTCTTCCAGCAGAAATGAAGTGTCATTGAAGCGAGAAAAGCGTACGCCGCGCTGTTGAAACAAAGCCAAAAACAAAGTTTGGACAAACGGCTGCTGCTACTGCTTGCCGACGACCGAACATCCCTCGGGTACGCTGAGTGCCGTCGATTCTCATGAATCATTCGCACAAAGTGGTCGTCATCATGCATTACAGTCAGTGGCGGCACAACAATTTATTGTCTGCTCTAAATTCCAGAACTTCGCCCTCTCCAAAAAACAACCAAGAGCACAAGAACAAGGCGGCTCGTTTCAAAAATATGTCAGAAGTGATGTGTCTTCCTCACTTGAAAATCAAACTATTCCGGTTCAGTTGACGCGTTTGCGGAGGAGCAAGCAGGAACATGCGTGCGAACGAGGGAGGACGGGCGAGAGTGATGGTGAACTCGGATGGACTTGCAAATGAGCTTGGCGCACTTTGGATACGTGGATTTCGGGGTGGAATACAAAGCGTATGAGAGCAATTAGGCATTTATCACGAGCCTCATCTCCGTTTTTTGAAGTAGATATTATTATTCTTAATCGTTCTCCGGAAATAACCTTTTGGACACAGTTGGGAGCTGGTGCTCGTTGGTCAATGGCTGCGTGACTCCTTAAAGACGATCACAGATTCAACAGTAGGCACAAAAGGACAATGAAAGGTAAGAACCAGATCCAGTGCGTCTTAGAATGTTCAGACTGCAGTTCCCAAGAACTAGGTAGACTTGACCACTCAATCAACCAAAATTCGGAATTCCCTGATTGGGAGATCCGCGTCACGCGTGATTTGAAACGTTAAGACGTTCTACAATCGACAGCCACAGCACACAGAAGCAAATATTGAGAGATGAGATCCAAACCAGTCAAGCCTAGCGCTTGCAAAACCACAATTCCGAGAATACCCTTATCCATTAAGAACTAAAAAGAAAGGACGAAGAGGGTAAGAACACAATTGATACGTTCGGGGATGGCGAGAAAATCCGTTTACCATAAATAATGTATGGTAGCTGTTATCTGTTGGAATATTCCGCGCAAAGCTACTCACGCTTAATGCGTCTAGGCTCTTTATACGGGGAAATTTCCATAAATATTCATCTCATTTTATTCATCTGGGTATACGCCATATTGTCATCGGGGTGGCACCTCACGTGTGTGTGTTCTGATGGCTTCATGATCTCATGGTCGAGACGAAGCAGGCTGATGCTTGGGAATTCAGTTGACGTGAGCACTAGGAGTAACGATGGTCAAAATTGAAGATGCTTAGATATTACAAATTGTAATGAAATCTACAAAGATCAGCACGATTTTTCAAAAGTGAAGCCGATTTGCTTGCTGATATACATAGTTCTAAGCACCTCAAAATGCAATGAAAATCAGGATTATTAATAATAACTTCTGGAAGCTTTTCTTACAGGTTTCAGTTGCGGTAAAGGTACGACTTTCTAGTTTTAAAATATCGTTCATTTGCAATGATACCCGCAAGCCACTGACTGTTATCAGCGGGAAAGTCTGCCGGCTGCTTTGCGCAACTTTTGTGTTGTTTGATATACCGCGTGAGTGGCAAGCGAAATGATGGCCAAGTGGCACAACTTTTGTAAGCGTTCGTTGTACTTCTACGTCGTTGGCGTTGCACGCATCGTTGTTATCTTCGCCTTTGCGCTGCATTATGTACCGCGAATCTCCCTAATGTCAGATTTTCCGGACCGAAGAGGATCCCAAAATGCACATGGGTTGTTCCAACCCCGTCTCTTGAAGAGAAGCTGAGAAATCATACGTCTTTGATTTGTTCAAATCACAGTAAATGCTCGATTCATGAACTGCCTGAATTGTTCTTCTGTGCGTTTGGCTTCTTGCAAGCAACAGCTTCTTTAACGTTCCGCGATGGCTGATTTTATGGCCGAATGACTTCTGGGCCCAGATTTCGCAAAGCAGCTAGAGTTATTCCAAGCGCGTGGGCCAGCTTATTTATCGACTATAGTGCGGCGCAATGTCCGTTTTCGAACTACCTCTCATAACTATTGACGGTACGCAGGAAATTTAGCTATTTTACTGTTTTTTACAGCTAGTTTACTGATTCTTTGGTGGTCCTATAATGTAGTAGTACGATGTTAATTTCAGCCGCTCCCTACGAACCAAAGGCAGACGTCGTCGACCGATGGAAACGAACCGAACGTCGTTTAGCCGTCTTCGCCATCCCCAAAGTCTTCGTCGAAAGACGGAAGCGGAAGGAAGAAGAGGAACTGAAACGAAAGGTGAGCAGGGCAAAAGTCACAAAATCAATGTGTCTGTTTAGAAGAAGTTTGAATTCGCGAAGATGGTGGACTCCTTGCCGAAAATCGAAGCTCGCCTGTCGTTAGCAACCGATGAGCACTTCTTCCCTCCACCAAAGCAGTCCGTAACCGATGAAATTAACGGTTTTATTAGGTTTGTTTCTCATTTATGCTTCATTCGGAGGTATCATTACTGTAATCACAGATTCGCGGCTGTGCATAAGGATTACGAACAAGGTCGACAGTATTTCTACGCGCTGGAAACCATGATATCGTATCGATCCGAGTAATTCGTGAGACCGATTGACCAAAATAAGCATCTTTGTATGTTTCAGAATACTGAACAAGTTACGTAAACGTTGTCATGATTTAACGTCTTCGACGACACCCTTGGAGCGTTTATACAAGCCAGGAGAAGTGAGCAACACATCTCATGGAAGTATCTAATTTCGAATTTTAGCGTATCACGTACAGAACGTTCCACGCCCATTTCCGTCGTACGATGAAGGAATTCTGCGTCATGAACTTTCAGCTCTGTGAGAAGGCCTACAGGAACAAGAAGCCGAAAGCTGTGAAGGGCCGGAAGAAGCACACAGACGAGGTTTCAGTGGAGGAAATTCTCAAAGCAGTCGAGATGCACCAGAGAGGCATCGACCGCGTAAACAAGATCATTGAAGAATTTCAACGGCGGTCAAAGAATTTGCCATCAACTGATTCGACTTGAGTAAAAGCAGCTCTGCAGAAGCTCTTGCTATTATTTTCAGCATAACCACCAGCAAGAATTTTTCTTTTTTGCTTACAATTTATTTATTCGTTACCTTTAAATTGGATAAATTAGAAACGGAAACCGAATGAGCTTCGGGTTAACATACATTTAAGTTCACCCGATAATATTGGCTGATTCTGTCGGGCAACTCAATATAACTGCCACTGGGCCAGGACCAGGAATCATTTTTGCGCTCTCCTTCCTCCCTTTTGTTCATCGCTTTCACGAGTTCATCAGCAAAAGCCTTTCTATTTTGTGATAAATGGCATTGTATGGAGATTCTATGACCAGTGCAAACGAAACTCAGCACAAGTGGTTCTAGACATTCTGGTAAAGAGTAAGTGACGATTGCCAGATTCCGAGTTGTTCGATAAATAGAATGCTCTGAACTTACAGCGCATCTTTCGTCAATGTATAAACTTGAGCAACCCCAAACAGAGTTTAGAACTAAATCCATAAAGCTAGCATACTTGGCGTAAAGAGATTGGGGAAGGCAAACTGAGACCATAAAGAGGCGACTCTTTTGTCTTCTTAAAATTCCTGAAACGGTCTTCAAAATACCCTCCGTCAGTATTTGTTTGTTTGGAAGCTCAGAAATATGCAGAACCGCAAGTTCGTGAATTCTCCAGTCGAATGTCGACAGATCCAAGTTGCAATCGTAGAACATACCGTCGTCTGTAAATCCCAGAGAGACATTAATGTTGTGCTTGTCGATACGCTTCTGGGCTGTCGAATCCCAGGGAGATTCGAGTAGACTTGGTATGTGTAGCCCACCGTCACATTTCGCAAACTGGTCAAGAGCGCTTTCGATGAAGTTGATAGGTACGTTGTCCATTGCAGCTGAATTTTCAGGATTGTGGTGAGTGGCGTAGATTTACAGATCTTTTGTAGACGGAAAACATTGCCAACACTGTATTGCTTTTCTACGGGCATTGCCTAAGATGCGCTTCGAAACGGAAATTCGAAGTGTGAACACAATGAAAGTGAAAGCGTTGTGGCTCGCCATCATCGAACGCCGCTGCGAGACTTCCGCGAATCTCGGAACCGTCCGAACCGTTTCCAACGCCGCCGGATTCGACGTTCAAAAAATGGACGGTATACCGGACGATCGAGACATTTTTCCATCGATCTGTCATATCCGTGGCGTTGTTCACGCTTCCAAAGCTTGTGAAGACCAGTTTCTCCATTTTGCCTGAGTTGATATCAACTTTCAACTGAATTTCGAGCGTTTCGGGGTTGCGTCAAAGAAGGAATCTGTAGACCGGTCGCTTGCAGAGACTCCCTGTGGAATAGATTTATGAAATGTACATACATATTACGCATTAATAAACTGGCATAAACTCTTTCTCACAACACGAATCTACCTGAACAAATCTAAAATTTACACAAAAAGACAAGTGAAACAACAAGCGAATAAGGCAGAAGAGGGAGGAAGCAGCAACGAGATTAGTCCTTCTTCATGCGGGTGGTGGTCATCCTGTAGATGATCGAATCCTTGCCGGGGTCCATGCTCATCATTCCGACGATGATGAAGAGAACGGCGAGCGCAAGAATTATGGCGAGTCCGGCGAAGATGGCAAACATGGCAGGGTAGTCGCTGCTGGGGAAGGCGTACACGTTGAACGCAATTCTGGCATCCTGGTGGAGCTTGTCGATTCCTTGGAGTTCGTCGCTGTAGGCAACTGAAATGAACGCGAGTTTGGGTAAACGGAAAAGAGAGGAAAGCGGATCTTACCGGCAGCAATTCCAGCCAGAAGGACGAGAACGGGAAGTGTGCGCATCTTGAGCAGATTGGCTGAAACAATAGCGGAGCGATAAGGACACACAGCGATAACGCGCCGGAAACGAGCGATAAGAAGCCAGTAAATACGACAAAAGAACGTATAAATTACCAAAAAATTACGTTATTCGACAATTGATTTTGTGGTTCGTACAGAAATTCTGCTTCAACACGAATTGGAGTATTTTATAAACGCTGGAGGACGTCGACGAGCAGATTGATTCGTAGCGACGAAAGACCGATAGTTGATCGCGCGAGCGTCGGGCGACGCACGCCGGCGCAGAGAACGAGAGAGTTAGAACAACTCGCCTCGACTAACGACCACGCATGGGCATCGACGCGGGTGGTCGACGGAAGGACGGATTTTTTGGAAAACTCAGTGCTGCAAGAATTTAGATTTTACCGTTTCCTAATGACATGCCTTCCATTGGCTTGTCAGTTTACAGGAAGAACTAAGAGTGAAACAGCAAACCAGAAAACATCAAGCGAGATAAATAGTCCAAAAAAGGGTTTTCAGCATTCTGCTTCTTCAGCTGAGGCCACCAGGGATTAAGAAAATGTGACGTTATGGTCTCCACGGAGCTTCTCAAGCCCGAAACATTGCTCAAAATACCTCCATTACGGTAGCTGATTTCACATTCTTTATCAGTTTTCTTCCATCGTTATAAGACGCCTCTTGCAGTACTGCATGATGCTGACCTACGATGTCACAGGGACTCCTTTGCAAGCTCACCCTTGAAAAGTGTTCCAGTAGAGAACGCTTCAGAAATGACGCGGCTGTCAGCGCTTTGCAAGGCACTTCTTGAAAGTTGTGATCCGGGCTTGAATAGGCGGATCAAGCAGAAAGAGGGCAACGAATTATGGCTCCAGGAATCAGATTATCCAGGGATACCGAGATGTTCTTCTCTTTGGTCTACCATAGATCACATTACTGTGCAAGGCAACACTCAGTCACGATAGAACACTCAGCAAACGCCAACTTTCACGTTGTCCAACTCTAGATAGGCTCTGCAAGCTGCGAGCCCATACCAAATGGCCCACATTAAAGTGTAGGTTTCCTACATTACCAATGCGGAAGTCTTTACACGTTTTGTCCGAGCTTGCCCAGAATGCCAAGCAGGTTTGCAGCAGCAATTCAGCAACAGTTTTCTTCACCAAGAAGCAATACGCCTGCAGTCCAAACTGTCATCGAATCGACGTAAGGTTAGCGAACAAATTTTATAGGCTGTCAATTGGGAACTTAATGCGATCTCGGTTCCGCCGTGAATTTATGCACAGAGCAGTTGTCACAGGGTCGAACGCATCCTAGTCAAGTTCCAGCCAGTCACGTGGATCGTCTTTCCATCATTCCATTGTTTCTGTTTTCATTACCAACACATCCATTGACACCTGCATTCTCCCATGTCATCTGGTTGTACAAAAGGTCGTAAAAAGGCAAATGATGTGGCCGGAAAACAAACGGATCGCCCATCCAACACCTTCGATAATTCATCGCCCCAGCAGCGGCCCATGCTTAATCATTGATTTGCGGTACAGATGTAATTTACGATTGATGGATGGAGGATCCGAGCGGCATTCGAATGAATGCACGCACACCTTCGTTTCAAGCGACAATTGTTAAAGCGGGCACTTAAAAGCTTTGGAACATAAAAATTCATTTTGTCACGTTATTTACACGATATTAAGTGCTGATTTATGCCCTGATGTCCATTAGACGGACGTAGTCGGTTTGAACCACGTTTTCGGCGACCTGTGCTGCTGTCGATCGTGCAGGAAGATCAGAATCGTGCCTATCACGCCGACGACAAAGGAGAGCAGATGGGTCAGGGCGGACGCAACGCCGAGCCAGAAGGAGTAGCCTCGGCTTTGCTGAAATCGAACATTATCAAAATGCAATTGATCGAAAACCGAAATTCGGATTTTAAAGTCAACTTCTGACCAAAAAGTGGCTCAAAAGCGGTCAGTGGGGAACGGGGGACGGCAAAGAAGCCTCAAACACAGCTAACAGCTATTAATCCCAAGCGGGAGAATATTTTGATCAGGCGTTGAAGCTATCAGCAGATCAAATGAAATACGGACTCACCTCATACGTCCTCGTGATCCCATGTACAAATCTGACTTCAACTTTGTGCGAATTGATAAAGTACACAACCATCGCTACGGTGGTCAGCGATACCGTAATCAGGGTCAGCACATTTGCGACCACGGAGCAGATTCTGACGCACGGAGAGCATAATGTGAAGCAGAGCGAGATCAAGGCGGTTAAGATCGACGCCACGAAGAACACCAGCACTGCCTTGTGCCACTCTGCAACGAAATCGATCGGTTAAGCATGACAGGTAAGTTTCGGCTTACTGAAGAATTTGTGCTGCTCCTCGGCTCCCTGAATGTTGTGCGGGTCGTTCTCGCCCGTTGGATTCTCGAACTTGTAAGTGCAGTGGAGGCTGTTGTCGGAGCTTCCTAAAAACTGATCGATTTACGCACTTCGACGGCACTTTGCATTTACACTAATCCCGCAAGGACATAAACAAAACAGCATGAAATCAAGAAGACTAAGGATCGAAGAAACATAATATGAATCGAAGGAATTCAAAACTACCGTACCCTGAACGAATTTCCGTCCGATCGTGCAATCCAGCCACAATCCATGCTGGTGTTCAGTATGGAATTCGGTGATGTTGACAACTTGCCAGGCCGGAGTCCCGATTGCGACGAGACTGAGGACAATTCCACCGATGATGAGCACGATTGTGAGCAGGACGATGAAGAGCCTTGTGACACTTATGACCGAAGGCATAGTGATCTGAAAAACGAGATTTAAAGAGTGGAATGAGACACGGATGACAGCGACCGCGGAGAGGCAACAAAAGTGCCACGTTTCTTGCGAAGTGCTAATAAATGAAATTAGTGTAGAAGCGCGAGGGGCTCCCGACCCGTCGGGCATGGGAACAGCTGATGTGGGCCCAGGCCCGGGCTCGAGATCACGCAGCCGAGATGTCGTCGCTCTGTTCCCCGCAGCAGAAGCGGCAGCAGAAAGACGTTTTGCGTGCGACGACGATTTATCTCGCAATCGGTCCTCCGGCTTGCGGGCGAAAATAAGAAGAAGAGCAAGGCTGAGGGATGCGGAAGAAGCGCGCGGGGAACGCGGCCCTTGATTCCTCGAACGGGGGTCCTGGGAGTGAATTCTTGCTGCTTCCGACCCACCGGCGGACGGTAAATGAATAATCGGAGAACAAGCAGAAGACGAAAAGCCGGCGAACAATGAGCAAAGTGGCAACGGAAGGGAAAACAGCGCTGACCAGCGGCGGCGGCAAACTCTCTGGATTGAAGACGTCGGACCGCGGCGGTGGGAACGGTGGCGCACAGAAGAAGAAAGGGTGGACGCGTGAGTCATAGGGGGCGCGCACTTAGAAATACAGATTCTGGCATAATTGAAAGAGGAGAAAAACCGGTTTTAAGCGGTATGAGTCATTTTTAGTGAACAAGACGCGACGACAGACGGATAAAGAGCGATTTATATTGTTTACAATGATCGAGCGTATATGACCGACGAACATTTGTTTAAGTCTACACGGGGGCCACATGAAGCCGCCACGAGAACGGGCCAACTTCGCACTCTTTAGCCGGACGAAGGAACTTCCGCAAACTGATCTTTGAGTCATTGTCTCCCGACGTCAGCAAAGAAAGGAACATGACAAATGTTGTTAATCATCGCCGATGGCAGAGTAGCGGCCGCATAACTGCTAATCCCTCAAAACTGAATACTTCGAAATGGCACAGGACACGGACGACGCCGTAGGCAAACTTTCGGAGACAATGGCGTTGTACAACCGGAGGAACGTGGAATGGAACTTTTCCTTTCAACATTGGAGCTGAATTTTGTCATTATTTTAAAACAATACCGGCGTGACATTTTGATTTTCTTAGGAATGTCAGTTGTGTAACGGTTCTCTTTTAGGGGAAATGCCAAAATTGTACACTGAAATCGAAAGCTATGGATCACTTTCACATTACGGGCAAAAAAGGATGTAATGCCAGGAAGGCTGGTGCAGATTTCGACCCACGGAATCGGCAGGCTGGCTCATTTTACACATTCAGACTAAGCTAGTCGGGGGAGATTCGCGACACAAAGAGTCAGATCTGGATAGATACTGTGCGGTTCTAAACATGAAAAAAAGAGTTCTAACGTCACCAGATGAAGAGTGGGTTGCAGATACAACAAACACTCATTCCAGGATCTTTCTGCTACGACACAGCTTCGGTACTTCGATATTTCCTAGTTTGTCGTAGAAGCTAACATTTATGACACAATTAATGTTTCGGACCGTCTTTGTCGCCAATGTTCTATTGATAAATATTAATTTCCTTATTTCGACGCATTTCCGGATTGAGCGCTTTCTGTCGTGTCTCATCGGTTCCATTTTCTGAAACATCGGATCTTCTGGCATCGAAGGTTTTCAATCCCTTACTGTTCGGATGCACAAACCGTCCTATCATTGTTCCAACAGTGTCAAACAACTCCCCGAACGGCTCAAACAGAAGCTCAATTCCTTGCATCACAGAGCTTGTCGTGTCGATCACCATTCTGGAAGCCGTACTTAGAGGATCGTCCTTAGAATCCTTAGGATGAGTTGGCACATCGTTGTCGTCGTTTTTCGGCTCGGGCCTAATTCCGTAACGAATTTGCGGCTGGAAGGGCTGGTAAGCGAAAGAATTCCCATAAGCAGAATAGCCTAAAACATGGCGACAGTTGAAAAGGGGATCTGTGAGGCTTACCATAGTAATTATAAGGATACGAATAGCTCCAAACCTTGAAATAAATCAAAATCGTAC
This sequence comes from Steinernema scapterisci, assembly GCA_000757745.1. Lineage (NCBI taxonomy): Eukaryota > Metazoa > Nematoda > Chromadorea > Rhabditida > Steinernematidae > Steinernema > Steinernema scapterisci. Next base: position 311,655 of record KN167984.1, read on the forward strand.
AAACTATTATTCCACAAGAGTTGAACCCCCGTTTCATCCCAGCCACATAACATTATCGACAATGGTCGTTTCCCGGCCGGTCGTGTTTGTAGTGATGATATGCTATGCAAATCGAGCTTGATCGGCGACCCAGAAAACGGAAAAACACAGCATTGTTTAACCTTTGGAACAAATAGTAACCTGCTTTGGCAATGTATTATTACTTGATAGGACTTCCGATTAGCGACGTTTTTGTAAAGCGCGCAAGCGTATCGCTTCCTGAGATGATTCTGCTGAGTCTTATGAGTCAGTCAGATCCATGATCGGAATAGTTCCATCCGTGAGAGGAAATAATAAAGAAATGAAACGAAGATTAGCCTAAGAGTGAGTGGGACATTTGTACAATATTTGTAGTTTCATACGCTTTATCATCTAATCACGTGTTGAGATATTCGAAGAAAACGTAGATTACACACAATGTTTGTTTCCATTCCCTCGTTGGTACCGATGTCCTCGACGTTCTTGGCGACGTGTTGTCATCTCCAGCACGTGAGCAACCTTAAAATAGTTATCGACTCTAAAGGCACTTTCAGAAGTGAGTCCTGAGTCGGCGAGTGACGAGGGCAACTAGTACAACGAATGAATCAGCGCATCTGTTAAAGCAACAGGAAGCAAGAACGGAAACATTGCGGCTGACCATCGTTTTCCGTCTCAAGGATACGGTTACGAACCACGGCGCTGTTAACATCGCCGTAGTACTACCGTTCCTTTGTTGCTTTGTTCAGTAGCGTCCATTGAAGGAACTGTTCACTCCTCTCTTCGCCTAATGTATTTCAACGGTTGCATGTACCGAGTAACCTTCTTCTGACTTGATCGTACCAGGGAATGGTTCAAAGATTCACTAAATGTGCTACTGGTCGGTATCACAGCGGCGGTAGCATAAACCACCGGTGCAACAAATCGTCGTCGCCCGATGGCATTTCAATAAATGACGAAAACGAGCGAGGAATAAAACAGCGATTCTGTCGGCGATGAAAAGTGCACATGACCTTGCGGTTGGTTGTTGCCGCTGTCTGTTTCCTGGGTACGGTAGCGACCATGGCGCCATTGCGAACTAGCGGTTGTTACTGTTCACATCGTTGGACTCAGGAAGTTTATCGAAGAAACGCTTTGTCAAGGCGCCTCTTTTCGACGGATCTGTTTCATGTCAACAGCGGTCGCATTTATTCAAAAGTGATCTTTACGAACAATCCGAGAAAATATCATAATTACGCCGTAAATTTTGCACTTTCCTGCTATATGTATAAGTATGCCAAGAAGTGGTTCGAAGATCTGCGAAAACTACTCCTGGTGGACATGCTCGTTCCCTTCAAAATGACTCATTACACCTGCTAATTGCACACGTGACTGACACAGGAAATCTGAATACCTGACGCACACCTAAATTCCGGACATCCGACCAGTCCCAGCGATTCTCGTAACAAATCCGGCTGGTCACAAAGATCCATCACGTTCTTTGTATTTTGGCAAAATTCAGCTAATGAGCGCCAAAAACGGACACTTCTGTGCTGCTCTCTTGACGCCTAAACACACGTCACTTCAATTCGCGTTTTCCTTCCTCCCACACACCCACAGTGTGACACTTCGAGGACAGAAAAACTAATGAAGCCTCATCAAAGATCATTTTAATTTCTGCATCATGCGACAGCAATTAAAAATTGGTTTTCTTGCAGGTTTCCGGCTTTTCACGGCGCACCCGTTCAGAGACGTCAGGACACAACAAAGCCATTTCAACAGACGCCAGAATTTCACCACCTCCGCTCTGCAATAATCAGCAATTGCAGCAGTATCATGCGAGAATCGTCTAGACGGATTCCTTTCAGGAAGCCGCGCAATCATAATGCGCGAAGTGATTTGTCACTTTCAGTTAATTCTTGATTACGGATAAACTGAGTGGAGAATAATTGAGTGGAGAATAATTCCAGGTTTTAGGGAACACAGTTGCTGTCGTCCTGAGGCGGTCGTTCCCATGTCTGTTATGAAAACAAGAGAACATTAGCATGAATGAAGAGTGGAGAGCAGAGAGTGACGTGTGGTGAAAAAGGGTCTCGGAAATGTAAAAACGGAATCGTGAGAAAGTTGCAAGTGGGAAAGGGAAAAAAGAAACGTTGAAAGAGGGTGTCCGAGTTTTCGAACCGTAACAAAACTAGAAGAAGAAAACAGCGTTTTAGGACAACGATAAACAGACCTGATTGTCAATCTCTGATCGCAGATCCTTTTCAATATGAAGTCGGGTGAATCCGGTTTCATCCATGCTTGTTTTTTTGATATGCCCTTCCCCGAGGTATTCATTCCGTTTTCTAAACATTGCGCAATATTGTTTTCCTCACCACTAATTACAGATGCCCTTGAATAAACTACGCCTAGCTGCTCAGGTGACTCACGGATCGTTGCGAAACCTCGCCGCGCGCTCTCCTGCATAAGGTATGAGGTAAGCTATAGCAACTCTGGAGATATACGGTAGTTGGAGAGAAAGATGCAACTTTCAAATGCGGATTTTTTATGCGTGGACGATCCCGTTGGTCATCAATTTTTCATAAATTCTCGAGGGGCACCGTAGGAGAAACGTCGAATCTAAATACGTTTATGTCACTAGCACACATGTTTGGGAAAAGCTGGTAAACAAAGGTTGACAACGTCGGTTTAATTGTGGGCAGTTTGATTTATGTCAATGCTAAATTCAGCGAAATGACTAAGTTTCCAGCAGGCGTTGAACCTACAGAACTGTCCTACATTTCTGTCAACTACGCTTTTAAGAGATTCAAACTAAAGTTGCCGTTTCGAGCAATATTCTGCGGATGCTTTTTCCTGTTTTCGATAACCTGATAATGGGGAATAAAAGCAAACACTTTAATGATGCTTCATTATCCGATAATTCTGTAAAAATTGATGGTTACCACTTAAGTTGCGAGTAAACAGGAAATGATTCGTAACGAAACGTTTTTGTGGATTTGCAATTTTCAATAAACGCAAAAATATTTTGACGTTTTTGTGCTGTCGAGCTTTAAGAACTGATTGCAACTCGCTGCAGTTAAGTTTGAAATCCTGCTGTGCTCCCGAACTGCTGTTCTTGAAGCTTCAGTTTATGCGAAAGTCCCTTTTTTACAAAAAATGTTTCGAACTCCTGCGTTCCGGTGAAAATTGGCCACCGCGTAAGAAAAGCAAGTACACACCGCTAACGATGTATTGAGGCACAATCAACCGCCATTCAGGACTGTGCACAACTTGTCCTCTTGGAATCGTGCATTGTTTCACACTCGCCAAAAACATGAGGTCGCCTTGTTTTCTGTTTACTCACCTACGGCGCCCAAATGAACCCTTCAAAGCCGTCGGGCCTCTTCAACCACCTCCACAGATCCTTTCGCGCAAGCCGAAGTCGCTACATTGACTTTAGGGGCGGTTCCTTGAATGGATTACACATGAATAATATTAAAGCGCTCCTCGCGCATAGCGCAGCGATAAAAGGCGATGAAACGGCCCTTAGTTCCCATGTGAGCGTAACCCTCATCTCTATTTCGTTATCTGTGTTACGTACTCTTGCTGCCGCGTGTGTGAAGGGGCATTGTGCGTGTGTGGTCGGTTGGATGCAAAATCTGTGCAATATTACGCCGCTAATTACGCGCATATAAAATGCATCGGGACGCGGTGGATTGTCCAGCCACACTGGCCCCCGAGAAGACGAAGACAGAGACGTTGTTCTCATTTGTTCCTTGAGGGCCTTGCAAAGACCCTCTGATCGGTATCACTCCCTTCCCCTTCTTCCAGCTCCGGTTCCCTCGAGCTTCTTTCAATTATCTTCGCGCTTACGCCAAAACTTTAATCATGTATAATAGCAGAGAGCGCGTTTTTTGTGTTTGTTTGTTCCCCGTGGCCAAATTTCAGAGGCGCGAATACACGCCCTTTCCTGCCGCCCGCCACCGCCTTCTTCTTCCCACTCACCCACCGACAACGCACTTCCCTTAATGACAATAAACGCAAACTCCTGCGGGTTTTTACTCGAATTCAAGAGTGAAAAACGTCGCGTTCTTTTTCTTGTCGTCGTGCAAATCGAGTTTGACGTCTCTTCTCTGCTAATTGATTAAGCAAGCTAGTGGTAGAGAGACTTTAGACCAACCGAAAGAAGCCCCTGATGCTCCGTTGACCGCGATTTCCGCACGATGTTTCAGGCGCCGGAGCGCGGAGGAAAGCGGAGGCGGTGGACAAAAACCAAACGCTGGAAAACTTTTAATGGCCACAAGCCGGAGGTCAACATTAACTTCATCCTTTCTGTGGCGGTTCCCAATCCAATATGCAACTTTCCCACGAGCTACGCAAATAGACACTCTTCCTCCCATTCACCTTTTCCGCCAGAACTTTGTCTGAATTACTTGCGAACAACGGAGCATGGAAATTCCTACGCTTCTCGACTTTTTTCTGGGAATTTCACGGCTTAGACTTGTTTTCGGTTTTATCAAAAACCAGACTGAAATGGCAAAAACAATAAGGAACGGCTTTTAATAATTGAAACGGTGTGCCTTCAAGTCTGTCTGGCTAAAGTTTGATGATTGTTTGTCCAGAGAGCGCATTTTAAAAACACCTGTTGCTATTTTTCACCCTAAAAGCGCCATAATCTCCGTCGTACAAATCCCCGTAAACACCGCAACTCTGCTCTTATTCGCTTTAAAACTCTTAATGCATCAGGCGGAGTTTGGATTTCCGATCAGAATTGCCCTCTCACTCATCTTAGACCGCCGTTCTCCCCTCAGTTCTCTAGTAATTATCACGGATCTTTGTCCCAGTGAGGTCATCACGGGATGTCCAGCGCTATCTTTAAACGAATGCCATTTGTCTCAAACTATGCATGTGCGTGCGTGCTCGTCAACGTGTGTGTGTGTCTTCATTCAGTTGGCCGTGTCTCTACATAGCCTGGTCGCTTCGGAGGTTGGTTCAGCTCTCGTCGCCCCACCCATGTTCGCGCCCTCACCCCAAAGCGTCCTAATGTTGCTTTGTGTTAATTGAGTTCGACACGCGAGCGGGTTTCAAACGCTGTCTACAAAGGTATGCCAGATCCAGTCGCTGTTTCCAGATTTCTCCCGAGAAGCTCCGTTTCCTGCTTTGCTCCTCCAGACTTCACACCGCTTCCACCGACCATGGGCAACACTCATCCTCGCGCTTCGCCTTTGCATTTCAAAAAGAAGAAGCTCAGCGAGTTCCGCCGTCAGTCCGTTCCTTCCGAAGCAACCCAGAATCTGGGAGGAACCGTAAGTTAATCTTGGTTTTCATTCTAAGATTTCTTCAGTAAAGCGGCTTGACATTCACCGCCAGGAAGTATTACGGGTTTCCCGGGTGCTTCTTCTTCCCTTT